>QXTE01000015.1:12722724-12799840 GCA_003942145.1 Platysternon megacephalum | reverse complement strand
GGTGGGAGGGGCTTTCTTTTCAGTTTCAAGTTGTTTCAGTGTTGTCCCATTACCTTTAATAGTCCTTTAATTGGCTCTTCCTGGCTGCTAGGTGCTGGAGCCGGTTTTGTATAAACAGCTGGCCTGGGATGTGCGTCTCTGCCTGGTTGTCTCACCACACCCTTGTAAGGCGATGCCCTATAGTTACAATCTTCTACACACATACACATATTCACACATTCATAACCTACACATACACAGATCTCCTAATGACCATCAAGTTCAGGACGTTACAAGCTTTCATAAAAGACCTTACTTGACACATTTTTATACACAATAATATTGTCTACGTTACAACCTAGTTGATTCAACTGCTTATCTGGGGGGGTTCTGACCCCCTTGTTCTCCCATTCAGGAGTCTGGGCCTTGATCATCACAAACTGTTATTCCCCCCCGCACACACACACACACTTTACTCTGCAGCCCTTTCCCCTATTGCTGCAGGGAACTAAATATTGTTCCCCTTGGAGTCCAGCCTTGCCCTCCATGTATCAGCCAGAGGGGAGAGTGACATTAAGAATTCCCTCTGAGCGAGCTGTGCCTACAGCGCTTGTAGCTACCGCCAGCCCTAACGAGTGAGGAATAAACCTGGATTCTGAACTCGGATCTCTGTGTGAAAGGCAGTAAATTGTGCTGCCAGCAGAGTGCTAACCAGCCCAGCTTCAAGAGAAATCTAAATAGTTGTGTGGAATCTCAAACTTTCAGAAGTGACAGCGTTGACACGGTTTCCCAAAATCTGCCTGGCTCACATCCTGTCAATCTTTTTAACACACTGTGCTTTACACTCATTTTACCACCAGCACAGACTAAAGCCATGCATACTAAAGAGCCCTAACCTGACAGAATCATTTGGCTGTGAATCTTCTGGCTACCCAGTATCTTTATGGAGTAAGCATCGCTGAGTCTGTAGCCCTCCTGCCCGGGAGACGGACAGTTCTGGCTAATTTTCAGTCATCCATATTTACACTTGCATAGCACGTATCATTCCAAATGGTCCCAAAATGCTTAAACTAGATCCATACAGAATCATGAAATGCATCCGGGTCTGAGACTTTGGGCAGTAAGCATCTGGCATACTGTAAAGCCCCTTCGTTTTCAGTTTCAACCGATTTTTACCGAAAAATTCCCAGGTTTTACAAAAAGGTATTATTCATTTTTTTCCGATTTTCACCCTACTTTTGTATCATTCAGATATATAAAAAATAACATGTTTTATTAGGAAAATACAAGACATTGCATGAGATACATGTATTACAATAATACATTAGTCTGTGTGTATATGCAAAGCTGCCTGTTGAAGTCAGGTTATGTATTAGGCCTGGTCCACACTAGGGGGGGATGTCGAAGTAAGATACGCGACTTCAGCTACAAGAATAGCGTAGCTGAAGTCGAAGTATCTTACTTCGAAGTACCGCGACTTACCTCGCGTCCTCGCGGCGCGGGATCGACGGTCGCGGCTCCCACGTCGACTCCGCAACTCCGCTCGCCCTGCTGGAGTTCCGGAGTCGAAGGGAGCGCGTTCGGGGATCGATCTATTGCGTCCAGACGAGACGCGATAGATNGTATATGCAAAGCTGCCTGTTGAAGTCAGGTTATGTATTAGTCTACAGCGTTTCTCCACTGCGGCCACTGTGGCTGCATGTGGCCACCAGGGGCTTTTCTTGCGGCCACAGTCTCCTGGGTGATGGTGGGGGTGGGAGGAAGCAGTGGCCCCTCCCCCAGGGCCTGGTCCCTACCCCCTTTTACAGTCCCAAACACTGTAGGAGCAGGCAACCAGTAAGAGTTCTCCATTTTCCCAGGGGCGTGGGCTTCAGCCCTGGGGTGATGGGCGGCAGGCTGTAGCCTCCGGGCTTTGGGGCATCCCAGGGTCCAGCCTCAGGCTCACGGCCCCACCATTGCCTTGACCCCTGCTGCCTCCTCCAGGTGTCTAACTGCAGTGTAGACATACCCTAAACTACCCATGGTGGAAGCCCTGCTCCGGGAACTGAGAACTTGAGTCCATATGCCATGCTGTCACCAGTGTCCTACTCACAGGGGGCACTCTGCTGGTCAAAATAGTGGCCTTCAAAGGATTCATTAAATTAGGATCTCTTTCACCCAGCCTTTGACTCCAAGGATTAAATGGTCATGAAGAGAGAATTGTCCTCTCACTCATAAAGGAGTCCTCATCACTCAAAAAAAATGGGTTGGTTTGGGAGAAGCTTCTGCTGTACCTGCTCTGCAGATAGATAGAAGACTCCAGTCCCCAGGACTGGTGTTCCTTCACCTTGTATGAGCACTAAAATCCCCTTCTTTTTCAATTAATCTAATTCTCTGTGGTTAATTGTCCATTTTCTCAGGCTCTTCATAAGCTGCTCAGGCTCAAATGTGATCACAGATGAAAAGCCAGCCTTTCAGAAACGCATTCAGGATTTCAGACAACACTTTGTACTGAAATTGCTTTGGCCTTTGTACTGGAGGATTCTTTGAGATGTTCAATATAGTTGCTATTTCAATTGTGTTACTACTGCATGTTTTTTCTGCCTGTGTTTCAGTGGATCAATACCTCTTTATCAAAGGGACTTTGTTATATTGGATTGTCTCGC
Organism: Platysternon megacephalum; assembly: GCA_003942145.1. Classification (NCBI taxonomy): domain Eukaryota; kingdom Metazoa; phylum Chordata; order Testudines; family Platysternidae; genus Platysternon; species Platysternon megacephalum. The sequence goes on along the minus strand of QXTE01000015.1, from coordinate 12,797,216 downwards.
GTTATCTGGCTTGAGCGGTATTCATTCACTGACCATTTATTAAAGCTATTTATGAGCAGGCTTCTCCTTACACACTTAACACTTTCTCTGAAATTTTCAGGTTAACTTGGAATTATTCATGTGTTTCAAATGGGGGAAAAGGCTCAGTGACATTCTTTTCTCTTCCCTCCAGCATATCAGTATGATTCATAGCCCACTTGGCCTTTCAGTCTATTGTTATTCTCTCTGCAGTCCCTTCTGGTACAGCCCCTTTGTCCAAGGATTTTGGCTTTGCAGTGGGACATTTTGGAGTGAAGCAAAAATATAACTATTTTTATCCAAATTCTGCTTCTAGTTCAGCCCCTGTTGTTCATTCTCCACTAACATGATTTGATTCCCTTGACTGATCTTACAATTACCCAACTTAAAATCACGTTATTACAGAATTATACTGTACTACACTGTACAACATTTATTGTTAGGCAGAAAATCCAGAAGCATGTTTACGCCAGGGGCGATGCTAGAAGAGGGCAAAACAAAATTCCACCTTGGGATTTAACTGGGGCATGGAAAATGTTAATCAATGAATAATTCCAAGTGAATTAAGAAACCAAAGGAGTCATTTGCTTGTCTGACACTAAGAATTTAAACCTGTGACAATCACATATTGATTCCAAACTGGAAATATATTTCTCCTCTCCCTCTGGCATTCCACCCCAAAGTGTTTCTGCAGTTTGCATACATCCAGTTTGTTAGGTAGAGATTCAGCTATGGATCTGGTCAGATAATTTATCTCTTAACTACTTTAGTAGTTTTGGAACTTGCTAGTTCTCCAGGAACAGTTTGCCATTGTCTCAGTAACCCTTTAAATCCCAGGCATACAGGAATCAAGGCAAATCAAAGACACGCTGCAGAATTGTGTTTCCCAAATATACCCGATACATCATTTGTTACTCAAGCAAATTTTACTAATTTCAAACAAGTAACTTCATTGATCTTGTTAATTTGAAGTAGCCCCCACGTCCTAAACCTAGTAATGGACAGAAAATTGAAGTTTGAAATGTGATACGGCAGCAAAAAAGCCAGTACATGCCTGGGCTACATGCACACACACAAAAAGTCCCTCACATATTAAAGAGGAAAATAGTTTTCCTTTCTCGCTGTAGCTTTCAGGTAGCCACGCCTCAAATACTACATCTGGTTCTCATAACTTCATCACCAGAAAGATACTGACAAACTGGAGGGAATTCAGAAACGAGAAACAAAATGATCACAAGGTTGTAAGGGATGGACAACGACAACCTGGCTTGTTTTCCTTTCCTCTTCTATAGGAAAGGGCCTGAACCAAAACCAAACACACCCTAAAACTTTGGATCTTCGCCAGAATTTCATAGGTGACTTCATTTATATAACAAACCAAAAGAAGACTCCAGATCTGAACATGTCCACACTACAGGGGAGTTTGGAAACAGAGCCAGAGGTGAACTTTCTAGCTTCGATCCGGATCTACTCAGTTGATCTTCTCCTGCCAGCTAATACTGTGCTGGAGATTCCCAAGCCCCACTTATACTATAGGGGTTGCTCACAGAGTCACCACAAATAATTTCTATTAGGCCAGATGTTCCCTTTGGACCATCCCTATGGCCACAAGTCAAATCTCTCCTTTCAACCAGGAAACACATGTCCAGAGTAGGCTGTAGTCACCTAACAACATTGACATATCAACCCTCAGCTGTGCTGAGCTTACAGTTTATGCAGCTGGAAGGGATGGAGGAGGAGGAGTTTCTAAGCTACTTTTCCACTCCCCCAATCCTGGGCCAGCTGAAGGCTGAAACAGCCCTCGGAATAGCATAGAGATACCTGAAGGCTGCTCTAAGATAGCCCAGCTGCACCCAGTAGCAGTGGTGGCTGAGGATCTGGGGGGAGAGCCATGCACTCTGTCCTACCCTCTCCCATCCCCTGCCAAACCTGATTAGAAAATTGCTCTTGAGATAATGATATTGTGAAAAACATCAAAATGTCCCAGATCCAGTCCGGTCTTTAAAAATGTAGAGCTCTGGGCAGGTTAGTCGAAAGTAATGGTCATGTTTCTTGCTTCAGGATTAAATACAGGTGACGGGAGGGTATTGCAATGATCATAAAACGGCATTAGAAGAACTGTATTATTCCAAATGATGGTGCTGGAACTAGGGGTGCTGGGGGGTGCTGTTGTGCCCCCTGGCTTAAAATAGTAACAACAACCCAAATACACCTTCAGCACCCCCACTATACAAATTGTTCCAGCACCACTGATGCTGGTACATAAATGAAGAGTAAGTGGTGGGAAAGAGACGGGCACTTTTTGTGCTGCAACACCGGACCTCTGCGCTCGAACAACTGAGTGTCAAGAGCAACATTATACTGAACTATGTTAAAGAATGTAATAGGAGACAGCGATATTACACAAGGCTTACATGTGCTGTACAGCAATAATTGCCTTTTGTACAACAGTGTCAGACAGAAACGACTGTATTTTCTTAACAAGACAACAGTAATGCCGTGGTTGAGCTCAGCAGCCAATATGGTATCTTTGATCACACAAGTTTCCCAATTAGTCCATGTGAAAAGCATCAGAGCTGCACCCAAACACTCCTCTCTCCACATTCAAGTGCCCCCTAATGACCTACTTCTGCCATTATACCCCCAAGAAATCACTAACTAATAATGGTAAGGCAGAGGGGAAATTACAATAGTTTTATAGTTCTTATTATATTATAAAAAGTTATTTATTTCCACTCCAGTAGCACCTAGAGGCCCCAACCAAGACAGGTCCCATTGTGCTAGGCACTGTACAAACCCATAGAAAGAGAAAAGAAGTGCTATTATCCCCATTTTACAGATGGGGAATTAAGGCACAGAGATTAAGTGACTTACCTAAGGTGACCCCAGAAGTCTGTGGCACAGACAGGAATTGCTGCTTGATCTCCCAAGTCCCAGTGCTTTATGACTATCCTTTTCACATTGCTATATATAACTGTATTGCCAGCACATGGTATTATCAAGCTATAGGCAGTCACCTCCGTGATTTCTTTGCCTGATTGCCAGGCCCTTTTCCCATCTCCTTTGTCTGTGTTTTGTTTCTCTGTTCGATTGTAAGCTCTTCCAGGCAGGGACTCTGCTTTCCTTTATGTATCTGTACAGTAACTAGTTCATCGTGGATGTTCTTGGTAACACATACATAGTTAATACATAATGGGAAGAAGATCAATATCCCTTCACTTTCATTTGCATACGACGTTCTTTTTAGAGACAAATTAGTCCCCTGAGCTATTGTCCATTTCTGAAATAGAAAAAAGGAGTGAAAATTCAAATGAATGGAAGTTTTCTCATTGCCTTGAATCAAAACAGGATCATGCCCTTAATTAGGTGCCTAGATATACATTTGAATGCCGAGCTTCAGGCACCCAACTTTCACCATTTGTCACTTTGATAAATACCAGATATGGGCCCAAGCATAAATACCAGATCCAAACAGTCCTGAAAGCGGGAGAAGTTTGGATCTGAAGCTTAACACTACAATCCACTTTTTTTTAAAAAAAATGCAGGTCATATGGATGAGAATTTTTAAAAGGAATTGCTCAGACAAGAGGGTTAGGAGTGGAGAACTCTGGCATCTCTGAACACCTCAGATGTCTTGTCCTTTATCTTCTTCTAATTCAGCTAGAAAGAGGCGAAAAGGAGTACAAAATTCTACTTGTTAAATAATGCCGCACCAATTAAAGAGATTTTAACAGAGGCAAGCCCTGCATGCATCTGATCTGTGTTTGGAACACCTAATTGGCTTTTCTTTCTTCACTAATGTTTGTGTTGATGTCCTTTGTTCTTCTGATAAAATGTTCTCAGCCTTTACACCATTTGCGTCTTGCTTTAGGGACTAAGCTGAGTTCTCATGGGGAGAAATAGAGTCCTGCTCCTTATTCTGAGCACTACCCTAACTAATGAAGTTCTCCAGAGGATCTGTGCTCTCATTTGTCAAAAACTCATCCAAGCAGATCCCCCACTGAATAAATGGAAGCTCTTCAAGAGGTTCTCCCTCCCACTCTATGTCAGAGTGCTGGAATTGCCAATAGCTTTCTTTAGTGCTGGGCAAATAGTATTTAGAGGGGGGAAATATTTGTGACTACGTTGGCAAAGTTAGAATTTTAGTTTGTTTCAACCATGCTTGGATCCCGTCAAGCATTCCTTGGTGCAAAATGACCATAGCTGGTTGAACCGTTGGTTGGAACAATGTGTTGGATTTGGATTTAGCTTTCTGTTTGCAACAGATCGTGCTTTTCCTGACCCATTTGTTAGTTGTCATTTTTGGTGCATTGCTTTTCTTAACTTGTTTGGACCTGTGGGCTTTATTTACCTGAGGAAAATAGGTACATGCTAAATTTTGCAAGTTTATAGGCTTGTAATTTGAGTGGAAAGCCAGAGCCCACGTCTACAAATTTGGCCTGTACATAGCATGTCTATTTATAAGTTCAGTCTGAGTGTAAAGACACATCCAGTTGCATAACAGAGTCTGATGAGGGGAAGATGAAGCTGAAAGGGTGTTTTTGACATTTGGAGTGGCTTACAACTGCCAAAACTATTAGGGCTTGTCTACACTTATGGGGGGTTCGATGCGCAGCGATCAATGCATCGGCGGTCGATTTAGCGGGTCTACTGAACACCTGCTAAATCGACCGCCGATCACTCTCCCGTCGACTCCTGTACTCCACCTGAACAAAAAGCGCAAGGGGAGTTGACGGGAGAGTGTTTCCAGTCGACATCGCGTAATGTGGACCCCGCGGTAAGTAGATCTCAGTAAGTTTACTTCAGCTACGTTATTCACGTAGCTGAAGTTGCATAACTTAAATCGATCTCCCCACATAGTGTAGACAAGGCCTGAGTCTACATATAAAATGAGGACAATAGCTGTCTACGTTATCTCTCTGATACCCATGGTCTTGTGGGTAGTAATTGATCTGTGAATAAATGGACACAGTGGTTCTCACTATAACTTTAGATGACAACCTACATAATTATTTGTATTGGATTTACTAAAATATACAATTATACTCTGGTGAGGAGAATCACTATTGCCTTTCTAACTGGACAGGACGGTTGAGATCTGCTCTCTCCACAAAATAAAATGGTATGGTGCATGCCATGGCAAACCAATCTACCCTGAGCAAAACGGGTATACACAGGTTGATCAAAACATGTCTCATATCATGAGATGAAGGAAATAGATTGAGAACAATATGCCCTTTCATTAATAAGTAGAGTTTGGTCAAACATTAAAAAAGAATAACTTGCAAAGTTATTTTGTTGTACTGTCTGGCTTACATCCCCATGATATAACAAGTTGTTTTTCTGTCCAGGTTGTACCTAATGACATTTGTTTTTTCATCCCCCTGTCAAAGGAAAATTTAATGAGACAGGAAATAAATACAAAATGAAATTAGCTCTTTTGAGAGATCCTTTGGACAGTATTTGGGAACTGATTTGCACATCAGTACAAGGTAATGAGTTTATTTGCTAGTTCATTGTCAAGAACAAGAGATTTACCCATCTAATTAGCTATCTCAGGCTTTTTTGTTTTTTTTAATAGGTGACATTTAATTGTGCAAGGCAATTCCAAATCCTTTCATAGGCTTATTTTCTGATTCTGTCCGAATATTGGTTTTATAAAATGCTCAATGGTTGAGAACAACCTAGCAGGTGGAAAAGGAGTTTATATTTTCTTTCCATTTCTTGCTATATATCTTACAAGAGGGGCAGGGTAAATTAAATTCTGGGTGAATTAAAATCTGTCTTAAACCACACCTGTGTCGTTATTGTTGTTTTTAAGCTAATACTCCTCTGACAGAGGCTCGTTACTAAGAAAAGACGCTTGAGTTATAGACTCACAGATCTGCCTCTGTTCCAAGAATTGTCTTCTGCCCATACTAGAACCTCCGCCTGCCTCGTGGATGTCTAGCCATCAACCCATGCTCAACATGGCGAACACAGAGCTCTTGGTCTTCCTTGTAAAGTCCTCCCCACCACCTTCTTTCTCTATCACTGTGGACACCACCACCATTCTTCTGGTTACTCGGGCACACGGCCTGGGGGTCATCTTTGATTCAGACTTCTCTCTAGATCCTCACATTCAGGCTATGTCTAAGTCTTGCAGACACTTTCTGCAAAAATCTCTCTAAGATACGGCTTTTCCTTTCCATCCACCCAGCTAAAACTCTTGTCCAGACTCTCACAGAGTAATCATCTCACAGCTCAATTACTGCCACATCCTCCTCTTTGGCTTTGACCAAAACCATCTTGCCCCATTTGTTTCTATTCAGAATGCTGCTGCTAAGATGGTGACTGAAGGGTAGGAAAACTATGTCACCGCTCTCTTTGCTTCCCTCCTTTTCTCTACCATATCAAACATAAGCTACTTGCCTTCATTTTCAAGGCCCTTCACTGTCTGTTCCCACCCTACCTGTTCTCTCTCTTTCAGTATCGAGAGGTCGACTCCCACCTCCAATCAACCCATGAGGCCAGTGACCAATGACAGCTTGTTAGATTTTCAAACATGCTCCTTTGTGCTTTCTCCCATGCTGCCCCTCACACTTGGAAGAGTCTCCCCAGAACCATCTGCAAAACCCATTTGATTGTTCTCAAATTCCACCCTTAAAATTCTCCTTTCCCATGATGGCTACAAAAGTCTAGACAATTGTTAGGCTGCTGGTGCTGCTGACACCACTGACTATCATGCTGACCAATATTGTCTCATTGTTTCCATGTACTCCCCAGTTAGTCTGTCTATATCCATCTCTTGTCTAATCTTATACTTAGATTGTAAGCAATTTGGGGCAGAGACTGTTTTTTGTTCTGTGTTTGTACAGCTCCTAGCATGATCCAGGAGTGGGGCCCCTAATAATAAATTATCATAAAAATAATAAAATGCATATTTTATTCTAGCAGCTTTACTGATGGTAACTGCAAGATGAAGAAGAAGGAACACCCCAGGAAATACAAATTCCAGAGCAGATGCAGACATATCTGCATCAAACACTGTCCCAAACTATAACTGGATTACACCATGTGCAACTTCATTTGGGCTCTTGCTTTGTAACCATGGCTAGATACCATTCACTCTCAAAGCTCCTTCTAAACAGTGATACCAGCAAGTATATCTTGGAAACCCCATTCTCCTGGCATCTGAAAATATGGGGAGCAGGTCCTTGGTTCTCAAATTAATTATCTGAAACTGAAGGATGGATTCATAGACTTTAAAGCCAGCAAGGCCTGTTATGATCATATAGTCTGGCCTCCTGCATAACACAGGCCATAGAACCTCACCCAATAATTTCTGCATCAAGCCCATAACTTCTTTTTAAGTTACAGCATATCTTTTAAAAAGGCATCCAGTCCTAATGTAAAGACTTCAAGTGGTGAAGAATCCTCCACACTCCTAGGTAAATCCTTTTTTTTTTAATCTCAGCCACCAGCATTCTGAGCTGTGAATTACAATACACGGCATTACAGTCAGTGCTCAGAATAATTCTTGTTTTTTAAATCAGATCGGTCCATTTCTTTAGCTATTTTAAAACATATTGGGAAATGCTCTTATTCCTTCCAAGATACAACAACAATTCAAACAACCTACAGCCACATCCTGCCCAAGGATGTACAAGTGCAACTTCCCCTGAAGTCACAGAAACTATATTGAGTCTCCTGAATCCAAAACTATATGGAAGCTGATTTTTAAAATTATTTTAAAAATGTGGGAAAATCCCATTTTGTAGGCTCTAGGAGGAAAGACAAGACTACAGACATTGGGCTCATTACTCCAGACCCACTGTCTCCCAACAGGGTGACTATTATAACTGAGTAAGATGTTACAGGTAATATGGAAACCCCAGGAACAAATCTGTGAAAGAACTAACTGAACAAATGTATTATTATTCGTATTACTATAGCTTCTAGGAGCACTGTCATAGAATCATAGAATATCAGGGTTGGACGGGACCTCAGGAGGTCATCTAGTCGAACCCCCTGCTCAAAGAAGGATCAATTCCCAACTAAATCATCCCAGCCAGGGCTTTGTCAAGCCTCACCTTAAAAACCTCTAAGGAAGGAGATTCCACCACCTCCCTAGGTAACCCATTCCAGTGCTTCACCACCCTCCTAGTGAAAAAGTTTTTCCTAATATCCAACCTAAACCTCCCCCACTGCAACTTGAGACCATTACTCCTTGTTCTGTCATCTGGTACCACTGAGAACAGTCTAGATCCATCCTCTTTGGAATCCCCTTTCAGGTAGTTGAAAGCAGCTATCAAATCCCCCCTCATTCTTCTCTTCTGCAGACTAAACAATCCCAGTTCCCTCAGCCTCTCCTCATAAGTCATGTGCTCCAGCCCCCTAATCATTTTTGTTGCCCTCCGCTGGACTCTTTCCAATTAAACCAGGACCTCATTGTGCTAGGTGTTGTGCAAACACAGAATAAAAACTGTGTATCAAAGAGCTTACAACTGGAGTACAGCAGAAGAGACAAGAGACTGAGGAGGGAGCAAAAAGAAACAATGAGACAAAATATGTTATTTGTATTAAAGCCTCTTGTTTGAGCTCTATGTAAAGTCTCAAGAAGAACCCAGCTACGGTACGCATACTCAGAGATGGCTTCTCTTTTCTTAATTTAATTACCCTCACCTTAAAAAATACAGATTTCCACACTCTTACGTTGGGGCAGTGCTTCAGTGGAGCTTTCCCTGAAGACATGAGAAGCATAGGGTTTGCTGATGACTGTTAGACTGCATTTTGGGTCACCTGAGGAGAGTTTGCAGTAGCTGCTATTTATAACTTTACCCAGTACCCTCTGGTGTTAGGAATGCAGTATTGCAAGGAGGACAGCACTATGGCCCTCTTCTGAAGGGAGGAGGGCTGCTAAATATTAGCTGCTTATATCACTTTAATTCCGGTTGTTTGGTGGTCTCTTATTCCACCTGGACAGACATAGAATCATAAAAATATAGGAGTGGAAGGGATCTCAGGGCCATCCAGTCTAGCTGCCTGCAATGAGGCAGGAACAAGTATTCTTAAACCTTCATTGCCAGGTGTTCGTCTAAGGTGTTCTTAAAAGCCCCCAATGATGGGGATTCCACAACCTCCCTTGGAAACCTGTTCCAGTGCGTAACGATTGTTAGAGTTAGCAATTTTTTTCCTAATGCCTAATCTAAATCTCCCTTGCTGCAGATTAAGCCCATTACTTTTTGTCCTGCCTTCATAGAAAACAATTGATCACAGTCCTCTTTGTCAGAGCACTTTTGAAGACTGTTATCAGGTCCTCCCTCAGTCTTCTTTTCTCAAGGCTAAACACACCCAGTTGTTTTTTTTAACCTTCCCTGTGGCACCCAGAATTGGACACAGTACTCCAGCTGAGGCCTCACCAATGCCAAGCAGAACAGGACAGTCACCTTCTGTGTCTTATGTACAACACCGCAGAAGGATGATAACCCTTTTTTGTAACTGAATCACATTGTTGGCTCATATTGAATTTGGGAGCCACTGTAACCCCCAAATCCTTTTCAGCAGTATTGTTGCCTAGACAGTTATTCTCCATTTTGTAGTTGTGCTTTTGATATATCCTTCATAAGTTTAGTACTTTGTATTTTTCTTTATTGAATTTCAAACCAATTCTCTAATTTGTCAAGGACATTTTGGATTATAATCCTGTCCTCCAAAGTGCTTGCAACCCCTCCCAGCTTGGTGTCATCAGCAAATTTTATAAGCATACTCTTCACTCCATTAACCAAATCATTAATGAAGATATTGAATAGCACCAGTCCCATGACTGACCACTGCAAGACTCCACTAGATACACCCTCCCAGTTTGACAGTAAAATACTGATAACCATGCTTTGACTAAGCGTGGTTTTTCAACCAACTTTGCATCCTCCTTATAGTAATTTCATTTAGACCACATTTCCCTCATTTGCTTATGAGAATGTCATGTGGGACTGTGTCAAAAGCCTTCCTAAAATCAAGATATATCATGTCTATAACTTTACCCCATCCACTAGGTGTGTAACCCTTTCAAAGAAGGAAATTAGGTTGGTTCGGCATGATTTGTTCTTGATAAATCCATGTTGGCTATTACTTATCACCCTGTTTCCTCTAGGTGCTTGCAGACTGATTGTTTAATAATTTGTTCCAGTATCTTTGCAGGTATTGATGTTAGGCTGACTTGTCTATAAGTCCCCGTGTCCGATTTGTTCTCCTTTTAAAAGATAGGTACTGTGTTTGCTGTTCTCCAGTCTTCTGGGACCTCATTCATCCACAATGAATTTTCAAAGATAATTGCTAACAGTTCTGAGGTTGTTTCAGGCTAGTTCCATAAGTAGCCTAGGATGAATTTCATCAGACCCTGCTGACTGGAATACATCTATCTTATCTAAATATTCTTTAGCCTGGTCTTTCTCTATTCTGTCTTGTCTTCCTTTCCCCCTTGTTATCAATATTTATTGTGTTGAGTATCTGGTCACTATTAACCTTTTCAGTGAAAAATGAAGCAAAATGGGTATTAAACACCCCAGACTTCTTGCTGTCATTTATTATTAGCTCTCTTTCCAAGCTAAGTAGTGGGCCTACAGTTTTGTTTGTCTTCTTCTTGCTCCTAATGTAGTTATAAAACCTCTTCTTATTGCCTTTCATTTCCCTTGCTTGGTGTAACTCATTTTGTCCATGCTTGGGCTAGTCTTTTATACTTCTCCTTAGCAACTCATCCATGATTCCCCATTTTGTAGGAGTACTTTTTGATTTTCAGTTTGTTAAAGGGCATCTTACTACTCTTCCTATCTTTCCTTTGCATTAGGATAGTTCACTGTTGTGCCTTTGATATTGTTTCTTTGAGAAACTGCCAGCTCTCCTGAACTCCTTTTCCCCTTAGATTTTCTTCCCATGGGACCTTAGCTACCAGTTCTCTGAGTTTGTTAAAGTCTGGGGTTTTTTTTTAAATGTATTGTCCTTATTCTGCTGCTTTCACTTCTATCTTTCCTTTTATGATCACTGTCATCCAAATTGCCTTCAATCTTCAGATCTGAAACCATTTCCTCCTTACTAGTCAGAATCAAGTCCAATATGGCTGTCCCCCTTGTTGCTACCTCCACTTTCTGGAACAAAAAGTTGTGCCCAATGCAGTCTAAAAACTTACTGGCCATTTTTTCTTTTTCTGTGTTACTTTTCCCACAGATTTCTGGGTAGTTAAAATCCCTCATTACTAGCAAGTCTTGTGTTTTGGATATTTCTGATAATCTAGTAGACCCTTACCATGATGTCATCCCTGTCTTTTCCTGTTTTATCTCTACCCAGAGACTTTCAACTGGCCTGTCTCTCATCTCCATCTGGATCTCAGAAGAAGTGTGTATATTCTTGATATTTACTGCAACACCTCCTCCATTTTTTTCCTGCCTGCCCTTCATGAACAAGCTGTCCCCTCTATACCAATATTCCAATTGGGAGATTTATCCCACCAAGTCTCAGTGATTCCAATTAAGTCATAATTTGGCTTATGTACTAATACTTCCAGTTCTTCCTGTTTATTCCCTATACTCCTTGCATTTGTGTATAGACATCTAAGAGGTTAAGCAGATTCACCCACTCTTTTCCCTTTAGCTACTCCTATGATCCTATTGTAACTTTCCATTCCATACCCCCCAACATCTAGCCCTCTGTTATGGTCACCTTTTTTTATATACCTACCCTGGGCTTTTTGTCACCTGTTGGCTTACGACCTAGTTTAAAGTAGTAAGGTGGCAAAGTGTGTTAACAGCAAAGAAAAATATTTTATACGTTTAAAAAAAAAAGTGGGAGGAGAGAGAAAAGTCTGTACTGAAAGTTGAAGTGGGCTGATTGGCCACACTCTTCTATTTGTTGTAGCCAATAGAAAGCTGGTGTCCAGTCACAGGAGCTCACTCCAGCCTAGAAGTTTGTTCTAACTTCAGTGTAAGGGCTGAGCTGGTTGAGCTGTTGATTTGGATCAATCTAGATTAGAAGCTCAGCTCAGGTAAGGATTTAGAGCTACTTAGATCTCCCTGTGGAAAAATTCAGCCTTTCAGAGAGAAAAAATATGGTAGAAAACCAAAATATTTCAGTTTGGAAATGCTGCTGCAGTGGCTCATGGGAGTTGTAGTTTGGGTGCTTCATGCTCCCATTCTCCTCTATAAGTGAGGCTCTCTAGTTAGTCTACGTCTCCCATGATGCACTATGGTTTTTAACCTTTTGGTGAGGGGAGGCAGTGGCTCATGAGCATCCCATGGTCACGATGTGTCATAGGAAATGAAATCCTGCTGCACAGCATGTCCCCTAGAGGAGAAATGGGACATGAGGCAAACAAAGTTCAACTCCGATGATGCACCACAGTCACTTTTTCAGTCAAAATATTTCAGTCTTCTGCTGAAATCTTCTTTTTTTTTTTTGAGCATTTGATTTTTTTTTTTACAACAAATTGAAAAATTCCACAGAAAACAGACACTTTATGCAAAATATTTCATCTAGTCAAAAGCCCAATTTTCCATCAAAAACTGTTTTAAACAGAAAATTTTCAACCAGCCCTAATTTGATGTTCTTTTTATTTGCCTTCTGGTGTTGGAGCCTTTATGGGTCACATTTTTAAGCTTTCTCTGCAACAATGAGGGCTAGAAACTTAGCTTTCATTTAATAAAAAAAGTGAGGTTCTCAAATGATAATGCTCAGTTGCTGGAATCAGGTAAAGAAAAACACCAAATATCACTAGAGTTGGCAATACCAAGGTTTTATAAAAAGGGTGAGTATTTTGTATGATGGTTGCAATTGGAACTCTGTAAATTAACTCTATTTTTCATGGGACCTCATGGGATTAAAAATTCCTTCTTTTGAACCTTATAATGGACTCCTCTTGGTTATTTTCTGCCTTACCTCCCGTTGCTGTATTTGTGTCTATCATCCACATTTCCCACAATACAAGCACAGTTTCTGTGGTACGAACTAGAATAATATGACCCTTTAATCACTATGTGTAAAGGATGGGCAGGGGGAGACTTCAGACTAAGATTATTATGAAAAAGAGAAAGTATCAAAAAATAAATAAAGATGAAAACAAAATTCCTTCACTGGCCTTATCTTTTTAAGTCATTCTGCCACTGCCAGCCTCCCACTTCACGACTCCAATTGCTATAGCAACACCGACTGAATAATTGTCAACGTACCGAGCTCCCTTTCTGACACCAGAAAAGCATAGATGTGGGTTTATTCTAGGGGAGACATTCATTACCAACATCAACTGCCAGTCACATTCGGAAAAGCACCACTTTGCAGCAGCCAGGAAAAAGATGAGCCTGGAATGTGTTCGGTCTCTTACAGAGGGTGAAACAGTTAAACCATTGACTGAAACGATAAAGTTTATGGTGGAGGAGTATATAATATGAGGCACAAAAGAGTTTTTGCAAGCATTTGTTAACCAGAAAAGCTTTGTATCTGGCTCCTCTGCCAGATTCTGTTTAAGCGACAGAAGAAAAGTAGATTTGACAAGCCACAACGTCAAAGTGAGAGGTTTGCTCGACTCCTAAGCAGGGCCGGCTCTAGGTTTTTTGCTGCCCCAAGCAAAAAAAATTTTGACTGCCCCCCCACCCCCCCTGGACTCTCCCCCCCCCCGTGCCCTCTCCCACCCCCTGCCGCCCCCGCCCTGCGCTTCCCCCCCGCAAACGTGACCTCCTCGTTCACCACAGCAATCCCCATTTACACTTGCAGTGGGGATCAAACCGTTTCTCTTATTTTTATTTCACTTTAGTATAAATCTCACCCACCCACCCCCATCCCCCACAACCCCATCTTTAGTGCTCCAAATGCACATGGAAGGCATAGGGACTAACCCTCAAACCTTGTACCCGGAAAGGGATGGGGATCTAGTAAAGAGGGTTCAGGCAGAGGAGCGGGTGTGGGGGTGCTTGGGGGCTCTACACTGGCAGAGAGGCGGGGTGTGATGTACTCGCGGAGGAGGGTGGGGGAGGAGAGGGGGTATCAGGAGGGTTGCGGGAGAAGAGGTGCAGGGGAAGGGGGGAGGTGCGGGAGGAGAGGGCTGGGGGAGGGTACAAGGGGAGAGGTGCGGGTGAAGGGAGAGTACAAGGGGAAGGGGTGCGGCGAAGGAGCGATGGGGGGAGGTACAAGTGGAGGGGCTGCGAGCGGGATGGGGGGTGCAAGGGCTGAGAGGGGCAGGCGCTGACCGCTGCTTCCCCAGCCCCGTGCAGGCAGAGCCGAGAGGACAGACACTGACCCGCAGGTGCCCGAGCCGCGGGGGTCCCCTGGCAGGGGCAGTATCCCCCACTGACCCGCAGAGCCCAGGGCAGGCAGCGCGGGGCTGAGGCGGGGGAGGTGCGCGGCGAGCTGTGTCCAGGGGCAGGAGGGGGCGGTGGCAGCTCCCTGCCCAGCCACTCGCCCTGTCAGCGCGCGAGCCGGGATCTGTGGCCCCTGCCCAGCCTGGCGGCGCCCTGCACAGCCCACTCGGGCGGGGAAACGCCGCCCTGCCCTGGGGAGACTCGGAGCGGCAGCAGGACCCCTCCCTGCATCCCGGGCCCCGCTTCCCTCCCTCCCCAGCTCCTCACACACAGGCTGCCCTGACCTGGAGAGCCAGAGCATCATCCCCCGGAGCTGAGCCCCTCTCGCCGCCGCAGCCCGGGCCCAGCTCCCGGGGACACGATGCTCTGGCTGGTGCAACTCAGGCTGCCATGAGCGCCATCTAGCCACTGAAGCCAGAACTGCAGTGTCAGTTCCAGCTCAGCCTGAAAGCCTCAGCTGACAGGGAACATCTTGGTTCAGGGCCGGCTCCCGGCTTTTTGCGACACAATCAAAAAAAAAAAAAAAAAAAAAAANTCCATCCTAGATGTAAGAGGAGGACATGCCAAATCTGGGAGAAGGCTGGCTTGAGAGATGGGTTACAGTGGTTTCCAATGGCAATAAAGCCGAACACTAGGGAAAGGGTGAGTTCGGATTATACACAGAGCAGGGGAGGAGGAGACCTGCTCAGACTGTGACACTGTCATTAGTTTTTAAATCTGTATTTTATATACATGTGAATTTTGATATATGGAACAGGATGCTTTCATTTCAGCCCCGCACCTAAAACATTCTCCCTATATGGAACTCACATAGATGTTACATATACACCTCTACCCCGATATAACACGAATTCGGATATAACGCAGTAAAGCAGCGCTCTGGGGGGAGAGGGGGGGCTGCGCACTCCGGCGGATCAAAGCAAGTTCGATATAATGCGGTTTCACCTATAACGCATTAAGATTTTTTTGGCTCCCGAGGACAGCGTTATATCGGGGTAGAGGTGTAGTTTTGTACCACCCAAGTGGAACAAAGAGAATAATTGCTTGAGATAGTGGCTTGTGGGGAAATGACATGACTGGACATACATACACAATCATATTTCCAGTTGGGGTGAGGTCCAACTTCCCTCTGCGCAGGTGCAGTTTGCACCCATAAAATGTGTACTTACAATTTTGCACCACCACGCGAATAGTAGAGGCAGATCTAACTAGCACCTGCCATTGCTCAGACTTGTGCCAGCCATTTAACTATGATGAAAAAAATAAATGTGGGTGTAAACGTTGTAGATCAACTTGTGCCCGCATAAAGGAGGCTGATCTTCTGAAAATGCATCCCAAAGCATCAGAAGCATTTTAGTTATCAGTGTGATAACAATATCTCATTTTATAGGCAGTCTTATCATTTTCATTCATTAGTGATTTTGCAAGTAGACAAAGCATCCACCTTCAGCTTTCTGTACTGCTCTTACACGAATGATACTTCTTAGCGACGCAGCATAGAATCAGACCCCCTTGTGTTTCTCCATTCCCTTCTCTGCTCCTTCAGCTCAGCTAGAGGTGGCTTCAGTTTGAGGCCCAGGCTCCATAAAAGCCCTGCTTGCGTGGATTGTTAAGGGGATACACTGAGACAGCACATCACTTATAATCCAGTCCCTGCGGTGCTCTGTCTCCCTCTTGTGGTGGCTGAGGCAGTTGATAAACCTGCTACAGCCGTGTTTAACAGAAATTACTCTTTTAGCTCAGCCAATAGAGGCTCCTGCTTTAAGATCCTTAGGTCCCAGGTTCAATCCCCACTGCAGACGACCCTCCAGGGGTGCAGCATTGCACACTCTTCCAAGCTAGCCCTGACGACTGATTTCAAGCCACTTTCTGCTGCTAAAACCTCTCATCCCCACAAGGCTTTCCATCACTGGTGTTCTGTACTGGGCTTTATGCCATTAGAGGCAAGTATAGACCTTAATTTAGTCCTGTGTGTCCTCCATGTTATAATTCTAACCTCCCAACATACATATAAATGAGAGAGTTCAGCTAAAGGGAGTCACTTAGATGACTCATTTTGCTTTCTTTTCTTCAGAATCATCCAAGAAAACATTCAAAATGGTTCTAAATGTGGATAGGCTTTTTGAACATCCACAATGTTTATGAAAATGGCTATAGCTAATATATTTTTAAAAGGTAAGCCGAGCACGGGCATGACGCAGGTAATGAATGAAAATTAACGATACACTTTCTGCTCTATAAAGCAATATCCCCCTCTCCCCCAGCAATTTCAGCAGCTACGGATAAATGAAGAGACAAGTTGCATTATGTACTAGTAAAATATGGTATTAAGTTCTGTGAATCAGAGGCTCAGCTGGTGTCAATTGGTGTTGGCTTCAATGGAGCAATGCTGATTTACATGCGCAGCATGCTGAGGCATAATACAAGCAACCTCTCCACAACCCAGGCAATAAACAGCTCAGTCCTGAGCTGCCGATCCCCTGTAGTAAGCAAAGCCTGCTACATATTCTAAATTGCACTGTGTGTTTCTGAGCACAGGCGAATTTATCCTTTTCCATAGCCTGATAGAATGCCATATGAATGAAACCTATAGAAAGTACTCTGAAGCCAGTGGAAATGAATAGGTGACTATTTATAAACCAGTCTAGAGATGTTAGTAGAGAACTGTGTCACTGCCATAAAATTCTATAGGTTAGTTTAAAAAAAATTCTATAGAAAGTTTACCGTTCTTTATAAGAGAGCCATCTATAATTGAACAAAGGAATCCATCAGGGAATACCCAGACACTGCCAAATTTACTGGAATCACTAACTTCCTTGAGCAGAAATCTCCAACTGTACATCAAAGCCCTCAGCCTGCATCGTTAAAATCAATGGAATATTTGCAATTGACTTCCATTAGCACAGGATGAAGCCCTAAAGCACTACATGATATAGTTCCCATTGACTTTCCCACACATTTGATGGTCAAGGACTCCATTTTTGTTAAGAGTCCCCCACTCGTTGCGAGAGGTAGATCACTCCCCATAGACCCGGGTTCCAAATCTTTTAGGGAAATCAAGCTATGTCAGAGAAACACAGAGACTGAGAAGAAGTCACAGCCCCCAGAATGTTGGGTCTCACCCTCTAGTAACTCAAGGGGAAAAAATATTGTACACATATACAAATAAGAAATGGTGGAGAGTCCAGGGTGATGGAATCAAGGTTCATAGACAGCTGTGGGACCATTTCAAAAACAGAGACAAGACACAGTCATTTATTTTTAAGCTACCAAGCATCTCTGTCTGAGATTCTCTCCCTCGAGGGAACCACGTCTGTTTCCATTATCATACATTCCATCAACCGCCACGTCATGGCTCTGGAAACATCAGATGCAAATCTATTGTACATCTTGTGACACTGAACCCCATATTCTTCACAGTGATATTATGATATGATTATATAATTATGATATCTTTTATGCATGATAAGTCATGTGAGATGTCATTATGATTTGCTGAATATGATTATCCTATTTGTATGCATGTATCATTTTTGTATCGGGAGTTATGAATATTGACTATGTATCTGTAACACCCACTAGACAAGATGTTTTCTGTCTAGAGCAGGGGTCGGCAACCTTTCAGAAGTGGTGTGCCGAGTCTTCATTTATTCACTCTAAGTGAAGGTTTCGCGTGCCAGTAATACATTTGAACGTTTTTAGCAGGTCTCTTTCTATAAGTCTATAATATATAACTAAACTATTGTTGTATGTAAAGTAAATAAGGTTTTTAAAATGTTTAAGAAGCTTCATTTAAAATTAAATTAAAATGCAGAGCCCCCTGGTCCGGTGGCCAGGACCCAGGCAGTGTGAGTGCCACTGAAAATCAGCGCGTGTGCCGCCTTCGGCACGCGTGCCATAGGTTGCCTACCCCTGGTCTAGAGAGTGGGTAGGGAAGGGCCTATTCGGGGCAATGGGTCATTAGGAAAGAACATTAGGCCTTAGGAGAAGCTTATCTCCCACCTGGGGAGCCTTCCTGTGAACGCTCCAAAGAGCCTGTGAGTGATGGCTGCTATGACTCTACAAGGACATGTGAGGAGACCACGTCTCTCTAGACTCCATCTTGGGAGGTCAGTGTTTTTCCACAGACTGGTCTGGGAACCAAGCTTTGGGAACAAAGGGTTCCCACCCCATGCAAAAGCTATATAAGGCAGGGAGTGACATCCTCTGGGGTTCTTTGCTCCCCTCACAAGAAGACTCCTGGAAACAGCTGAGGAACAAAGATTGAACTGGGGGAAGTGCTGGACCCAGGCTAAAGGGATTTTTAGCATGTGAATGAAACACCTGGGGATTCCAAGCTGTAAAGCAAGGGCAGCTTCCCCTTAAGAATCTGCAGCGTGCTTGTATCATCTTTTATGGTGAGAATCTGCTATTCACATCCAATCTATTTAGTATATTAAAGCTTAGTTTTTGTGTATTTGCTAGGTAAGCTGCTTTGATCTGTTTGCCATCAGTTATAATCACTTAAAATCTATCTTTTCTAGTTAATAAACTTGTTTTTGCTTTATCTAAACCAGTGAGTTGGAGTGAAGTGTGTGAAAAGCATAACCCAGGGGCAAAAGGCTGTTGCATATTGCTCTCCACAGTGACAAAGAGGGCGAATTTTATGAGCTTACGCTGTACCATTCCCTGTGTAGTGCAAGACGGTATAATTTTGAGTTTATACTCCAGTGAGGGTGTGTGCCTGAGGGGCTGGTCAGAGAGCCTGCGTGTAACTGCAGCTGGGTGTGTCCCTATCTGTGTGAATGCTGGTGACAGTGCAGGCTGGAGGGCTTTGTAGCTTGTCACAGCAATACAGTGTGAGAGGGAGCCCAGGCTGGTGGGTCAGAGGGCTCAGTGGTACCCCAGTTCCAGGTGGCACCCCGGGGGGAACCCATCACACACCTACTGTCATAAGCAGCTGCAGAAACACTGGAGTTATTGTACTATGCACAGTTTCCATGGGCTGCAGAATAACTGAGTACTTTCATTTTAAAATGAGAACATGTTCCCTAAAAACCCCTCAGTGGTGTCTGAGCATAATGGGATTTCTGAGAATGAAGGTGCTTTGTCTGAGAGAGGTGGTGACTCACTAAAAAGAGAAAACCAAGCACAATGCTGGATGTGTTAGTCTTCTTGACTATCCCAACAGCTAGTTCTCAGGTGCACAACTCTCCAGGTTTTAGATGGGCAACTTAAAAGTGTTCCATTAAAGTGAAGCAAATGAATACATTTTTCAGCAAATTAAAATATAATAGTTAATAAAAGTATTGTCTTGTACGCTGTTTATCTTAGGGCTTTATACTGCCACCCATCACCGTAGTATCTGGCCATCTTCCATGTAAAACCAATTAGCAATAGCACAGTCCCTTGTGAACTTAATGGAGTCTCTGGCTCCTTTTGAAGGTATAACAACTCTGCTTAGGACGCGGTTATTCGACTGGTTGGCTGCTTTGCTTATTATTTGGCCGGGGTGGTGGCAGAGGGGGTGTCAGCGTGGTCAGTATTCTCGTTTTGGTGGAAAGGCAGGTTTTGCATCATTTCCTAAAGAAGGTCAGATCTTGAATTTACCTAATCTCCCCTGGAAGTTCATTCACCGGCCAGATCCCTTCCACCCAGAATGCTTTGCTTCTAGCTCTCACATACTTTCTGATCCATATTGTCCTACTGGAGCACAACTGTATCTGCAGGGTTCATAGATCAAATTTCAGTTTTTAATGTAGCTGAGGCTTCATCCACAAATTGCTCTGAAGATATTTAGGATGGAGGCCTTAAACTGGCTCCTGAAGCAGACGGGGAGCTCTGGAGGCATGGGCGCTCAGGCGTGGTATGCTCACTGCCCCAGAAGTGGAGAGCGGACACGTTGTGTATCAGCTGGATTGTGCCTGTGCACTGTTTAACATTGAGCTTCAGATACAGTGCGTTACAGTAACGCAGTCTGGAGGTGATAAATGCCTGGCTCACAGTGGCCAGGCCTTTGTCCCTGAGGAGGCGTTGAAGTTTCCCAGCGAACGTTGACATTTTTAGATGCTAATGCTTCCTCTTCATCCAAGGTTAGTGGCAGCACATTTGTCTATGTGATTATCTTGTTTTGTGTGCCATCCTCTTCGAGGTAACACAGGTGTTTATACCATGTCCACCACCACACGTTGCCTTCATGAATGATCAATACTGAAACTAGATTTTTTTTTACCTTCTCTTCCCCTTTCCAGGGGCAGATAGGTTTGTTTAGAACATTTATTCAGTGAGCTCTTTGGTACCTTCTCTCCTTGTTCTTTCTCTCTATCACAGGCAGGACGGCCGGTGCCCTACACTGTGAGATATCACCCTTTTCCCAGGCCCAGCTGTCGTACAATAAAGAGTTGCAACACTCAGCTTCAAATTCCAAAGTATTTCAAAAGTAAATCTGCTGGTGGGGTTTCATCGACCAGCTGCTCAAGAGGATGTGCTGACATTTCCCTATCTATGTAAAAGGCACCGCCTCTAACCCCACCTACCCAGAGCTGGGTATGCTTTGCATTTTGGGTGTGGATGCTCCTGTCCCTTTGTATGTATAGTTTGACAGGGGAAGACGTAAAGAGCTGTTCGAAATAAGGCTAGTCTGTCTTCCAGCCAAGTTAAAATAAAATACATTTCCAAGTGGAAAAAACAACAACAACAAGTGAACAAACTCGACAGGTGGAATCGGGAGTTGCATTCATTGCCTTGAAAGCAGCCTGCTCTCTGATTGATTGTATATTTAAAATACTGCTGCAATAATTGCTACTTTTGCAGCAAAAAGTCTTATTTTCTCTGTGTCAAATGCTATTTTGGTAAATCCAAAGTTGTTTTGTGTTCTTACTGCACTTAGCTAGCCAACAAGCAGTGTCTTCATAGATCATCGTCATTTTATATGTCTATACGTTTAGCTGTTTCTAAAGCATATCATAGTACATGATATTTTAGCATCAGACAGGACAGACTATTTATTTTGCAACCCAGAGTGGTACAGTATCTCTTCTCAAAGTACAGGAAGACAGACAAATTCTAAGCCTCATTCTCCATCCGAAAGGATTACATGCATCGCTGTCAACTAATGAGAATGTTGCATGTAAAACAATATATCCTGATTACTCAAATTGGAAGGTTTACAACAATGCCTTGACAGTTACACACACAAATCCTGTTACCAGTGTCATCATGCAACTGTTAAAAAATGTTCCTCCACTCCCAAACCTTCTTTCTGAATGTTCACATCTCAGAGATGGTCATCAGGAAAATTAGAACATATTGCCGTTATGCTACAGAACTTACAGTAAGATGTTACACAATATGCAGCACTTACAATCAAAGTATCTGGAACACGATATACAGCAGAGAAATCTCTGAAGATTTAAGTATGGTGGGTCAGATTACAATCTCACTTACACCAGTAAAAATCCAGGCAAGTCCTCTGATTTACACTGGGACAAATGGAGCTCTGGCATTGGCTCAATAACCCTAAATACATGGCTTTTCTCATGTGCTTCTATACAAAAGGTGGTATTTAGTTACCTACATACTTACAAATGATTCACTGCTTTTAAAACTGTGCGTGAGGGACAGTTATTTATGTTCTTTCTACTTTCAGAAATTACGGTCCAGTACACCTTGAAGCCAGAATGAGTATTTGTATCAGTAAAGTGATCACAATTTGGCCCAGACTCTAATTGGGAAGGATGGGCTTGTGGCTGAGGCATGACTGGGAACTCTGCTGATGGTAGATAAAATTCTGGCTCTATTGAAGTCAAGGGGTGTTTTGCTATTGATTTCAGTAGGGCCAGGATTTCACCCGAGGGGTCATTTTCTAGGTATGACCCAGACATCCTGTGTGGCCTTGTACTTCCATTCCCCATCTGGGAAGTAGATATCATAATACCCTCCTCCCTCACAGAGATATTGAGAAGATCTGTTTGTGACTAACTCAGGCTCTGCAGGGATGGGGGCCACATAAATACACAGGTAGTAGAAATCCCCACTAATCCTGAATAATGCTATCACCTAGATCTAATTCCACGCCACTCCCAAGCTAATCTCCTTTGCCTCATACCCACAATTGCATCTGGAGTGACAATTCCCCTTCATCTGACATGGCAGATGTCCTGTCCTTGTACCTGTGGGTCCTCTGTTCATATCCTAGTAGTGTACACGCACACACCCTGGCAGAAACAGTTCAGAAAACCCCAGGCACCAGCAGACAGCTTCTCTTTAAAATTGGACTGAAAGCTTCAGCTGTGTTTCCACATGCTTTGAATTTGCAAGTTTGGTGTCCACAAATTGGGTAACGGCTACATTTTTAAAACGCTCGGAATAAGATTGGAACTGCTGGCTGCGATTATCAGAAGAACCTTCTGTCACTAACATGAACACTACTGCTAGAGCTTTCTAGAAACAGCTTGGGAGGAATTTTCTGATAGCCCTTGTCTGTTTTCTATGAGTGCTTTGTGATATAATTCTAAGAATGATTGGCCTTGCCTACTCTACAAAATTTGGCATCCTTTTTCCAGGAGTCATGCAGCTGCACTGGTACTAGCAGGCGTGTAAGCATTTCAACACCATCTACACTACCTCTTACACCTTTGGTGTTCATACAGCTGCATTGGCACTGGAAAATAGATTCCACATCAGATAGTGTAGATGCATCCTCTTTAATCTCAATCCAAAAGACAGGAAACAAAATACTTTCTGTAAACGGTCAATGCTAAAGATGTGTTCTTCTAAACACACGGTGCTCACTGGCCTTTTTCCTAGTGTGTAGCCAAGCCTCAGGGTGCCTGATTTCTACATGCTTACACATGGCAAATGCGGAATATCCTGAAACTTCATTTCCCCATGAGATTGTGGTTTTGCATGCTCTTCACCCAGATTGTGCTGGATTAGATTCCCAAACTCACACACACACACACAGAATTCTATGCCGATTTTCACTTTCTTTGCCCTAAACAAAGTAGAAACAGAGGCCTGCAAGGCAAAACCTGCCTGACTGGCTGTTTTTAAATATAGTGATCAATCTGCAGGACTCAGCAGATTGTCATGCCATGGCAACATTACCCACCTATCCATTTTCCATATCTTTTTTTAAAATATATGAGTGTGCACATGTTCATGTACACATGTTGTAGAGAGGGCTCAAGTAAAAATCAACATTGTCATGATATATGGAATCAGAATCTTTCAAAACCTTCTACATAGCTTGAGTTCCAGCCTTGACTCCCTTGCTTACCAGGGACTCTATACAACATACAGAGACATTTAGTGGCTGAATAATGTACAGTAACTCCTCGCTTAACGTTGTAGTTATGTTCCTGAAAAATGTGACTTTAAGCGAAATGATGTTAAGTGAATCCAATTTTCCCATAAGAATGTAAATAGGGGGGGTTAGGTTCCAGGGAAATTTTTTTCACCAGACAAATGACATTGACAAATGACAAATGACCACACACACACACACACACACACACACACACACACACAGAGTATACGTTTTAAACAAACTATTTAATACTGTACACAGCAATGATGACTGTGAAGCTTGGTTGAGGTGGTGAAGTCAGAGAGTGGGATATTTCCCAGGGAATGCTAAATAGAACAGCTGAGCCCTCAAGGCTTAACACATTGTTGTTAATGTAGCCTCACACTCTATAAGGCAGCACGAATGGAGGGAGGGGAGACAGCATGGCAGACAGAGACACACACCCTGTGTGTGTAAGCGAGAGATGCGCATTGCCCCTTTAAGTACACTGACCCCACGCTAAGTACATTGCCTTTTTAAGTAGATCAGCAGGTTGAGACAGCAGCTGCTGCCGGCAAGCTCCCTCCGTCCTGAGCCCTGTCGTGTCGTCCCCCCCCGCTCTGTGGAGATGGGGTAAGTGGGGTGCAGCAGCGGGTGGGGAGGACACCCTGACATTAGCCCCACTCTACCCCCTTCCCCCCCCCCCCCCCGCAAGCAGGAGTCTCAGGAAGCAGATCCAAGGCAGAGGGCAGGAGCAGCACACGGCAGTGGGGGGAGGGACAGCTGCAATTGGTAGCCTGCTGGGCAGCTGCTGCCCAGGGAACTTAGGGGATTGGGGAGCTGATAGGGGGGCTGCCGGTCCACCCTGGTTCCAAGCCCCCACCAGCTAGCTGCAACGGGCTGCTCTTTCTGTGAGCAGTGGACAAAGCAGGCAGCTGCCAAACAACGTTATAAGGGAGCATTGCACAACTTTAACCGAGCATGTTCCCTAATAGATCAGCAACGAAACAACGTTAACCGGGACGACTAAGTAAGGAGTTACTGTACTGTAAGTAAACATACCATTACAATCATCTTCCTGACAGTCCCTATGACCCAAGTGCTACTGCATTAACCACAGGCTGACTATTGCAGTGGCATTCCTACAGAAGTATTGCTTCCTGAACAGATGGTGGTTAGGCAATCAGCATTACCAGCTTTATTATAATCAGACTGCATCAATGTAGCAGTTATTCAAAATTTCAGAGGGTCTTGAGTGAGAGCTACTGTCCTTAGAAGTCAGGATAAGTCAACTGTCGCTAGCTACACTTAGTATTTTTGATTGACAGCGAGATCCTCCTATCAACAGTACCAGTCTTACCAGAATAATGGGACTTCCTTTCTTCTTGACACATAGAGAAAGAGGAGACTTTTGAAAAGGGACTCACCCAAAATGAGTTGCTTTTGGGGCTGTCACGTCTGTGGTATGACTAAAAAAAACATATGGCCCCATCCACCATGTACCGTGAGGGAAATCTCCATCTTATGCTCAAATTTTGTCACTCGTGTTTGGCGCTTCATGATTGTTTCTGAACCACTTCAGCTGATACTTGATCATTCACACAATTGCGAGTGCGCTGGTGAACTCTTTGGTCATTCATGGTACACCTCTACCCCAGTATAACACAGCCCGATATAACACGAATTCGGATATAACATGGTAAAGCAGTGCTCCGGGGCGGCGGGGCTGCGCACTCCGGCGGATCAAAGCAAGTTCAATATAACGCGGTTTCACCTATAACGCAGTAAGATTTTTTGCCTCCCGAGGACAGCGTTATATCGGGGTAGAGGTGTATTTAAGAAAACACAATACAATTCTCGGGACGATGAGGGACATGGTGAATTGCTATGAATAAATCAAATAGAGAAAAGGGCATCCAAAAGTACAACCTGTACCTTTCTTATGACACTCATACTTTGGCTACTCATTCATACTGATTCTCAATAATCCAGGTGGCCATGATGTTCCCAGAGAAGTCCCGGGTGATGAGATATGGTACAGTGTTTAACCAGAGTTCATCAGAACAACAAACAAAAAGGGAGTTCTAGCACTTTGCATGTGTCAGCAGCAACTGCTGGATTGTGTGTGTGTTTTATTCATTTTAATTGCAGCAAAGCAATTTCATAGACAGGGCAGGTGCTGCATGTAGATACTTGCCAGAAAACCCAAGGCCCAGCAGGAGGAGCGTGGGTTGGAAGTTGTCTGCTCCAGGTCTGGCTCTATCAAAACAAATCAAAACAAAAAAACCAGAGGGGGCGCTCTAAGGGTCCCTTCTGACTGGAGATTCACAGAGACATTCCAGGTTAAGACCGAAGGGCCAAGTCTTAGTGGTCTGAAATTTATGTTCCTGAAGGAATAATCAAGCATGGGACCTGTGCCAACAACCACCTGGCTGCACCTCATTGCTGCTACTTTTTCAGGATGTGTGTCACCCTCTGGGAGCTTTTGTTTCTCATCCAAGAATCTGATTAACCAATTTTACTGAGTGACAAGAAAAAGGAAACGGCCGAGTGCGTTCCAGCGGCCGTCTCTTATCGTTCAGTTCTGATGGCGTCTCTCTGAGGAGAGTCAATTGTTTAATCATATGCACGAGTGCATGTTAAAAGATGCCCTCAGTCAGTTCATGTTATATGCCTGGTTAACTAAAGGGTGGATGGTAACTTTACAATCTAACCTGATTAAGGGGTCGTGTGCAGCTCCACTACTCCAGGCACAGACCAGAGAAACAAATGTGGCTTAGAGAGTCACAATTCCTCAGCCGCTTCCCCTTTGCTCTGCGTAGGCAGTAAGCTAGAGGTCCTCATAATAAATAATATAATATATGGAGATATACCTATCTCATAGAGCTGGAAGGGACCCCGCAGGGTCCTCGAGTCCAGCCCCCTGCCTTCACTAGCAGGACCAATTTTGCCCCAGATCCCTAAGTGGCCCCCTCAAGGATTGAACTCACAACCCTGGGTTTAGCAGGCCAATGCTCAAACCACTGAAGTATTTCAAGGGGGGCTAGGCACCTAAATAGCCTTGAGGATCTGGACCTAAGTTAATTCAACCTTTTTTGTGGAACAGTTTACTCCTGTTGTGCATCCTACTCTGGAGCCAGGACCCCTCCTAGTCTCCGCCCCCCTCATCCCTTGCCCCACGCACTTGCTCAAGTAGTTCCTACTGTCCCCAGTACAGGGGGCATTTTGTTCCTTCTTATTTCCTCACATGGCTGAGTGAGAGCTATGACCAGAGCAGGTAAATATAGATGTTTTTCCATGAGAAGTGTGAAAGGCAACGTTTCATCAGAATTTTTCATGGAATTGTTCAGGTTTGTAGCAAAAAAAACATTCTTGAAATCTTTTCAGTTGTCAAAACCAAAAAACATGAAGTTGTCAAAGAAAGTTTTCAGGATTAAGTTTCCAGTTAGTTGAAAAGCCATTTTCATCCCAAAGAAAGTTGTCAACAATTTTAAAGCAGCTCTTGCTGTGACAGTCGAGTCCTAAGTGCTCAAACACCAGCAGCAGGTGAAGAATTGTCTTGCTTTTAATCTGACTCCCCCACCCCCTTCCCTAGCTCAACCTCTTAGTAGTGGTGGTTCTTAAAACTAAATTCCTTTTCAATAAAAAGAAAAAGGGCTTGTACATTTCATTTTTCACAGCCTTGAAAGAGTTACTCCTCCTGAGCAGGTTGTCAGAGAGCTGAAATCTGAGCCTGTACCTTTCCGAAGCTGTATTGTTTCATTTAAATTAAAAACTACAGAATTCTGCAGTTTTAGTTTAAATAAAACAATACAAGTTCAGACTTGTGACTGTAAAGTGAAATTGGCCTCCCGGAGAAATCCATCTGTGACTATCAAGGGAGAAGTTTATATATATATATATATATATGTGTATTCAGGAGAAGAAATTAATGCAGTAACTTTGGTAAATGTTGACTTTTAGATGGTGGTCGTTATACAGCATTATAGTTTCTGGAGCACTTTTTTGTAGACAGCTGTGGATGAGAATTTGGACTCAACTGTCCACTGTACAGAGAAACTGGAGAACAAGGGTCATCAGCAGAGAGAAAATCAGACAAAATTGCATTGAGGCAGCAAGACACTAGTATGGTGTTGGTACCATAAACAATCACATTTGCCTTGTCACCATAGGACCTGAACTGAAGCCCACTTAATAAGCGTGTTTCCATTGACTTCAATGGGCTTTAGATCAGGCCCATACAAGGCAAACCTCCCTCATACTTAGTTGAAATAGACCATATTGCTTCAAAAGATCTGACAAGGCAAGCTCCAGATGGAAGAAGGACTTCCTTTGTTCTACGTTTTCCTCCCCGTGGCATTGAACGTTATCATGTGATTTGTTCTGCCTCTGTAGACAAACACTGGGGGTGAAGTGGAATGGAATTTTGACAGCTTTACTCATGAATATGTAACAGCCATTCAAGCGTGTCCTCCGCTTTTGCCTCATTTTCAGTCCTTCACAGTGCTCATTTCTAAGGCTGAAGCATCTGGAACCACAAAGTTTGGAAGCTGCGCTGCAACTAACAGTCCAATAACTTCCAGCATACAGACTCTTCAAATCACTTGGGAAGATTTTTCCTTGTATTTTTTGCTGATTCTCACTGTGCCCAGGGTTTCTGCTTCTTGTGAGTGCTTCTTTTATTTGCACAAAGACTTAGCCTTGTTCAAAAGCAGGACAGAACAAAAACGGCCTGATGGTGTGTCCCAAGGCAGATTTGTCTTCTTGACAAGATGACTCTCATTGTTATTTTATAGGCAACATTTTAGCCAGAGGGACTCAGTTCCTTACACTTTGCCATGCGTTGTAATAGCATGAACTCTGAAGTCATGGGTGGATGGACTGTAATATGTAATTCCGTTCTGATAGCCATCGTAACTGAGCAATACACTCATTCCTCCTAGCCTATCAAGGCCCAGATCTGGGGCAAAGACCCAAAATGAGGGATGCGAAAAATTGTTCCTGCAGGAAATTTAATACACGGTGGGATTCATCCCTTTAATTCTATAACCTCTGTCTTATTTCAGATATAATGTCAATTGTTTTCAACAATAAAAGTGTGGGGAATATGGCTTTGTATTGACCACAGGTTAGCTGGGGACGAAAATAAGTGGTGATCCTCAACATGAGGTGCACTTGAGAGGTCTGAATACTTTATAAAGGAGCATTATTTGTATTGCCAAAATGGATCTATGCCATTGTTCATTAGGGGATGTGTAGGTGGAAGAGGTGACTCAGCAATGGCATGCCCCCTTGTGGCTGAACATGGCAGCTCTTTTCTCTAGCATCTGCTGACAGCTGCTTGGCCTCTGTGGTGATCTGCCTCTTCTCATGACTCAGCCCTCCAGCCGGGTCATGTTTAGTCCCTCCCCTTCTGGGATAAAGAAGGAGTCAAATAAACCTAAATCAAACAAAATAACTCTTCACCCCTACTCAGGCTCACTCCTCCAGACACTGCACCCCTTCCCAGGCGCTGCAGGGTTATCCTCCTGCTCTTGTGCAGAGTGTAGCCTCCCGGGGCTTCCTCCCTGGAGGCCTGGCTCTGAACTCTATAGTCCTTCTCCCCTTTGTGTCAGGGTGTTTTCACACCACCCGTCCCGGTCCCTGGTAGGGAGAACCCAGGCTCTCCCTTTTCTCTGCATCCCACTCCCAGGACCCCAGGGTAAGCAGCTATGGTCTGCTCCCATAGACACCTTGCTGTCTCCCTGACTTCTTCCTACCTTGGCCTTTCTTCAGGCCTACCCCTCCCCTGGGCTTTCTGTATTTCTGCCTCTCTCGGCCCTCCCTTCACTCTCTAGCAACCACAGAGGGACTGCAGAGTTCTTCTACCTGCAGCCTCCTTCTCACCTGGGCTTCCTGCCTTTATTCTCTGCACCCAGCCAGGCTTCATCTTCAAGTGGGCCTGGCCCTCTCTCCAGCCAGGTGCCATAAGTGGGCTCTCTATAGCTCCCGTTAACCCTTTTAGTGCCAATGTGAGGTGTGTACTCCATCCCAGGGAGCAAACATAGAACCTCTAAACCATCATGAATAATACGAACCTATGAAAGGTAGGAGAATATGCTCCTTAGGACTACTTGCTCCTGTTTCCCTCTCCCCCATTCCACTTCTTTTGCATTGTACACAGGATAAACATTGTACCATCTAAATACACCTCTACCTCGATATAACGCTGTCCTCGGGAGCCAAAAAATCTTACCGCGTTATAGGTGAAACCGTGTTATATTGAACTTGCTTTGATCCACCGGAGTGCGCAGCCCCACCCCCCCGGAGCGCTGCTTTACCGCGTTATATCCAAATTCGTGTTATATCGGGTGGCGTTATATTAAGGTGGCGGTGTATATTAAAAAGGTCCGTATGGCAAATATGAACAAACAGAGGTTCCTTGCTGCATACTACCTTAGAGGCTGGTGGAATCTCCATTACTTGAAGTCTTTAAATCAAGGTTGGGTCTCTTTCTAAAAGAAATGCTATAGCGGAGACAGAAGTTATGGAGTGGATCCAGGAATTCCTGGCTGAGGTTCTCTGGCCTGTGTTATGCAGGAGGTCAGACTAGATGATCATAATGGTTCCTTCTGGCCTTAAAAATCTATGAAGAGTGAGCAATTATTTTTGTATTCCTAAGCAATTCACCTAGGCGCACCTTTAACCAAATCCTTAAAAATGGGCTAGAAGGGGGGGGGGGGGAAGGTCTTCGCACCTGAGAAGAGACTCATCCAACCCGGATCATCTGCCTTGTTCACTTTGTTTAAATAATGGAGTTCGAATTCTAGCCTTTGCAGTTACTGGAATGTTTACTTAGTAGTTCTGAGTGCAGACAGGCAATACATTTCATTGTCAACACTGCTTCTGCTAGACTAGTATGCAAACAAATAATTACACAGAGAAAAAAAATATGATTGCAGGGATAATTAAGGATTGTGGCTTTGGAAGGAAGCGGCTATCATAATCACCAGAGGCATTTGCCTAAAGGTAATTACGTTAAGAGCCAAGTTAAACAGCAGCTTCTTTTTACTGACTATATTACTACGTTACATTGTTTTAAAACACTCTATTGAAAAACGAGCAACTCTGGGGGAAATGATCTGAGGCAGAGCAAGAGCACAAGACAGAGACAAAGAAGAACGAGAAAGGAGACAGAAGGAACAATGGCAGAATAGAGCAGCAATCGGGCACGTCGCCACCACAAATTAAGGTGTAGTGATAGCACATGTAGGCACACCCACGCTAGATTTAACCTAGCTAGTATAGGTAATAGCAACAGTGAAGATGTGGTGGCATGGACTGGCAACCTGAGTACCTACAGGCTTGTACATGGGTTGCTAGCCCGCACTGACGCCTGTACTGCCATGTCTTCACTGCTATTGTTACCTGCACTAGCTAAATTAAAGCTAACTACAATGACACCTTCATTTGCAGTGTACACACCCATTATCTCGACCCTGCATCAGATCTGCTCTGG
Source organism: Platysternon megacephalum (assembly GCA_003942145.1). Classification (NCBI taxonomy): domain Eukaryota; kingdom Metazoa; phylum Chordata; order Testudines; family Platysternidae; genus Platysternon; species Platysternon megacephalum. The sequence goes on along the minus strand of QXTE01000015.1, from coordinate 12,766,111 downwards.
CCTCCCCGAGCCGCACCTTTCTGATGTGATAGCTCAGGTATTGGCTCGATAAACACTGAAATCTTCTTCACTAAGTACAGTCGGTTGAAACAACCTAAAGCAAGAGGCCTCCTCCCTCGGGACCGCTAGCCCCAACCATGGGAATATTTCACTCTAACCTTACCAGAAATATCAACCAGCAAGGAAGTGTTTGAAAGGTGACTTTTGAGGAGTAGTCCACAGAGTTCTTTAGTTCCAGAGCTGCACAGGTGATGTTTTCACAGCTGCTCCAGCTATCTTCATAACTCGTGTGCGTCTCCACTCTGTTTTCACTGTTCGGCACAGGAATACAATGAGGTCTGTCAAGCGGAAGTAAGTTCTCCCAAGCTCTGTTGTGACTGCTGGTGTCTCCTGAACATCTCTGTCGTTCTTCCTAGCTTGCAGAAACTCCAGCTCCACAAAAAAGCCTTTTGCAAATTCTAAAGATAGCCACCATCTTCAGAAGAGCTCCTGTTAGAAACAAAACTGGTGACTGGCGTGGGGGGGAGGGGAAGAGGGTGTGTATGACGTTGTGCTGTCTATATGGTTTTATAAAAACATGATAATAAGTGAATATAATGTAGCTGGAATATGCTTCATGCAAAAGGTCTCTTGTAATGTATCATTACAAAGCTTATAATCTACTGAGTGTGATCATCCTATTTGTATAAATGTACCACTCTTGTATCTAAAACTAGATATATGAAATATAACTCTGAGGGCCTATTGTAATTATGCAAAGTGTGGGCCATTAATGGTGGTTTGGAATCTTGATGACTCCCATTAACCAGAACCATTGTCTGCAGATGGCTCTGTTTTACCTGTGAGTCTTCCTGTATATGTGGCTGCTGGCTAGTGAGTAATGAAGTCTTGCAGTGACATGTGATCATGTCACCTGAACTGGAATCCATCTTTAACCTGGTGCTTTTCCAGTGAGGGGTGGGGGAACCCAGAGGGACAAAGGATTCCCGCCTTATGCAAAAGATATATAAAGGGGTGGAAGAGAACAGAGGGGGAGAGGAGCCATCATGAAGAATCCCCTAGCTATCACCTGAGCTGGAACAAGAGCTGTACCAGGGGAAAGAATTGTGCCCAGGCCTGGAAGGTGTCCAGTCTGAGAAAAAACTTACTGAAGCATCTCTGAGGGTGAGATTATCTGTATTCAGTTTGATTAGACATAGATTTGCGCATTTTATTTTATTTTGCTGGGTAACTTACTTTGTTCTGTCTGTTACTACTTGGAATCACTTAAATCCTACTTTCTGTATTTAATAAAATCACTTTCTACTTATTAATTAACTCAGAGTATGTATTAATACCTGGGGGAGCAAACAACTGTGCATATCTCTCTATCAGTGTTATAGAGGGCGAACAATTTATGAGTTTACCCTGTATAAGCTTTATACAGGGTAAAACGGATTTATTTGGGTTTAGACCCCATTGGGAGTTGGGCATCTGAGTGCTAAAGACAAGCACACTTCTGTGAGCTGTTTTCAGGTAAACCTGCAGCTTTGGGGCAGGTAATTCAGACCCTGGGTCTGTGTTGGAGCAGACGGGTGTGTCTGGCTTCAGCAAGACAGGGTGCTGGAGCCACTGAGCTGGCAGGGAAAACAGGAATAGAAGTAGTCTTGGTACATTAGGTGGCAGCTCCCAAGGGAGTTTCTGTGATCCAACCCGTCACAGGGTGTATCAGTAATGGGGATAGAATCCTTTCAGTCCTAGAAGTGGCTTCTCCAAAGCACTGGGTGGAGATACGTGGATGGGGTACTGCTGAGGGATCTTGCCCTGATACGGCTCGTGTTTTACCTGTCCAATGTATACAATATTTCAGTTCCCATAATGGTCAGTCTGCCACTTTCAATAAGCACCAAGTGTGAGATTTTGAAGAGCAGGAGTACAGCCCCACTCTGAACAAAAAGAGGGGATCTGGAGGTAGCGGAGATTGTCCCTTTTCATTTCAGCAATATAATTAGCTGAGCCAGACCCACCCTGTAATAGATACAGACACCTTTCATACCTCAGATGAAGTGTATCTAGAACAGGGGTGGGCAAACTTTTTGGCCACATCGGGGTATGGAAATTGTATTGTGGGCCATGACTGCTCACAAAATTGGGGGTAGGGTGCGGGAGGGGGTTATGGCTCTGGCTGGGGGTGTGGGCTCTGGGGTGGGGCTGGGGATGAGGGGTTTGGGGTGAAGGAGGGGACTCCGGGCTGGGACCAATGGGTTCGGAGGGTGGGAGGGGGATCAGGGATGGGGCAGGGGATTGGGGCGCACGGGGGGGCTCAGGGGTGCAGGCTCCAGGCAGCGCTTGCTGCAAGCAGCTCCTGGAAGCATGTCCCCCCTCCAGCTCCAAGGCACGGCCATGCGGCTCTGCGCGCTGCCCCGTCCACAGGCGCCACCCCTGAAGCTCCCATTGGACGGAAACCATGGCCAATGGGAGCTGTGGGGGTGGCGCCTGCGGACAGGGCAGCGTGCAGAGCCGCCTGACCACGCCTCCACATACTACATAGGAGCCGGAGGGGGATCATGCCGGCTGTTTCCTGGGAGCCACATGGAGCGGGGCAAACCCCCAACCCCACTCCCCGACTGGAGCACCGGAGCGGGAAAAAACCCCGACCCCACTCCCCAGAGGGAGCTGAGGGCCAGATCAAAAGGTCTGATGGGCTGGATGTGGCCCGCAGGCCGTAGTTTTCCCACCCCTGATCTAGAACATACAACCCAGTCCTGAAAACCCTTACTACCAAGGCTTGAAGACAATGCAACTGCTCCCAAACGGACGCGCTACCTGCAGTAGGAAAGGTTTGCAGGATCAGAGCCCCTTTTTACAAAGGCCCAGACCCCCAAAGGTCTTTTGATGCCTAACTTCCATGGAAGTTGGAGCCTAAATGCCTTTGAGGGTCTGGACCAACATCTCTATCATTTTCTAGGGCCTTTGAGGATCAGGGCACTAAGCGGAGTTTTTCACACCATCTCATTCCTGTTGTGTGAGGAAATACATCGTTAAAGACCAGCACCTGCAATTGGGCTCCAGGGCTAGAACCTGTCTGCAAATCCACAGGGCAACCCCCAATAAATGCCTGCCCTTCATTTTAACCGACTTATGGACAAATAACCCTCGGCTCTGCTGAGACTGAATACTGGCAGGTACAAGTGCAACCGCTTTACGCTTACATAGATGCAAGAGAATGTTTTGTCTCTCATCCGGCGAGATTGGTCTATTGCAATTGCAAGAAATCATTTGTTAGTTTCTCTGCAAATCCGTTTGAGAACAGCGCTGCAAAGTGCCCAGCAGCCAAAAGACTTATAAATCACCAGTCCTCTTCAGTGGCGGATTGATGACTTTGCCACCCCTAGGCCCTGAAATACTTGCCGCCCCTGGCCCCGCCACGTCTACACCCTTTCCCCGCCCCCATTCCAACCCCTTCCCCAAAGTCCCGCCCCAACTCCGCCCCTCCCTGCCCCTATTGGATCCCTTCCCCAAATCCCCGCCCCAGACCCGCCTCTTCCCCCAGCGCACCACGTTTCCCCTCCTCCCCGCTCCGTGAAACAGCAGTTTCGCGGCGCAAGCGCTGGGCGGGAGGGGAGAGAAACAGGAAGCGGCGGCGCTCGCGGAGGAGGTGAGCTGGAGCAGGGGAACTTCTCTGTGGGTGCTCAAATTTGCCACCCCTGCAAATTTGCCGCCCTAGGCCTAGGCCTTGTCGCTGGTCTGTGTCAAAATGCCACAGCTGATACTGAAGAAGATGTACAATTAGGGACTTCTATTTCAAAGTGTAGGGAAATGGCAAATCAGACAGACAGGACAGGGCAAGCAGTACGACATCATAACCATGAGTTATGGACATGTCAAAATGTGCAGCACCAGTGATCAAAAAATACCCTGTTAACCTTCCTTTGCAGTGTAAAAAAAGCCAAGAAACATTGCAAGGAAAAATAAAAAATAAAAGGGCAAAGCTTTTCCCTTCCTTCTTGTTCCTCTAGGCTCTAAACTATTGAAACCAGGGAAAAAGAAGGGCATAAAAGTTGGAGCATCTGGTTCTGCAAGATCCCTGCAGAGGGAGAGGGAAAGAAAAGAACAGTAAACAAATCTGTAGTTAAATAGATAAATAATCCAGCAAGGGCTCAGTTCTGCTACCAGAAGGCAGCCACACGGCTCTGCCTTTTATTATGTGGCATTTGAGTTTTGCAACAAATAAAGCAACACTGACACACACCAGCAAGCTCTTGTAGCAACTTCATAACATACTAGAACATAGGATATGGGACTAGAAGGGTTGCTGGTCTGATGCAGTGCAGCACATCCTATCTCCAACAGTGATTAGCACCTGCTCCTCTTGAGAGAGGTATGAGAAACCCTGCACTAGGTAGTTATTGTATAAACCTGCTGTCGGGGAAAGTTCCTTCCTCGCCCACCGTTAGTGAGAGGCTGATTGTTCCCTGAACTTTAGAGTTTATATCCCTTCCAAAGCTCTTGAGGTGTGTTTTCAATCCCGATAGCTCTGGATATTCTTTTCCTGTCCAACTCTTTCTGAAATAAGCTAAGCTCTTGGCTTCAGTGATATCATTACCCCTTTCGACCTGAGTCGTTAGCCAAATTCCGTGTGTTGCCAGTTGTTTCCATTAGAAGGAGAAATGGATGGTGGAACCTGTTTTTTCTCTGATGCAATCCCATTTATTTACTAAAAATATACACCAAGTCCTGTTTCCATAGAAACAGAAGCAACCAAGCAGCAAGAAACAGTTTCTTTGCTCACAGCACCAAGCCCCTTTCAGCCAGCACTCAGCCCAAAAAATCTCTGTCTCTAGGCTTTTCTCAGCGCCAGGCTCTCAGTACTTGTTCAGGCTAGGTCTAGTGCTTCCTTTCTGCCTTCTCTCATCTTTCTGCCTCTCTTCTACAAACACTCATAACATTAAACAGTAAGTAGCAAAAGCCTCCGCCCACATGTACCTCACACATACCTTTGTTTTGGGCAGTGACATGTGCCTGTGTTTGGGGTGGAGGCCACCATTGTTTCAGCTTTCTGGTTCCATAAAGGAACTTGACTGCTGCTTACCATTATCTTAAATGAAAGGGGGCGGTGGGGGGGGGGGGGTTACACCTAACCCATAACAATATCTACTGGCAATGGAGTAGGAATAGAATCCTGACTAGAATCCTCATGCTCATTCCGCATTGTGTCACTTTATGAACAACGACAAGCATTATAAATAATCTCCCATTGGGAAAATCAAATAATTATAACAAAGTCTTAGTTGTTTCTGGCGTGACATTTCCATTGAGGTTTGCGTATTCTGTATCTTAAAAAGAGACACAAGAAAATAAATAGCAAGATTAATAAAGGCAGTAATTTGCCCACGTACCTTAGCACCATCAGTTTTTAAAAGGTCTTCTGGTTACTTGGTTGTGCTAGGTGTTTACAACAACCAAAGAACTGCTTGAGTTCTATCACAGAGCATTGCATTTGTCTTGTAATCTTTTATGTTTCCTGGAATGAAAGAAGTAGGAATTCATCTCGTGCTACTCCCAGTCATAAAAACTACAGCTGAGTGTTCTTTTTCCTCACTGAATAGAATTTTGTGTTCTGAAAGTCGTCGCTTTCTGCCTGATCATGAACACATCATGAAAGACTGGAAGTGTCGGACACATGAGAGGCCACCAAAGATGAACGCACTGCATTCAAGAAGTTCATTAACGGAGTTGTGCAAAATTACAATAAGAAAGATGTAGATGTCGTGCTTCATAGTAGGCTGGAGTAGTCAACTTTAATTTGTGAAGATTTTAATACATGAGTTCAATCTAATAAAGTGGTCATGAAATATTTTTTAATTTTTACTCTGGTGCCATACAGCCCACCTTCACGGTCTCACCCCTTGTCAGCTCTCACCCCCCTGTACATTCAAACACGTTCCCCCCTTAATTTCAATTCCTGGGGAAAACACTGCTTACGCGTAAGAATGTCTCTTCCTTGTGATGCAGTATCTATCTCAGTGTATCCCACGATAGAGGTTATTTCAGCTGCATGTTTCCCACTGTCTACTGGAACCTTCAAGATGTCTTTCCCATTCTTTCTGAACTCATGTTCCATTAGGTAATTACTCTGTATAGAATATAGTAGTCGCCTCCTGACAATCACTCTGTGCCATACTTTGAACTAGTCACCAGCTTTCAAGCAGGGGGAATGAATTACTTTACTGTCTTATTCTAATAGCTCTTCTACACCTCTGCACGAGCCATCAGTTCCTTCATAGAATCACTGTTGTGTTAATTGAATGAACTAGTTGCAATTGGCAATTTGGTTTTCAGACTCCTATCCATTCATAATTGAGGATGGGATAGTCTCTGAGGGGTTGTCTGTACGCAAGCAAAGCCACCTGAAGATCCTAAGTGTCCTTCTTAGATTTAAGTATAATTGTGACAGTTTGAACAGTACATTGTAATAGCCCAGGGATTTTCAAGCTGTGGGTCATGGCCCCCAGGGAAGTTGCAAGCAGGTGTCAGGGGGTCCGATCCCATATTACAAATGAGGGAGGAGGGTTCTGGTAAGCTCAGAGGGGGAGATAGGGTTAGCGGTGGGATCCTGGTATGGAAAAGACTGAGAACCACTGTGCTAGACCATTTGACTGTAGATACTTTGGGCTTGTTATAACATACTCAGAATCCCCAAACCATGAAAAAGCTTTGACTTGTTTTATTTTTATTTTGTATTCGTATATTGTGGGCCATGGTCTGTAAGACATGGATCATGTGATCTCAGAGATTTCAGATGGCGAGTCACTGTTTCCTTGAGGCTATTTTGGGTAAGACTCAAGGCAAAAGGCCAGTTTTTTTCCCCCATCTCACGCTCTCCAGCGTAAAGCAGAACACTTTGAAGTCAATGGCCTTACACTAGTGTAAGATCTCAATTCCAAGAAGCTCTGTAAGAGCCGAGCACCTCCTGCCACATGCACTGCTGAGCACCCTCTGTTCCTCATGACCACAAAAGCGCTCTGCACCTTGCGGGATTGGGCTCTATGTTTTAGCCCACTAATCTCCAAAAACTGGGCTTGTTATTACAGTCTCAGGATATAAATAATAGTGTTTATTGATGGAGTTCAGTGAGTTTTTTTGCACCAAAAAAAAAAAAAAAATGGGTTCCACCAATACAATTTGCCTCCCACATATCATGAAAATGACAGTGCTGCTTGCAGAATGCATTCTAATGGAGTGATTTTATCCCATTAGTATTAAAGGAAGTGAGCCAGTGGAATAGAGTTTCCCCAGGGAAGTGGTGTGGAATCCTGTAGGGAGTGGGTTAGTCAAGACTAGGGGGATAGCTCAGTGGTTTGAGCATTGGCCTGCTAAACCCAGGGTTGTGAGCTCAATCCTTGAGGGGGCCATTTAGGGATCTGGAGCAAAAATCTGTCTGGGGATTGGTCCTGCTTTGAGCAGGGGGTTGGACTAGATGACCTCCTGAGGTCCCTTCCAACCCTGATAGACTAGGGGAGGTATGAAGGATTGCGAAAGGCATGTATAAAACTGGGTTACTGACTAACACTACAACAGATGAAATTCAAGCATAAGGTTCTATACATTGGAAGGAACATTATACAGATGCTCCCCAAGTTACATAAACCCGACATACGCAAATCCGAGCTTACAGAAAAGTTCCGTACGCTAGAAATTGGAGGGATTTTTTTATTTTTGTTTTGTTTTGTTTTTTTGGTGTAATGGTTGGAGATATGTTTCCGACTTATGCAAAATTCGAGTTACGCAAGGCGTTCCAGAATGGAACGCTTGCGTAAGTCAGGGAGCATCTGTAAACTACTAATGCCCTCAACTGGATTCTAAATTAGTTGGCAGCTCTCAAGAAAAACATCTTTGGTCAACTTTATGAAGAGATCAGTGCCTGTCCAGCAGTGATCAAAGAAGAAGAAAAGGTTCTTAGGATTTAATAAGGAATGTGGGAAACTGTTACTATGCCACTGTATCCGTCATTGTTACATCCTCACCTTGAACATTATGTTCAGTTTTAGTCACCTCATCGCAAGGAGGACATAATCATAATAGAAAAGCTTCAGTGATTACTCACTCAAAATGATTAGCTCTATGGGAAATTTCTCACTAGAAGACCGGAACTATTTGGTTTGCTGAAGAGAAAAAACAAGAGAGCCGATAATAACGAATGGTTTAGAAGAAGCTCTCCGGCCATGCTATTTACCTCCCCCAATAAGACAAGCCAAAGGGATCACATGTAGTGAACACATTTGTAGGAGATAAAATGGATCATTGTTTTTACCCAGCATGTCATTAACTGGTATCTCGGGGTTGCAGGAGTGAGGTAAACAGCTTAGGAAAATTCAAGCAGGGACTAGACAGTTATATGCATAAGAGTGGCATTTTCAGTGACACTAGCTAGGACAACACTCAGGGCCAGCTCCAGGCACCAGCTGAACAAGCAGGTGCTTGGGGCGGCCACTCGGGAGAGGGGCGGCACGTCCAGCTATTCGGCGGCAATTCGGCGGAGGGTCCCTCACTCCCGCTCGGAGCGAAGGACCTCCCGCCGAATTGCCGCCGCAGATCGCAATCGCGGCTTTTTTTTTTTTTTTTTTTTTGCTGCCTGGGGCAGCAAAAACCCTGGAGCCGGCGCTGACAACACTATCAGAGGGAACAAGCCTCACACTTCAGGGCCTTCGCTGAATACCAGCTGGAGTTAAGAAGAATTCCTCCCCCCGTGGTGTAGCACTGCACACTTTGTGCTTTCTGCTGGAGGGGTTCACTTTCCTCTGATAAAGCTAGTAGAAGCCACTACGAGAGACAGCCTAGGGGTCAATTCCTGCTTTCTTCCAGCAGCCATATTGGGGCCCCTCAGCTCGTCCATTGGTCAGTTTTCCAGAGCGATCGTTTCTGATGACTGTGTTTGCAGTTGCAGTCTCGGCCTTTACAACACACGCCGTCCCACCTGAACAAGGAGAGCAGGGTTCCGAGTCCCATACCGAGCACTCAGGCTGCGGAGCAGCTCCCAGACGGTGCTTAGGCTCAGGCCCCTGCCACAGTGAGAAATGGGGAGATTCTCAAGGCCCAAAGGCGCTCAACTCCTATTGACATTTTTTCTATACTCGCAGTTGTCCTTTATATACAGCTAGAGTGTTTTATAGATACAAATTCCACAGGACTGTTCGGAAAATACGAAGCCCAGAATGAAATGCAGGTATCTGGTGTCTAAAACTGAAAGCTGTAGTTATTTTAGAAACTATTTCTTTTCTCCGCATTCTCCGCTCCATCCTCAAGCCAGCGTTCCTGGGCCCTCTCCCATTGCATTTGTTTACATCAGTGCATAGTGAGTAGATAGACATGTCCCTCTCATTGCCAGCAAGACTGACGTTAATAATAGCTAGGCATTTCCTTCCACCACACTGTCACTCAGCAAACACCAGCATCTAGAAATTCATCCAATCAACATTTGTTTCCCCAAGCGTCAGCTTGATGATTTGATTCGGCTGTCAGGTGATTGTACGTCAGATTAGTCCATTTGGGGTGCCTCTAAATGTCTGTTGTGTGCTAGAGCAGGTCTGGAAGGAGAGCGGGTTGCTCAGCACCTCACAGGATGGGGACCCTGCTGATTCTCAATGGGCTATGCTTTTCGATATTTGTGCCAGGTCGGGCCCAATCCTGCAGTCCCCTAGACAGGTGGAACTCCCATTGATGAGGCAGTGTGTTTTAGGGGGTAGGCACTGGACTGGGAGTCAGGAGAAATACATTTTATTACTGACCTGGGGCTCTGTGCCTCAGTTTGTCCACCCATTATGTGTCCATCTTGTTGATTGAGATTGTAAGCTTTCCACAGCAGGGATTCTGACTTGCTGTGTGTCTGCCCAGTACCTAGCACAGTAGGGCCCTGATATCTTGGGGTGTTACTATTATAGAATACTGCTTTTTTCCCCCCTCATTTTATTTACGTTAAAACCTTGCCTTCAGTTTTTTAAAAGTTATTTTGAAGCATGACATGAATAAAATCTGTATTTTTAATTCTCCTGTTAAATGTATTTGCATTACACAAGTTAACCATCTACAGGAAGCCTGTGGAATTATGTTCCATGCTTCCTTATTAATGTCCTGGCTTCCGAGAAACAGCATTTTGGTGACTTAATGGCAACCCAAAGATGGGAAACCAGTTGATCCTTAGGCTAAATAATAAAAAGATACCATTTGTCCCATTCTTATGCCTCATTAGCAACAGGCCGTCTTAACACAGTTTTAAGTGTTTCATTAAAATGTTCCAGCAAACCATCTTTCTAAGGTAGGCGATGGCATGAGCTCTGGTCTCCAAGATAACTTGCTTTTAGATTTATTTCTATAGCTTGGACGTGAAATTACCTCGATGGGTATTCACAAGGTGGCAGTCAGATTAATTCAGGTGCTGTGTGCTTCATGTCATAGTGGCTGATGTGCATGGATTTTAATAGGACCCCTTCGCGTTTCTCTAGAATGCATTTGATTGTGACCTGGTGGTGTCTGAGACTGAAACCGATACCTGAAGATGATGATAGACTCATCCAGGATGTGTAGGAGGGTGCTGTTACCGCAGTTAGAAGGCCATGTGGAGAAACTGAACAGTCTCTAGTAAGAGATGGAGTATATCAGGGCTCAGCCCTAAGCCCCTTTTTGTGCATGTTGGTGAACCATGCACCTACAGAAAGTGTCCAGAGAGTGGCATTCTGATGCATGCTTTCGCAGCTTGTGAGGAAGAGCAAAGAGGAAGTGGAAGAAGATTTAGAGAGATGGAGAAAAATGGCACAAAAATCAGCAGAAATTAAACAGAGCATATGGTCTGTAGATTACATAATACCTTGCAGGAAGACAACGAGACTAAGTTGGGAGGCAGCCACTATCAAAGGTACAGAAGTTCAAGTACCTGGGTTCTACAGCACAGGATAATGGTGAACTCAACAACGAACTTATCAACCGAAGAGGAAAGGCCTGGACTACACAGACAGAAGTGAGGGGAGTGATTTGCAATAGGAGAAACTTTTCCATTGGGTAGGCAAAGATCTACAAGACAATAATTAGGCCTGTACATTTGTACGGCTCTGAATGCTGGGGACTGAGGAAGAGGCAAGAGCAGGATCTTGAATACAGTGGAAATGACAATGTTAAGATACATGGAGTCATGGAGCTGGACCACGTTTGGAACAAACAAGTTATGGGAAGTGTGAAAGTGGTATCGATTATAGACAAGCGGAGAGAATCCAGGCTTAGATGGATTGGGCACATGAAAAGAAGATGGGAAACAATGTATAGGAAACTGTGTTAAATTTAGAAGTTGAGATTAAGAGAAGGATTGGAAGACCCAAAATGAGATGGATGGATATAAAAGGATTGGATTAGCTGTGGCGTTTCCAAGGAATTCCTTCAAGACAGACTGGGATGGAGAAGGACTCGAGGAGCTGGACCCATGTAGATGGAACTAAGGCTAAAAGATGACAACATTTGTTTATGGCTACCTTCTACGTGGCTTCTTTAACTTCAAAGTGTGGTGACTCTATTCATATCCCGTCCTTTCGGTGCGACAGACACCCACGGCTAACACGGCTGCTTTTCTCTGGTTTTGACAGTTACGATAAGTTGTGTTAGTCCCCAGTTGTCATCAGAATCAATCAGGGAGAGCAAGATTGGCGTACACCTACATTTTCCCCCTCCTCTCCTTCAGGTCTGGCATTGAGCACAGCTTGGCCAGCCCAGAACACTGGGGCCAAGGAGTACAAGCACAGTGAGACCCATATATTTTCTCTCTTCAGCAATCGGGCTGCTATGAACCAGAACTGGACAGTTCTCATCCATCTTCCTCATTCTCGTGCCCACTCATCAGCTTCTGGAGTTGATTGAAAACATATTATGGGATTTTCAATATCAATCAAATGTGTATGGCTGATCAATCTGGCTTTGGGGAAGTTTAAAATACTGTACTTGGCATTTCCAATTATACACAGACTTTAGTGAAGATGGGGACAGTGTGTTAGATTATGGTAGATCACTAAATTATGAGAAATCATTTGCAGACTAAATTCTGAGTTTGCAGAAATAGTCGTCAACTGAGTCTGAAATTGCTTTACAGATGGGGGGCTTTATGCAGACTGTAGTTTCTAATATCAGATCATGCTCCTTTTAGATTAAAAGGGAGATCTTTGCCCAACCCCCAGACTTTCCATCGGTCAGTATGCTCCACTTCCTCCCTCCATCCCCTTCTCCCCCTGACTTTGCAGGATAGAAAATAATCACATGGAATGTTCTATATGCTCACCGAACTTTTCACCCTTCCCCACCCCCAATTTTTTCTGAAATGACCTCCCTGGAGTGATTCTACTCCAAACCATGGGACCAATCGGCTAAGGATGCAGGAGTTACCCAAAGTGGAATCTGGCTAAGACATTGCAGTTAAGTGCATTCTACACATCCTAAATTCATCTCGTAATGTCAGGTGGAGAGATGAATTTCCTGCCCTGAAGCCATTATGCTGGGTCACTACCCTGTTTGTTAACCATCGTGAATACATTTCACCCCAGAGGGGACTATAATGGACAGATAGATGTACCACCTGTGCAGCTCAAAGATTAAACTGGGGCTCTTTGGTCACTGCCTATGGTCAGGGTGCAGCAGCCTGCTAGCAGGAGCTGCATCAGGCACAACGCTTCCAGTAGCACAGGGGGAGTGTGAGCAATACACACTCTGGGCTGCATGGCCCCCGTCCTCCCAGGGCCCAATCCTACCATCTTTGAAGAGGTTAATTCCACTCTCTTTGCTAGCCACAAGCTGTCCTTGCGGTCAGGGAGAGCAAGGCCGCTCGGCTGTGGCTAGCCTCTGGGGAGGGAGCACAACAGTGGAAGTGTCTCGTACACTGTGCGCCCTTCTGCTCACCAGTCACAATCCGGCCCATCGTCTGTAGTGTGTTTTGAGATTCTTCTGCATGAAATCGTGGCTGTACCACTTTTCATGGCCGTATCAAAGGGACATTCCCACGTTACTCCACCTCTCCCTCACTTTAATCCAATTCACGCGCAAGTCTTGACATCCCTCCAGAGCTGTAAATGAAGTAACAGTGGTGCCCACACATGTCTGCCCGACATGTGGCAGAACATTTCATGCCCGTATTGGCCTTACCAGCCACCTGCGGACGCACTGTGGACAGCTCACAACCTGTTAGATGTCAAGGTCTTCTTCGAAAACGATGGACGAACATCATCATCATCATCAAGATCTCACATCACAGCTGCACAAACTGTTTTCCTGAAATTCCTGCTTTGAAGATGCCATTGCTTGAATATAGCAGCAGCCACAGAGAAGCTAGTCATTTCCAGCGGATAATGAGTGATTTGTTAGTGAACAGCCTAAATTTGGACTGAAGGAAATTCTCAAACTGGTAATTAACTCCTCTGGTAATCAACTGGGAATACAGCATTGCATTTATAATATGACTGACTATCAGCAAACAGGCATATTTCTTCACTTTATAGAGGGCAAATACTCTATTATTTTATTCAAGAAAATCTGCACTGTAAAAATAACTCTTTATAAATATAAATTAAGGCCTGAATCCTGAAAAAAAAACTTACACACACACTTAAATGTATAAAATATGAGTAGTCCCATTGAAATCAATGGAAGGATTCAGTGTTGAAAATTAAGAATGTGCCCAAGTCTTTGCAGGATTAGGGCATAACGTGTTCTGTACAAAAATGCTTACCATCTAAGAATCGCATCCTTTTCATTTGAATTAAATACATAGAAAACATAAACAACAACAAACCCCTAACCTTTGTTTGGTGGTACATAAGATTGCATCAAGACAGACCCCACCAACCCAAAACCTTAAAACTGTGGAAACCAGAAATTGAGGGGAACATGTCCTGAAATCTTACCACTTTCACGTGACTTACAATGGGAGCTGGTAAAAAAAAATTGTTTTTATCTAAACAGTTTTCTACTGGAAAGTGTCATTTTGCCAAAAATGATTTTTTTCACAAAATCCTATCGATTTCAATGATTTTTTTTTTAAACAATTGATTAGAAAATGTTGAAGTGTCCCATTCTGACATTTTGGAAAGAGAAAGCTTTGATTTTTTTGTTTTGTTTGAAAAGGTACTTCATTTTATATTAAAAAAAAAAATGAAAATGATCAAACCTAAATGAAATATTTGATTGCCCTGAAACTTTCAGTATTTTGTTCCAAAAATTCTTTTAGCAATTTTGGATTTTCATCCCTTTTTTTAATCTCAAATGTGTTTAGGATGGAAAATCCATTTCCCACTCAGCTCTAGTTACAATGCTGTGGGTAACACATTCCAATCCTTAGAGTGAGACTTTTGTTTCTATCGCCACAGATATAAAAAAACAATCCATAGCCCCATGTCATCCCGCTTGCACTCTAGCATTTTCGTGTGATTATGAAAAAAAAACAATAAAAAATTGAAGTACAAAAAGATAAATGACTTACAGCTTATATCATGTTTCCAAATACCACATTTTAAGTCAGAACAGCCTCCCTAATATATGGAACACATGACAGAGATTCATGGAGGATAGATCCAAGATGGTCAGGGATGCAATCCCATGCTCTGGGAGTCCCTAAACCTCTGACAGAAGCTGAGATTGGACGACAAACAAGGGATGGACTACTCGAACTTACCCTGCTCTATTCATTCCCTCTGAAGCCTGGCACTGGCCACTATCAGAGACAGGATCCTGGGCTAGATGGACCGTTGGTCTGACCCAAGATGAATGTTCAGATGAGCATATGACATCAACAGTAACAATTTTGGAACTCTTATTATTCTTTCTGTGTCAACCCAATTTCCATCAAGCCACCATGAAAAATGACATTTTATGCTGTTTCCTTTGCCATTTTATAAGATATTTACGAAGTGAAGGTTGAAAACTCCTGGTAAACCGAAAACATCTGCCTCTCTCATAATGTGAGAAATTCATATACATACAAACAGCTTTGAAATGATAGAAACTGGGGAATTCAGAGTTAAAATCCAAAATTTCTTTTGTTTAATTCACCCCTATGGATTGCAGGTAAGGTCACCTGGCAGAATATGAGAATACTAGCATTTCTGCAAAACAGAACAAGTTAAGGGTGGTTTTTTGCCTTAAATATGAATTTCTTGCCTGTTGTTGATTTAACCCATTCGCTGCTGCCTCACAGAGGGAAATAAGAAAAGCCAACAAACAGCAAAGCAACATCCCCATGGCCAGAAAGATGACAGGAGCCTCTTCTTCTAGTATCTCACAATTATTCTCTCATTAAACTGGCAGAAGAAAGTAGCAAAACACTGATGCATGTGTATTTTTAACTCAGAAGTAAACCCAGAAGTAAGGAAGAAAATCATCCAACAACTGAAACTGGTCACAGGAGCCTCTGAAGGAGCTCAGCAGTTCCCAGCGATGGAAAAGGAATGGAGCACTGAAAGCACCAGCAGGCTGTGTCACTCACATGGCAGAGTGTTCCACGTGATGAAATGTGGAAAGAGGTAGCCTCCCAAATTCTTTAGCTTTGGGAGTTCCAGTCATTGTCACTCGGGAGGCTTTATACTAGGGTTAGTCCCAAAAAAAAAGGGGGGGGAGAGAAGGGATTGAAATATGCCTTTTATTTTAATTTTACACACACACACACACACACACACACACACACACACACACACGAAGCTGTATTTCATTTCAGCTCACACAAAACATTTCAGCAATTTGATTCACTGAAAATGTTTTTAAAAAATTCATTTTCAGTTCAACATAAAATAATCCCCCCGACTTGTCAGAATCTCCAAGGAACAGAAAAATGCATTACATCCCAACTAGAGCTGGATGAATATGTTTCTGTTATTATCACTTCTAGGTTTAGTTAGGGATATAAAGTCCTTACTTAGCTTTACTCTCATTGGATACTTGCAAACGTAAAGGAAACAACTTTATACATGGAGTTGTGTTTTTAAACATGCTGCTGGTGTTGCATTTGTAGCTGTTGGCAGTTTGGGTTTATACGGCTTCTTCAGCAGTGTTTGTCCCTAATTGTTTTGAAAGGGATGATGTCAAGGAACTTTTCATCTTAAAACTTGAAAGTAGTCAGAGATTAGGACTGGCTGGGATGTATTCAGGAACTGATCATGTCTTGCTTCCTGGAGTAGCTATTGTTACCATGGCAGCAAGGTACTAGACTGGGCACAGGTTGCAGGTGTCAGGCATCTGATACAGAAAGAAAGAATGTTTATCAGCGTATGAGAGTGACAATGCATTGACCTCCAGTTCCTTTGGTGGGGTTACTTGTGTGCTTTCAATATAGAGATGCATGCCTGTGGGTGTTGCTCGCTCTTTGTCTGTAATGGATCTATTTTTCTCTTCCCTTAGGGATGCTGTATTTTATTGGGACCTATATGCCTCTGTAACAAGCTCCTGTGACCTCGACAAGTGGGCTGATGGAGTGTTTTGACTTTGCTATGGCTTATTTTCAAGACTTTCTAAGTGAAAAATAATGACTAAAATCTAACAAAAGCTTCCATCATAGTGATTAAAGCCAGGAATTTTCACTCAGAGGAAATCTACCAGCCCTTTTTTTTTTTTTTTTTTTAAGTCTATCTAGTAGTATTTTCTTCATAACTTCAGTTCCAAATGGTACCAAAATTTCTCACATCCACAGAAACAGAGCCATTTTCTCAACTGCTTTACACCTCGTGCCATCATTTTTGCCTGTGACAAGTGAGTGAGAAGTTGGTGTAAAATGCAATCAAATCAGAATATGCCACTGGGAGGTTGTGGAATCTGTCACTGGAGGTTTTTAAGAACAGGTTAGACAAACACCTATCAGGGATAGTCTAATTATTACATAGTCCTGCCCTGAGTGCAGGGGACTGGACTAAATGACCTATTGAGGTCCCTTTCAGTCCTATACTTCTGTGATTCACTTAAATGAGTGCTATAGGGTGACCAGACATCCCAATATTATTGGGACAGTCCAGATATTAGGGCTTTGTCTTATATAGGCTCTTACTACATCCCCCCCCCCATTACTGCCCCCCTGTTCTTGCAATCCGATCACCCTAGAGTGGTAACACTTTACGCTTGCTTTGCATAGATGTAAATGACGATAAGTGTGTGGAAAATCCAGTCAATAATGTACTGTATTAGCACACACTGCAATTATGCCAATAAAATCTAGTGCCTCTATATTTTAGAATATTGCATTTTTCATGGAAATGTATGCGACTGAGGTAATACTATTTTTATGGAAGACCACAGTTGCATATGCTAAAGGAAGAAGATGACGAGACAATAACACTAATATACAACAGATATTTAATGAATCTAAAAAAATGTCTATTTGTTCCAAAGATTCTGTATTTACATATTACTATATTATTGGTGCAATGATGCCTCTACGGGTCACCTGCGGGGTCTAACTTTTGGAAGCCTCTGGATCTAAAAGCATGGGTCTGTAGCCATAAAGCTCTGGTCATGGTCTAGCCACTAGAAGGAGACAAAGTCACTGTGTCAGTGCTGGGTAGAGAGCCACTAGTCATGACTCTATATTTAAGGTTCAGTTCTTCCATTTAACCTCTTTGCTTCATATGAAGAGTACATTGTATATTCTCTAAATTTGCAGCGCATCATCATCAGTATTTTCTGAAATTCTGACTTATTTTCAAGCAAAAATCTCATACATAGTTACAAACAAACCCTTTATTAAATTTGTCCTGCTGAGTCTTTTTCGGTGCCCATCTAGCTAAAAAGAGCCCAAGCGCCTGCAAACACCAACACACACACACACACACACACACACACCCTGAAAATGCCTCAGACATGGGGCACTTTTCCAATCTAAAGTTATTTCCCCTTATTTATCAAATCTGTTCCTTTCTTTGGGGTTTGTCCACAAATATTTTCAATGATGCATGGATGTGGCAGAATCTAAGCTTCCATTTTAAACAGTTGTGGTCCTAGCCCCCAAGGGGGTGAGTGGGATGTGTGGCGTGGAGGGAGGGGGGCGAAATGAGGGGGAGCAAAGCAGATGAGACAGATGGTGGGGGACCCCATTTTCCCAACTCCTCCCCCTGCAGTCATTTGCCTCCCCACATGTTAGCCCAAGCCCCCAACAACTCTTTGTCAAATATTTTTTTCAGCAGGATGCATATTGGATACCTTGAATGAAGTCCTCACTGAAGTCAAAAATGGCACAATGGCAAAACTCCCACTGACTTCATTGGGGGCTGGATTTCAACCTTTTTCACATTTCAAAGCAACAAAATACCCCTAATAAAATTAAAGCTCAGATGGGTACAAAGACTTCAACAAAATATTGGTTTAGGTGTTTCAACCCAAGATGTTTTGAAAGGTCTTCCCCTTTGCTGACAACCCCAAATTTCTCATGGAAATCCATTTCATGGGAGGGATTGCAAGCACTTGGGAAGATAGGATTAGAGTTCAAAATGCTTTTGACAAACTGGAGAAATGGTCTGAAATAAATAGGATGAAATTCAATAATGGACAAATGCAAAGTACTCCATTTATGAAGGAATAATCAATTGCACAAATACAAAATGAGAAATGACTGCCTAGGTAGGAGTACTGCACAAGAAGATCTAGGGTGTTAGAGTGGATCACAAACTAAATATGAGTCAACAATGTAATATGGTTGCAAAAAAGTGATCATTCTGGGATATAGTAGCAGGAGTGTTGTAAGCAAGACACTAGAAGTAATTATTCTACTCTATTCAGCAGTGATAAGGCCTCAACTGGAGTATTGTGTCCAGTTCTGGGCACGGCACTTCAGGAAAGATGTGGACAAATTGTTGCTTTCCTCTGGACTTTCTCCAAAAATGGTTAAAAGTCTAGAAAACCAACAAGAGAAGATTGAAAAGACTGGGTTTGTTTAGTCTGGAGAAGAGAAGCCAGAGGGGACATGATAAGAGTCTTCAAGTATGTAAAAGGTTGTTCTAAAGAGAAGGGTGATAAATTGTTCTCCTTGTCCACTGAGGACAGGACAAGAAGTAATGGGTCAAAATTGCAGCAAGGGAGATTTAGGTTGGACATTAGGAAAAACTTCCTAACTTTAAGGGTAGTTAAGCAGTGGAACAAATGAGCTAGGGAGGTTTGTGGAATCTCCATAATCAGAGGTTTTTAAGAGCAGGTCAGACAAATAGCTGTCAGGGATGGTCTAGATAATACTTAGTCCTGACTCAGTGCATGGGACTTGACTAGATGAACTATCAAGGTCCCTTCCAGTCCTACATTTCTATGATTCATGTTGCAGTGCTGTAGCACATCTTCAGGAGTGTCCAGCACAAAGAGCAGTCAGGTTACTATATAGCTAAGCAGAAGTCATTTTAAAAAAATCACACTTCATTAACCTATCCTTTAACCGGTATTGCCTTTCTTAATGCAGCCAATTTAAAATCATTGGTGAAATAATATATCTCATGCTAAAAGACTCATTTCTCCCTTTGGAGGTAGGTAGGTAGAAATGCTCCTTTGTCCTTCCATCATGCCAGGCTAGGAGGCAGATCTTCAAAGATAACAGTAACAGTGTAAAATGTCCTGGTTAAAAAAAATAATAATAGCAGCAAGTCTTAAGGATTTTCACACAATAGCTGCTTAGGAAGCAACAAGAGAAGGACTAGAAAGAAGCAGAACATTTTCAACAAATCACAAACAACATGAGAGGCATATCCCTAAGCAGGAGGGAGATGGAATCATTTTGCCCCCATGTGGACAGGGAATCACTACTGCTCAGCTGGTTTCAGAGATCATAACCAAAGGATGTGCATTTTTCAGCAGGCCTCTCAGAAAGCACCATACATTTTCCCCTCCCCGCTATAATAAACATCTTCAGAAAGTTTGATTTAAATGAAAGTTTAGCCCAGTGTAGACAAGATTAGAAAGCTAGCACGAGTAAAGCCATTCATTACTCAGACAACAAAACCAATCAGTTACCTAGTCCATTTTCCTGTGGGCCAAATCTCTCCAAATTGGAGGATCCCTTTAGAGGAAGCAGCAAAGAATCCTGTGGCACCTTATAGACTAACAGACGTTTTGCAGCATGAGCTTTCGTGGGTGAATACCCACTTCTTTGGATGCAAGTAGTGGAAATTTCCAGGGGCAGGTATATATATGCAAGCAAGAAGCAAGCTAGAGATAACGAGGTTAGTTCAATCAGGGAGGATGAGGCCCTGTTCTAGCAGTAGAGGTGTGAAAACCAAGGGAGGAGAAACTGGTTCTGTAGTTGGCAAGCCATTCACAGTCTTTGTTTAATCCTGAGCTGATGGTGTCAAATTTGCAGATGAACTGAAGCTCAGCAGTTTCTCTTTGAAGTCTGGTCCTGAAGTTTTTTTGCTGTAGGATGGCCACCTTAAGATCTGCTATTGTGTGGCCAGGGAGGTTGAAGTGTTCTCCTACAGGTTTTTGTATATTGCCATTCCTAATATCTGATTTGTGTCCATTTATCCTTTTCCTTAGAGACTGTCCAGTTTGGCCGATGTACATAGCAGAGGGGCATTGCTGGCATATGATGGCGTATATTACATTGGTGGATGTGCAGGTGAATGAACCAGTGATGGTGTGGCTGATCTGGTTAGGTCCTGTGATGGTGTCGCTGGTGTAGATATGTGGGCAGAGTTGGCATCGAGGTTTGTTGCATGGATTGGTTCCTGAGTTAGAGTTACTATGGTGCGGTGTGCAGTTACTGGTGAGAATGTGCTTCAGGTTGGCAGGTTGTCTGTGGGCGAGGACTGGCCTGCCACCCAAGGTTTGTGAAAGTGTGGGATCATTGTCCAGGATGGGTTGTAGATCCCTGATGATGCGTTGGAGGGGTTTTAGCTGGGGACTGTATGTGATGGCCAGTGGAGTCCTGTTGGTTTCTTTCTTGGGTTTGTCTTGCAGTAGGAGGCTTCTGGGTACACGTCTGGCTCTGTTGATCTGTTTCCTTATTTCCTCGTGCGGGTACTGTAGTTTTGAGAATGCTTGGTGGAGATTTTGTAGGTGTTGGTCTCTGTCTGAGGGGTTAGAGCAGATGCGGTTGTACCTCAGTGCTTGGCTGTAGACAATGGATCTTGTGGTGTGCCCGGGATGGAAGCTGGAGGCATGAAGGTAGGCATAGCGGTCGGTAGGTTTTCGGTATAGGGTGGTGTTAATGTGACCATCACTTATTTGCACTGTGGTGTCTAGAAAGTGGACCTCCCGTGTAGATTGGTCCAGGCTGAGGTTAATGGTGGGGTGGAAGCTGTTGAAATCTTGGTGGAATTTTTCCAGAGTCTCCTTCCCATGGGTCCAGATGATGAAGATGTCATCAATGTAGCGTAGGTAGAGAAGGGGCGTGAGTGGACAGGAGCTGAGGAAGCGTTGTTCCAGGTCGGCCATAAAAATATTGGCATATTGTGGGGCCATGCGGGTGCCCATAGCGGTGCCACTGATCTGGAGATATATATTGTCATCAAATTTGAAATAGTTGTGTGTGAGGATATAGGCACAGAGCTCAGCAACCAGTTGTGCTGTGGCATCATCAGGGATACTGTTCCTGACAGCTTGTATTCCATCTGTGTGTGGGATGATTGTGTAGACAGCCTCTACATCCATGGTGACTAGGATGGTGTTTTCTGGAAGGTCACCAATGCATTGTAGTTTCCTCAGGAAATCAGTGGTGTCACGGAGTGGTGTTTAGAGGAAGGGGACAGCTGCGTCATGGTCAATACTCTGCACCTAGTCCATCAAGGATACAAGAATACTATGGATCCTCCTTAACGGAAGGTAACCCAATGAGCTCGGTGTGGGAGGGTCAGGATGGGGTGGCGAGACATACAGCATGAGTAAGTTAACCCTAGCATAATCGACTTTTGCTTCCTGTTTCCCCTCTCTTAACCACATTCTCTGGCACTCGGTTAATGTCCCCCACTTCGTACCTGCTCTATTAAATCTGGAGCCAATGCAGCAAGGAACTTCAGTACATGCCAAAACTTCAAGCACCTGAGTAGTTCCCACTGAGGTCAATGGGATTGTTCACATGTTTAACGTCAGGCACGTGCTTAAGTACCTTGCTGTAACCTTAACCTATAATTAGCACCCACCATACTACTTGACCCTGCCTGTAACCGACGTAGGATACCGCTTTGAGTGTATCAATGATGTGAAGTGTTTTGCGGTGTATTTGAGCAATACTATAGATATATACAGTATATAGTTCCTTAAGGGGAAAGAACTTCACGTAACAAAAGGGAATCCCCTGCTACCACAAAGGAGTACAGCCTGGAATTACCTCCAGTTATTAGGTTCAATGATCTTATGAACAGATTTAGTTCCTGGAAGTACAGGTATTTTCAGAGACATTTCCTGGATACACAGTGACAGATCCTCTGCTGGCATAAATCCATGTTAACTCCTTTTCCTCTCAATCCATTGCCATGCATGCTGGCCATGGCTGCCTCCTCCTTATATCACCGTATAACAAAGCAGACATGAAAACAGATTGGAAGTAGTTCCTAATGGCCCCCTCTCCAATGGAGCGATACTGATTTACATCAGATGAGGAACTGGCTCAATTTTGCTTCACCCACGAATGCTCAAAAGAAGAACCTCTCTTCAGTGACGGACAAGGAGGAAAAATATAATAAGGGGAAGTTTAAGACAGTACAGTAGGAGTTTCATCTCAACAGCTACTAGACTCAAGGGAAAATGGCTTAATCCAGGAAGAAAACAGTCTAAGAGACCAGGGGATAAGAGCAATTCTTCGAGGACATCTGGCTCCCCCCCACCCCAATTAAAGGGGAAGAAATTATACAATTCCAAACAGTGTAATGGGGTGGCATGATTCAATTATCAGAGATGTACAGGGAGCCAAGAAATGGCCTCAGTCAGATCAAGTACAGGGTGGTCTCAAAAGGAATCTGGTAGGTACAATCAGCAACACAGAGCTATTCTCTTCACTGAAGCCAATCGGTAAAACGGACAAGAGATTCTCCGACTGTTCAAGTATGCTGCCAAAACGGCCCTGTGTTTCTGATGCCAGTGTGGGATTTTCAAAAATCCCCATGTGACTTTTGAGTCAAGTTCCACGGAAAGTTAGTGCACAACAACCTGCTGCAGTGATGGCCCCAGCCACTGTGGATTACAGCAGGTTTTGTAGAGTGTCTGGGGCCTTTAAAGCAGAAAAACAATCATACTTCTCAGTTATTGCATATTTTGCAGCAGAGGATCTCAGTGTTTTAATAAATTAACCCTCCCAACATCCCCATGGAGTCGATCAGAACCATTAGCGCTGTTTTACAGGTGGGGGTACTGAGGCATTCACATTAGGGCCATCATTTTCAACCATGGGTGGCTGAAG
Source organism: Platysternon megacephalum (assembly GCA_003942145.1). Lineage (NCBI taxonomy): Eukaryota > Metazoa > Chordata > Testudines > Platysternidae > Platysternon > Platysternon megacephalum. Next base: position 12,742,755 of record QXTE01000015.1, on the reverse strand, counting down.
GGAGGCACCTAAAATCCATATTGAAGCATCTAAAAAAGTGGCCTGTTTTCAGAGGCTCTGAGCCCCCGCAGCTCGTATTGGAGTCAATGGAATCTAGTCAACTTCCAAAAAAATCAGGACTCAAACCCTGTAAGATGTGGAGCCCCCGCATCCCAATCCAGCAAAGCACTAACTCACGTACTCACCTCTAAGCAAACAAGTAAAGCAGGACCTCGGTTTTATGAACACCCACCTTGCAAATGGCCAGTCAGACAAACCGCCAAGGGAGCGGGAGCGAGAAATCACATAATGAGAGTGAGGTGAATGAAGAAGTCGACATCCCTTCCGGGTCCGATGGCTTCAGTGCTTTGGAAAATCGCTTCGCGGTGGTTTGAAGGACAAGGCGGTGGCGATGCAATGCACCATATCTACTGCAATTGTGAGATGTTCAGCGTTATGAGCATTTGATTTTATGAACTCCTCAATCCCAATTAGTTCATAAAATAGGAGTTGTACTGTAGTGCCATTGACTCCAATGGGACTTATTACATGCTTACTGGTAAGCAACCGCTCTGCTGAATCGAGACCGTAGTGCTGAGCACTTTGCCAAACTGAGCCATTACTGAGCTGACTAAATACGGACCTGAGCCTCAATTTTTTAAGTGCCCACTAATTTGAGTTTCCAGAGTAAGACAGACATTTGAGCACTCAAAAACTGAGGCACTCAAAATCAGTGGATACTTTTGGAAATGTAAGCCTGGGTTCATACATTTAGGCAACCCAGCTTCAACGTTTTGGCATAAATGACATGATCAAGCTCATCCAGTGATCCAAAATCAGAGCCAAGACAGAACCATGGCTAAACAACAAAGTAAAAGAAGCAGTGAGAGACAAAAAGGCATCCTTTAAAAAGTGGAAGTTAAATCCTAGTGAGGAAAACAGAAAGGAGTATAAACTCTGGCAAATGAAGTGTAAAAATATAATTAGGAAGGCCAAAAAAGAATTTGAAAAACAACTAGCCAAAGACTCAAAAAGTAATAGCAAAAAAAAAGTACATCAGAAGTAGGAAGCCTGCTAAACAACCAGTGTGGTCACTGGATGACCGAGATGCTAACGGAGCACTCAAGGATGATAAGGCCATTGAGGAGAAACTAAATGAATTCCTTGCATCAGTCTTCATGGCTGAGGATGTGAGGGAGAGTCCCAAACCTGAGCCATTCTTTTTAGGTGACAGATCTGAGGAACTTTCACAGATTGAGGTGTCATTAAAGGAGGTTTTGGAACAAATTGATAAACTAAACAGTAATAAGTCACCAGGACCAGATGGCATTCACTCAAGAGTTCTGAAGGAACTCAAATGTGAAATTGCAGGACTACTAACTGTCGTCTGTAACATATCATTTAAATCAGCTTCTGTACCAAATGACTGGAGGATAGCTAATGTGACGCCAATTTTTTAAAAGGGCTCCAGAAGTGATCCCAGCAATTACAGGCCGGTAAGCCTGACTTCAGTACCAGGCAAACTGGTTGAAACTATAGTAAAGAACAAAATTGTCAGACACACAGATGAACATGATTTGCTGGAGAAGAGTCAACATGTTTTTTGTAAAGGGAAATCATGCCTCAATTATTTGAGGGGGTCAACAAGCATGTGGACAAGGGGGATCCAGTGGATATAGTGTACTTAGATTTTCAGAAAACCTTTGACAAGGTCCCTCACCAAAGGCTCTTAAGCAAAGTAAACTGTTATGGGATAAGAGGGAAGGTCCTCTCATGGATTGGTAACCAGTTAAAAGATAGGAAACAATGGGTAGGAATAAATTATCAGTTTTCAGAATGGAGAGCGGTAAATAGTGGTGGCCCCCATGGGTCTGTACTGGGACCAGTCCTATTCAACATATTCATAAATGATCAGGAAAAAGGGGTAAACAATGAGGTGGCAAAATCTGCAGATACAAAACTACTCAAGATAGTTAAGTCCCACGCAGACTGCGAAGAGCTACAAAAGGATCTCTCAAAACTGGGCAACAAAATGGCAGACGAAATTCAATGTTGATAAATGCAAAGTAATGCACATTGGAAAACATAATCCCAACTATACATATGAAATGATGGGGTCTAAATTAGCTGTTACCACTCAAGAATGAGATCTTGGAGTCATTATGGACAGTTCTCTGAAAACATCCACTCAATGTGCAATGGCAGTCAAAAAAAGTGAACAGAATGCTGGGAATCATTAAGAAAGGGATAGATTTTAAGACAGAAAATAGCATATTACCTCTATATAAATCCATGGTACGCCCACATCTTGAATACTGCGTACAGATGTGATCGCCCCATCTCAAAAAAGATATATTGGAATTGGAAAAGGTTCAGAAAAGGACAACAAAAATGATTATGGGTATGGAATGGCTTCTGTATGAGGAGAGATTAATAAGACTAGGACTTTTTAGCTTGGAAAAAGAGACTAATGGGGGATATGATAGAAGTCTATAAAATTATGACTTGTGTGGAGAAAGTAAATAAGGAAGTCTTATTTACTCCTTCTCATAACACAAGAACTAGGGGCCACCAAATGAAATTAATAGGCAGCAGATTTAAAACAAACAAAAGGAAGTATTTCTTCACACAATATACAGTCAACCTGTAGAACTCTTTGCCAGAGGTTGTTGTGAAGGCAAAGACTAACAGGGTTCAAAAAAGAACTAGATGAGTTCATGGAGGACAGGTCCATCAATGGCTACCAGGCAGGATGGGCAGGGATGGCATCCCCCACCTCTGTTTGGCAGAAGCTGGGAATGGGCAACAGGCGATAGATCACTTGATGATTACCTGTTCTGTTCATTCCTTCTGAGGCACCTGGCATTGGCCACTGTTGGAAGACAGGATACTGGGCTAGATGGACCTTTGGTGTCCAGTGTCGCCGTTCTTGTGGTCTTAAACTCAGATACCTCATTCCAAGTCCCATACATTAGCCACAGACCAAGTTTTTTCACCTAACATCCCCATGCTGCAAAGGGATCCCTGAGGGCCTAAGCGCCTGTCTCCATGGCTCCCTTTGCAAAAATCAGGCCCTAATACAGTAATATTTTTGTATAGGCGGATAGCTGTAAACAGTAATGTCAATAGCTAGTGTGAATGAAGTCATGCAAAAAGCCAGGAAACTCAATCTCCAATAAGAAGTCAGAGAGAACCAAACCCTGAACGTATAGAATAGCACAGAAGGAATTGCAATTACTCAGAAGGTAAGAGAAATGCCCCCACAGGAAGTACTCCAGGGTATCCGCAAAATGGAGACAATTCTGCCTTGTGAATTTCTTTCATTATAGTGTTCTCAGACACAGCAGGGTGAGGGGAATCAAGAATGAGTTTCAGCCTTAATTTCCTGGCTTTGGTAGTTAGAATGCAGTCCCGTAACATCAGGATCAATTATTTTGGCACCGGTTTATTATTTGTATTGTATATTAGACCACAGCCAACACTTAACTGATTAAACACGTTTGAGTGCTTTACCCCTGCACCTACAGTTGATCGCAAATGACTTACAAATAACACCCAGGTCAGACACAACTGAATAGTCGAAATATTCTGTTATTACACCATTGAAGTGATAATAGTGCATAATACTGACATGTAATGAAACAGAAATAATAAAATATAAAAATGAAAAGTCAAAATAAAATTCAGAGGAATTCTAAAATTTTGTTCTAAAATGGAAAAAAAAAAAACATTTCAAAGTCCTTTCCACCTTCCCCCCATGGGAGTGTTCCTCAACATTTGCACATTTTAAAAATGATACAGTTTCAATGAAAAATGTCATTTTCATTGAAACAACATTTTGACAAAAAAAGTTCCAACTAGCTCTACTTACAAGACATAAAGTTAACCATGTGCATTAGTCTTTTTAGAGTCAAAGCCACAACTCGTACAACTTCACCCCACCCCCTGCAATATGTGCAGTACACAAATTTCATACTCACTCTAGGCGGGCTTAGATTCACACCCATTTACCAATATGTATCTTTTACACACAAAAAGACGCACAACCTCTTAATCTAGCCCATTGAGAATAAATTATGGCACAAAAGAAACATAAAAAGGTTTGCTTTGAAGATGAAAATGAAAACAAAATGCAAGAGTTAGGAAAAATATAGAAAAACAAAATATTTTCCATTAACATCTGACCTAATTCTAAAGGCATTTTCTTTCCAGGCATCATAATAAATTGGGGAAGACAGACAGACATCTTCAAAGGGCTACACTTAAATTTAACGTCAATATGATGTGATTTTCTTTCTAAAGGATGTATATTCTCCCTCTTACAGCAAGAGCATATGATCATCTATGCATTTCTATTTTCTTAAAAGAGACAGAGAGCTGATTGATCCCAGAGGGAATGGCTTTCAAACATTATCTTTAACAACATATACTGTAAATAGATTTCATTGATTTATTGTTCTGCTAACCCCAGGATCTATCTCCGTAGCATTCATATGTCTGGCTGCTTTGCTGCTGGGCTCACCAACGTGATAAAAAGACGCTTCACAAACGGCACTAATGTAGCTTTACACAAACAGATCTATAGGCATAAAAAGCTCCAAGACAGCCTGAGTAGGGAGACTGAAATACAAAGAAAATACATTTATTTTCAACTGAACTAGTGAGCTGCAACAAAGATGTTTATTGTTACTTGACTTCAGGATAAGAATCAGTAACATTTCTGGTAATAACCCTCATTGCAAATGAATCCAATCAAAGGTCCCCTTAAGAAAAACAAGGGAAGGTTAGACTATACTTTTACTCACTCCGGGGATAAAGGGTTGAAATTATTAGATGAACAAACAATTTTCTCTCTCACACATTAGCTATTTGGAGGATAATTGAACCGCTTCTTAAAACACATCTGGCCAAACGCTTTGTCTTCACAAAGACAAAAGCCATATTTTAGTCCAGGTAAGTTTTGCACAAACAAGGACTAGGGACTCCATAGGACCAAATTCTAGACTTAGAAACCCATGTGCTATTCCTATTTATTTTAACGGGTCGCACACATTCAGGGACAGAATGGTACTTAGTTGCCCTTATAATCAGAGCCGAGCAAATAATCATTTTTTTCATTCAGCGGCTAAACAAACAAATCTAGACCAAAAAATGCGTTTCAGGATGACCCAACACAGAAATCTTGGGGGCGTGGGGAGTGTTTCATTTTGAAGTATGTGTGTGTGTGTGTGTGGCGGGGGTGGTGGTGTTAAACCTCTTTGTTTTTTTATAGTAAATCTAGCTATATTTCTAAGTTTAAAACGAAATGTTTTGACTTTTTACAAAGCAAATCTTTTTTTGGTGGGGGAGGGGGCCAAATCTATTTGCCAGATTTGACCACAATTGGCAAATATTTTCAGTTGACCCAAAAGTGTGTATTTTTGGTAAATAAACTATTTGTAAAAAAAAATTGCCCAATTCTATGTATATTAATCTATTGCACTAATATTCTCCGACATGATGGAAATGCTCAATACCCATAACTGTGGCCAGATTTTCCAAAGAGATCAGCTCCTCTTTAGGCACTTGAATGAAGTCGCTGAATATTCTAAAGTGGCTGGGTGGGTTTTGTAAAGCGTTCAGCGCCCAGCCGTTCTGACTGAGAACCATTTTCAGCAGCTTCCTCTGATAACAAAGGGGGCTGCATTTTTGAAATTCTGGCCACTTATTTACATGCCTAAATAGGAGCTGTTGGAAGCAGAAATCTTGAAAATCTGGCCCCAGAATTTACAGTTAATATTCCTGGAGTGTTTTGGGCCACTGCTGTTGAATATTGTAGTAAAATGGAGGTGCCTAGAGAAATGTAGGTAATCTAAGACAAAATCCCATGTTACCTTTGAGTCCCACGCATTTTATATTAAAATAGCTCTACATTAATGAAAAGGAAAGAAAATATAAGGTTTACTAAAATAAACAGAATCAGAGAGGGGGAAAGTCAGGAAAATGACTGTTTGTGCCAGCAGCAAAAATGATAACACTTTATACACCCGAGTGATACTATAATAAAAATATAATCTCCATGTGAATCAAGTAGGTAGCATAATGCCAAGAATACAGATTTATCAGAATGAAGAAAAGCCAAGTTAATTGTGGCTTGAAATTAAAGAAAAAATGTATTTGCAGAAACATCGCTTTTATACCTTGAAAAATCTGCTCATATCACGATTCTAATTCCAAATTATANAAGTTTACACCAGCAGAAAAATTGGCCCCATATCTTCCCTCCCCACCAGGGGCCAATGGGAGTGCGGAGCCGGTGCTTGGGGTGGGGGCAGCGCACGGAGTCTCATGGCACCCCCGCGTAGGAGCCGGACGTGCTGCTGGCTGCTTCTGGGGCACAGCGTGGAGCCAGGACAGGTAGGGACTAGCCTGCCTTAGCCAGGCAGCACCGGCGACGGGACTTTTAACAGTGCGGTGGGTGGTGCTGATCAGAGCTGCCGTGACCCAGTGCCTTCCATTCCATAACCCAGTACTGGGTTGCGACCCGCAGTTTGAAAACCTCTGTTCTAGAGCAGCTCCTGAAGCAAACGGCCTAAGGCAAAATTCTATTCCTGACTAGTTATATTAAAAAGAACAACATGGGTCTTGTGAGCTACAATGCGGTCGTCCTCAGTGTGAAGATGACAGCAATTTGAGAGACCAACTCTCCTGTGGAGACGACATCAGCAGTGGCAAGGGGGTGATAGTGCCTGGAAGCCTGTCTGCTGGCAAAACACTGAAGCACTGGGGACTCTAATATTTTTTTTTAGGCACTTTTTATCCTTACTCTCAGTTTCATGAAAGGGAAGGGTCTGATTCCCTGGGTCCAGCCCTGAAAGCCCTCCATATTTAGAGCTCAATCTTCAATGCCAGCCAAGCTGGGTTCAGGACAAGACTTGATACGGAAAGACAAGGTGCCTTTATGCCACCATTATGCCTTCCACCATCAATCCTGGGATTGATCAGGGAAATTTAGTAATACAGGGGGAAATCTAGTAATGCCAGTTTACCAACACAACCAATAATCTCAATACAGTAACTCCTCACTTAAAGTCGTCCCGGTTAACGTTGTTTCGTTGCTGATCAATTAGGGAACATGCTCGGTTAAAGTTGCGCAATGCTCCCTTCTAACGTCGTTTGGCAGCCGCCTGCTTTGTCCACTGCTTGCAGGAAGAGCAGCCCGTTGCAGCTAGCTGGTGGGGGCTTGGAGCCAGGGTGGACCGACAGCCCCCCATCAGCTCCCCACTCCCCTAAGTTCCCTGTGCAGCAGCTGCCCAGCAGGCTATCAATTGCAGCTGTCCCTCCCCCCACTGCCATGTGCTGCTCCTGCCCTCTGCCTTGGAGCTGCTCCCTGAGACTCCTGCTTGCTGTGTGGGGAGGAGGAAGAGGGGGGCTAATGTCAGGGTGTCCCCCTCCCCCCTGCTCCTGCACCCCGCTTACCCCATCTTCCATAGAGCAGGGGGGACACGACAGAGGGAGCTTCCAAGCAGCAGCAGCTGCTGTCCGGTCTCAGCTTGCTGATCTAATTAACAAGGCAGTGTACTTCTGACCCCACTCTTCATACTTAAAGGGGCAATGCACATCTCTCTCTCACACACACACACACACACACACACACACACTGCCCTCCCTCCTTTCCTGCTGCCTTGTACAGTAGAGTGTGAGAGTTAACCCTTGAGGGCTCAGCCAGTTGCTAGTTCATCATTTAGCAGTAAGGCATTCCCTAGAAATATCCCACCCTCTTCCACCCTCTAACTTCACCACTTCAACCAAGCTTCATAATCATCATTGCTGTGTACCAGTATTAAATTGTTTGTTTAAAACTTAGTGTGTGTGTGGGGGGGGGGGAGGGGTCTTTTGTCTGGTGAAAAAAATTTCCCTGGAACCTAACCCCCTCATTTACATTAATTCTTATGGGGAAATTGGATTCGCTTAACATCGTTTCGCTTAAAGTCGCATTTTTCAGGAACATAACTCCAACGTTAAGTGAGGAATTAGTATATTCTACTTTCCGAGGGTTACCGGTGCAAGGCGCAGATAGTATCCTCGGAGACATGCCCCCAAAGAGTAAAAACACGGGCATGAAGGCTTGAATCATTAGGAAGTATGATCTAGAATACCGGTGGTCAGTGAGCAAAGTATGAGATGTTTACAGTCACTAGACTTGTACAAAAGCTGATCTTCTGAACTCTGTCTGTTGGCACTTTATGCAACAAACCGGCTGTGCTCATAATGTCTGTGTGTCAGTTCTGGAATGGCATTTTCATTGATGTAACTGTTGGAAATGCAAGTGCTTGGATATATTCAACCTAACAGAGCAGCGGCATAATGAAGAGAACAGAGATTTGACACATTTGGAGTTGGATCTTTTACAGGCACCGTACCCATGCACTCAATACTGTAATTCAAATGTTAAGACCAAATGGCACATATCCCAAAACATATATGGGTTGCGCTGGAATACTAGAGGCATACATTCAACTAGATCGCCAATGACTCATGGCAGTCTCATAGATTCATAGATTCTAGGACTGGAAGGGACCTCGAGAGGTCATCGAGTCCAGTCCCCTGCCCTCATGGCAGGACCAAATACTGTCTAGACCATCCCTGATAGACATTTATCTAACCTACTCTTAAATATCTCCAGAGATGGAGATTCCACAACCTCCCTAGGCAATTTATTCCAGTGTTTAACCACCCTGACAGTTAGGAACTTTTTCCTAATGTCCAACCTAAACCTCCCTTGCTGCAGTTTAAGCCCATTGCTTCTTGTTCTACTGGTCTCCTACTGGTCAATCCTACTCCTCCTTATAGGAAGCCATGCACTTTTTGAAGGAGCACGGTGTTATATTATGCTCCCATTTGTTTACGGGGAGAAAAAGGTAGAATCAAATTTGTTCTATTGAGAGGGAGGTGGGGGAGGGAGGGTGGTTGGTTGGTTTGGGATTTTTTTTTTCCTCCAGAAGAGACAATTCAACAGTCTACTAGAGCTGACTGTCAAGGAGTTTTTCCTTGGTATTTAACCTCCATTTTCCCTCTCCGTGTCATCCCATTACTATTGTTGACTGTGTATCCCCCTTTTCCCATGCTAGAGGGGAAGCGTTGTCTTGGGATTAATGGACTGGGACTTAGAATGTATTTTTAATTTTCAAATACCAAAAATGATCTAGAGAGGCATGTGCCTCCAGACTTGTCTTTCATTTTTTGTTAGTTTGCTTTGTAGGTAGCAATCTATACGTGGAGGGCTATAGTCCTTGGGTGTGAGCCCAGATCTTCTGTTTGGTCCAAAAAAAAAAATTTTTTTTTTAATTGTTTGTTTTGCAAATAGGCACAGTCGCCCGGAATTCCATCGTTCTCTGACATATCTTCCGAGATGAGACATTTTGGTTGTATTATGATGAAATACACATTCTTCAGATAAGATTACTGTCATTTAATTATGCTTGTTAATACATTGCATAAGGATATTATGCAGCCATAATATCGAACAGCAGACTGCAATGAACTCTATGTGATCTACTATATTAGATGTTTGCACTACTACATTCAGCAAGATAGGTAAGCACACGACTAATTTTAAGGAAGACCGCAGTGCCATGGGCTCCAATGGATTTAAGTATCTTGTTGAATCAGGATATTAGAGGACTCTCAAATCCCTATTTCCTGACCAGTCTCTTTGACAGTCTGCTCCTATACATAAGTGTTCACAGGAGCAGGGCCTAAATTAGGCACTCACATAAGGCCAAACCCATTTTTATGTGTGACCTAAGGCAGGATTTGAACCCAGATCTCTAGAGGTGAAAGACTAATCCATGAACCTATAGATCTCTCCTCTGCTTGCCTAAGAAAAACTATTGCAATATAATGATTAGTCAAAAGACGTTGGGATATGCCCATTGATATACAATGCAGCCAGCAGCTCTCTTCCCCCCTTCCCCAACCCCCATACTGTGAAGCCATTTCCAAAAAAAAAAAAAAAGTTTTGGGACCTATCCCATGTAGTTATAAAGAAAGGATGTGCTCACAAGACCCCTGGGCTGAGAACCCATTTACTAAGTAATTTGCGGATTTCCGCTTAGGTAGCCCATAGGTATAGGTATTTGCTAGGTAAGGCATAGGTATAAGTTAAGGCAATACGCAATGAGCCTACAAGCCTCAAGGCCTGTAAGACAATAACTTAGCTAAACTAATCAAGGCATAAGGCCCAGAAAGCCTTCACATAAGCAGCTAGCCAGGAGTAACCCTAGAGCATAAGAGATCACAAGAGAAAATGCTGTAATAAACAACCATGGCTCAACTGCTGACAGGGAGCCACAAGATGCCGGTTCATACCAGCTTGAGATATTTTAAGTTAGGAACATCAGCAATGTCCAACCCCAAGAATGCCATGGTAACTAATGGGTGTGTATGCTAATGAAGTTGAGGTAAAAGGCCTAGTAACCCATGGGAGAAGGGCACCCCAACATTAGTAGGATGAGGAAATACCCAGTAAGGAAAAGGAGCTGTGCGACTCTACTCTACTCACCACTACATGGTGCCGCCTGCTGGCGGTTTCGGGATTAGCTTGATCAGGCCGACACCTCTTACACCCCATCAGTTTCTCCTCGGTAGCCCTTCTCTGGCTCCCAGGAGCTGCAGCTGTCCTCTCTGTGACTCAGCCAGGTCACTGTGTGGTTTCCCCTTTTTGGGGTGGGGGAGAGAGAAGCAGACTGTATCGAGGTTCCTGCTCCCCAACAGTCTCAGGCAGTCTTCTGCTTCACTGCCTCCCCGTGCCACTCCCGCAGTGGCCAGCAGGGGAACCCAGTTCACCCTCTACTCCGGGTTCCGGTTCAGGGACCCTCTACACAGCAGCCAAGGTCTGTTCCCTGAACCTTGCTGCCTTTCCCTGAGCCACTTCCATGTCTCCTGGCCTTCCCATCTCCTCTCCGTTTGCCAGTCTCTTCACTCCCTCCTCCCAGGAAGCGAGCTCATCTCTGCAGCCCCCAAACTCTCCTCCCTCTTCCCAGGGAGGGACTGCGGCCTTTCCCAGCTACCCACTCTGCTTCCAATTCTCTGTCTTTGGAAGAAGCCCTGCCTGTCCCTCACAGGGGAGCTTCTCTCTAATTAGCTGCCTCCAGCCTAATGCTCCTCTGTTTGCAGCCTAATTAACTGATTGGGCCCACCTGGCGTAATTCAGCTCTTGCGTTAGGCATAGTGAGCGTTAGCGTAGCATATTACAGTATCCTGGCCTGCATGCCTGGGGAGATGCCAGGATGATGAACACTGGTGGTAGTGGTGGTGATGATGACTATGACTTTGGGTTGGTCTGCAAGGGATGGTGTGAGCATATGGATGTGTGGGGGGAGGGATAGCTCAGTGGTTTGAGCATTGGCCTGCTAAACCCAGGGTTGTGAGTTCAATCCTTGAGGGGGCCACTTAAGGATCTGAGGCAAAAATTGGTCCTGCTACTGAAGGCAGGGGGCTGGACTCAATGACCCTTCGGGGTCCCTTCCAGCTCTATGAGATAGGTATATCTCCATATATTATTATTATTATTATGTTCAGAAGCTTGTTTTATACTAGCTCTCTTTTTTATATATCTGTCTTTTTCATACACATTGGCGTCCTCATCATTGTAATAACTCTAATATTTCTGGGTCTGATCACAAAGCAGGACCCTGCCAGCCCACAGAGTCTTAACTGGGATTTCTAATTGACCAATATAATTAATACACAATCAATAGATCAGTCAACACTTGATATATTTTGAATAGCACTGGAATATTCTTTCCAGGGATCAAGGTCCATGACATGCCATTGCCAAGAAAACCCAGCTCCTCGGTCATATTGCAGAGGCAGACGTTAATTGAATAATAAATTACTTTTCACATGGGTTGTTTAACAGCGCAAAATGTCAGGCCGTGTCCTATTGCAAAGTTACATCTACGAATGTAGAAAGTGAAGGATTTGACCTGGTTGTGTCAAATCGGTATTGGATTTCACATCAGACTGTGGGGACACGACGGTTTCCAATCTGAATCCATAGTGTCATGTAGAAGTAAGCGAGGATAGTTACAATCTGCTTAATTTACTGTCAGATACTTGGCATCATTTTTATTTACTTTCCTGTCCATCCATCTGAAGTTTCCTCCCTCGCTCAGAATATTTAACTTTTATAACTTCTCATCATCAGCCTTCTTGTTTCTGTGGGGAAAGCCGAAACTCCCTCTAGAGTTCATCTATTGCTCAGTCCTTCTAGAGTAACCAACCCACACAAGGACACAGCAGAGCCTGCTGACCCCCCTCCTTCGCACCACAAGTAGGTGTCAGTCCATGACTCGCTCCGCGTCCTGACCAGCACAGATTGTACCTACCCAACTACCTCTACCCCAACTTTTTTTGCCCCATGTCTAGCCAGGTGCCCACAGCATGTGGAAAAAAATACATTGCCAAGGGACATTTTTTTAACATAGCATGGGCCAGTGCCCACCATTGATATGGGACTGGTAGGGATGGCCTTTCTAGATCTCTTCTCCTTAGCATGAATTATGGGGATTTCATGGGGGGGGCGTCTGTCATTCTGGTGGTCCTGACCAACTCCCAGCTTCCACCCGGCCTGTGCTTATACACCATGCAGGCTAATGATCATTGGCCGCTTGCTCACCTTTCAGGTCTGGTTCTACTCCCACTCACATCAGTGAGAGCCAGATAAGAGCTGGTATTAAAGATGACCTGCAAATTGTCTACGTGCATCTAGAAGGATGGAATCCTCCCCTTCTCATCACAGACAACCCATACAGTAACTCTCTTGTCCTGGCTGCATCCCACGGGCAATCACTGTAAACCCTACACTGTAGGGTTTGGGGCCACTGGATCCAGGTAGTCCTGAACCCATCCTGGCTATGCCTCCGCCCCACACCTGGCAAAAATCCCCCTTGCCTGAGCCCCTGAAGGACAATCCCTCTGCCATGCCCAGGGAGTGTTGATGACCCCCGCACCAGCGTGGTCCCCCCCCCCCACACACACACACACGTGGAAGGATTAAATGGTTCAAATTCTACACAGAGGTGAAGGGGTAGATCAGGACTGACTCCAGGACAGGAAGTCTCCCCCTGAGGTTCCATATACAGCACCAAGTTTCTGCACAAGTAAGCTTGGTATTTATTGGTGTTAGTGTGGGGCAAATGAAATCAAACTTCTCTCTTTCAGATGAGGCTTTTTGGCAAATCTGGGAATGGCTGGGGTGCCTAATCAAAGCACAGCACAACCATCAGTGGAGTAGCATGCAGCAGACCGCTATATACTTTACACTGCAATAATGAAAAGCCAGAATAACAAAGTAAATAGGAGCTTAGAATGGCTATTACTGATGGATGAAAGCTTGAAAGATCTTGCTGCAGCTGAAAAGTATGTTTTGACCTATAAACAAAGAGAGGAAGAAAAGCAGTCTAGTGTAGCCTCATTATTCTGCTACTAAGCTAGGTCTGGGCTGGAGATTGGCTTGCATGGAGCTTTGAGCTCTGTTCAGAACTCTGATTAAAAGGAGGTAAAAATTAAGTGGGAGACTGCGACATGGTTAGACTGGAGATTTTGATCATTAGCGTGTATTCTGTGCAGTCCCTGGGTCACTAGTTAATAAGTGAAATGCTTTTCAGCTTTATGGTGTTTTCCCGCAGTCTTTTTGTAATTAAGTAGCACCTATGGGCTAGAGCTATGGGAATAACCTATTGTTCAGTTCAGTGGCCCAACCCAAAACATTTTTAAATAATTGCTTTGCATCAATTCAACGTGATTTTTTTCCAATTTTTTCAGTGAACCAAAATAATTTTTAAAAAATCGTTCGGGTTGAACAAAACATTTCATTCAAAGCAAAATGTGTCGTTTCATTAGTGAGGATTTTTTTTTTTTTTTTTTTTTTTACCTTTTCAAAAAAATTACATAAAATTGAGGTAACATTTGAATGTAAAAGCCAAAAAAAATGTCAAAAATGTCAAAACTAAACTAATTTTTTCTGATTTATTTATTTTGACCCAAACAATTTGGCAAATTCAGCATGAGTTCACAAAATAGTTCGGTCAACCCAAATCTGGATTTTTCAGTGGGGAAAAAAAAAATTCTTTCACAAAATTTTACCTAGCTCCATTCATAGATCAGACCTTCATTGTGGTAGGCGCTGTACCAACACAGAACAAAAAGATTGTTAGCTCCTGGGGCAGGTACTATTTAAATACTAGAGAAGAGACAGCAGGTGGATACAACAGACAGGCAGAGCACAAGGAAACAATGAGACAACATTGGCTGGCACAATAACATTGGTCACTGCTGTCTGTCAAGTTTTTTGTAGGCAATTATGGCAGAGGAGAGTTTTCAGGGGGTATTTAAGAAGAACAATGAGAGTTGCTTTATCTGTATTTTATTAAGAAAGGACTAAGGGAAGCAAAAATCCATTATCTCTTCACCAGTCAACTGCCGACATCCTAGGTCGCTCTCAGTCAGAGTTCAGGCCGTGGGACAGAGACAGCACTAGACAGATGACCTCCTCTTGCCTATGGACAAGAACACTTGTCCATAATGATTCTTCTGCGTCTCTCTGAGGATAGGATGCCATTGAGCATAAAATGCTGCTGTCCTGTCTCCAAAAGTTTGCGTGGGTAGATGAGGCTGAGCAGAAATGGCTCAGGTCCCTCTCCTCGGGCTGGATTGTATGTGGTGAATCATTTCCACTGAATAAAAAATGGGGGGGGGAAATCAAAGTCTAAATGGTTTGTTCTGATATTTTCTAAATGAAATGTTGCAATTTTTCATTTGTTTAAAAATTGAGCTAGACCTGTTCAATTAAAAAAAAAGTAAAAACCACCCAAAAATATATCAAAATGAAAAAAACTTTGTTTCAGGTCAAATGAAACCTGAAGGGGAATTTTTTTCAGTTATTCGTGTTGGCACAAAAAGGCCAAAAAAATTCAGTTTGGTTTGAAACTAAACTTCTTTCTGGATGTTTGGATTCAGCCACCGAACACTTAGATCCCCTGCTGACAGGCCTAGTATGAGTAACAGTGGTAAAATAGAGCTCTACTGACTGTGTAAGAAATATAACCACTATGAATGAGAAACTAGTGATATTCGATCAACTCCAGAGAGACTCAAAAATCACGTGCTACTATTTGCTGCTTCAGCTGTGTCCAGGCAAAATATATTAAATGCCTCCAAACAGCCAGAATAAGCATGATACAAACTCTCCAAAAATGAAGTTTGCCTAATGAACTCCCATATTACACGCACATCTAGGGACTGTGTAGTTCATAAGCCATGAATGGTAAATAGGACAGTATAGCCACAATAGACTGATCAGCCAAACAATTACACCACGTATGGTCATCGTTCACCGAAACATGGGGCTGAAAGGAACCTCGAGAAGTCATCAGTTTTCACAGTTACACAAAATGATGGGTTTTAGGCATTTTTTCAATGTATATTTTCACAGTTGCGGGACATTTTCTCAGGCAGTCAACAGGGAGCTCAAACTATTATTATTTAAACAGCACTGAGATTCAAAAAGTTAAAAGCTTTATAACCGCTAAAACACAAATTGTGTATTTTGACTTGTGATGTTGACAAAATGAAGCTCCTTAAATCAAACTCTAATAAGTTCCCAAGCAGCAGCATTTTTCTTACTCTGCCTCTCTGTAAACGTTGATTATCATCAATGCAAATATTTTTTCGTCGGTTTGTGTGTGGATAGTGAAATCAGTGTTTACCAATAAAAATCTAATTCTTCCAAGCCTAGCTCTATGAATGCTAACTACTTAACCCTCCGTAGATCAGTCCATTAGAAAAGCATGAAGTGTTTGTATCAAGGCCTCTAACTGCAGCTATTTAGGTGAGAAGATGCAATCCGGTAGGTTGGGTGTGGCTTATTTCCCCTATCCTGCAGAAGGCTGAGCTGCAGCAGCAGATCCAAAGGCAAGTTTATGGCAGCAATAAACAACGGAAATATTTGCCCTGGCTGCGATCGACAGTTTCTATGCCTGCACTTCCCACCCTGACAAATAAAGGGAACGGGAGTGAAAGCAAAATAAAGAGGCAAAATAGTCAAAAGATTTTAACTGCGGAGAGAGCACAAAACACTTACAAGTAGAATTGCAGACTGAAAAGCCTGGTTTCTGTGTTGCTGGCTATAGAATTTGTAGATTGAATATAAATGTTCATTCCAGTCCTACAAGATCTCAAAGGCCAAGTTGGTCCATATAAGTTCTTCCATAGGCGCCAACTTCTGGCACCGGTGGGTGCTCGACCCTTCCTCCCACCCCTGGCCCTGCCCCGACTCCACCCCTGCCATGCCCCCGCCCTGCCCCCATTCCAACCCCTTCCCCAAAGTCCCCGCCCCACTCTGCCCCCTCCCTGCCCCATTGGACCCCTTCTCCAAATCCCCGCCCCGGCCCCGCCTCCACCCTTGAGCGCGCCACGTTCCCACTCCTCCCCCCTTCCTCCCACAGCTTGTTACCCCGTGAAACAGCTGTTTGGCGGCAGCAAGCACTGGGAGGAGAAGCAGGGATGCGGCGTGCTCGGGGAGGAGGCGGAGGTGAGGTGAGCTGGGGCAGGGAGCTTGGCTGCCGGTGGGTGCAGAGCACCCACCAATTTTTCCCCGTGGGTGGCCCAGCCCCAGAGCACCCATGGAGTCAGCGCCTATGAGTGCTTCGATCATCCCAGGAAAAGAAAGGTGGCTGCCTGCAGCAAATGTTAGTGGAACTTCAGTAGGTGGCATCCTTCCCAACTAGTCAACATTGCTACTATTTCAAAGGGGTTCCGGAGGCTTCCCAGCTCCTTGGAGGTGGTGTAGATAAGGAGGATTGGAGCAAAATTGGGCATGAAATGGCCCATAGCAAAAAAATAGGAGTGTTTACTCCAACATCCTAATCAATTTTGGATCAGGTAACTACTTTATGCCTAACTAGAGTCTTGCTAATGGTTTCGTTTGAATGCAGTAATCATGTTACTTTGAGCAAATTAGCAGAGCTGGCTGCATTTTATTTTATGTGCAAAATGGTTTTTCAAACCATAGGGTTGTTTTTCCAGAATGTTCTGATTTCCTAGCAAAAAATGAAATGGAAACAAATTTTTCAGGAATATATTTTGGTTTGGGGGTAAATATTTTTGTTTTCCATTTGGACTTCAGTAAAAATGTTTCATATTTGATTTGTGAAAACTTCGTTTGTTTTGCTGCAAACCAAAATGATTTTACCTTTTGATTTTTCAATGAAAAAGCTGAAAAAAAATGGTGAGAAATTTCTAAAAAAACAATTATTTTTCAAAATTTCCCGTGAGAATAATTGACTTTACGCAACTCACACATATTTTCAATGGTTCATGAGTTACCTTCNTGAGCTGGGGCAGGGAGCTTGGCTGCTGGTGGGTGCAGAGCACCCACCAATTTTTCCCCATGGGTGGTCCAGCCCCAGACAGGGCCAGCTCCAGGCACCAGCTTAACAAGCAGGTGCTTGGGGCGGCCACTCGGGAGAGGGGCGGCATGTCCAGGTATTCAGCGGCAATTTGGCGGAGGGTCCCTCACTCCCGCTCGGAGCAAAGGACCTCCCGCCCAATTGCCGCCGCAGATCGCGATCGCGGCTTTTTTTTTTTTTTTTTTTTGGTTTTTGGCTGCCTGGGGCAGCAAAAACCCTGGAGCCGGCGCTGGCCCCAGAGCACCCACGGAGTCAGCGCCTATGAGTGCCTCGACAGGAGATCATCCCAGGAAAAGAAAGGTGGCTGCCTGCAGCAAATGTTAGTGGAACTTCAGTAGGTGGCATTCTTCCCAACTAGTCAACATTGCTCCTATTTCAAAGGGGTTCCGGAGGCTTCCCAGCTCCTTGGAGGTGTTGTAGATACAGAGGATTGGAGCAAAATTGGGCATGAAATGGCCCATGGCAAAAAATAGGAGTGTTTACTCCAACATCCTAATCAATTTTGGATCAGGTAACTAGAGTCTTGCTAATGGTTTCGTTTGAATGCAGTAATCATGTTACTTCGAGCAAATTAGCAGAGCTGGCTGAATTTTATTTTGTGCGCAAAATGGTTTTTCAAACCATAGGGTTTTTTTTCCAGAATGTTCTGATTTCCTAGCAAAAAATGAAATAGAAACAAATTTTTCAGGAATATATTTTGGTTTGGGGGTAAATATTTTTGTTTTCCATTTGGACTTCAGTAAAAATGTTTCATATTTGATTTGTGAAAACTTCTTTTGTTTGTTTTGCTGCAAACCAAAATGATTTTTCTTTTTGATTTTTCAATGAAAAGCTGAAAAAAAATGGTGAGAAATTTCTAAAAAACAATTATTTTTCAAAATTTCCCATGAGAATAATTGACTTTACGCAACTCACACATATTTTCAATGGTTCATGAGTTACCTTCCAGGTCCAGTTTTCCCAATTAAGCCACATTCCAAGCACAATATCTTCCCAAAACTTGTTTGCTAGTCGCCACATTCCTTCTAACTTTTCAACATATTATTTTCAAGGCCTTATTACATTTTTTTCCTCTATATCTTTAAAGCCTCTTCATGGCTGCTAAAACCTCTTTATTTCACTTAAACTACAAAATATGTGTATTTTCCTTCCTTCCTCCTGGTCTTTTGAAGATGAATTGGTGAGGGCAAAGGTTGGAGGAAGGAGAAACTTTTCCTTGCTGCAGGGAACACAGAAATGTTGAAGTACCTTGGATTCGAGATTAAATGGATTCAGCTACTACTGGTTCAGTGCAAATGAGGAGTAATTGATAAAGCAAGATATCCAGAATAATACTAGTATTTAGATATTTAGACAGTATTCTGCCAACTGACCACAGAACTGAGAGAAAAGTGTTAATCATACTAACCAAGAATAGTAAAATGTAGATTGGTGGCCTATAATTTAAAATGGAAGAAATTAGGATTAGACATTAGGAAAATGTCTTAACAGCAAAGGTGACCTGACAATTAAGAACTGCACTGGGGCAGTAGAGCTGTATTATCCTCAGATAACAAACCAGGAAACATCTCTCTCCTTGTTTCAGGTTTTGCTACAAAAATGAAACTTGGACCAATTCATGGGAGACAGTTCCCAGCCAACCTAGGCACTTTTTCTGCAGGAAACCAGACAAAACTCAGCAATCTAGTTTGCTTTGCTTGTACGATTTAGGATTTATTCCAATCTGAATCATGGAGTGAAATCAGGGGATACAAACCTATGGGAGCCTAAGTGAATCAACAAGTTCAAATGTGGATCATGAGGTTACAAAACCTATGTGAACTGAAACAAAAGAGAGTCACACACAACCCCTCCAAACCAAATCTACCGTGTCTCATTGAACTCTTGGGCAGTAAATGAATCTCCATTATTAACGGTTTTCAAAAGCAGGTTGGAGAGTCTTCTAATACGGCAACACTCTTGTGAGACGCAAGCACTGGACCCGATATCTAAAGAGATTATACTTGATCCCAGCCATAGAAACTGGAGATGAAAAAGATCGGAGGTCACCTTAAATGCTGGATGTCATCTCCATGGTGCAGGGACCTTGAGCCAAGTTCCGATCTCTGTTGCACAGGTGTAAATCCATACTCAATACATTCATGCTCAATAAATAATAACAATCACGCCCCCCCCCCCCTTCCTTGCCAGTGAAATTCTCAACACTAACTTGCGCAACACTTTCAGGATTTAAAAACTCCCCTCAGATCCATTAGAAAAACAGTTTAGCAATAATGAAATCACAGCTCCATTTGGGGGTACTAGTGACATTAAACTTTGGCAGAATTATTGCCATGTGTCTTGCTACAACATACCCATTATTCCCCTTAATATAAAATAATTGCGACAACATTTTTTTTTCCCCCAGAGAATCAATCCACAACCGCCTGCCTTTCATTTAGCTTTGGTTTTATCTCATCTTTAGCATTCACTCTGTTCTGGCAGCAGGAACCACTCTCGTGTCTTTATTTTAGCTCAGGGGTCTCAAACTCAAATGACCACGAGGGCCACATGAGGACTGGTACATTGGGCCGAGGGCCGCATTTACTGACACCTCCCC
>QXTE01000015.1:12653613-12722149 GCA_003942145.1 Platysternon megacephalum | reverse complement strand
GGAGGGGCGCAGGGGTGTGTGTGGCTGTTGCTTCAGGCACCGCCCCCAGCAACTCCCATTGGCCGGGAATGGGGAACTGTGACCAATGGGAGCTGCTGGGGGCGGTGCCTGAAGCAACAGCTACACACACCCCTGCGCCCCTCCTTCCCCAGGTTCCAGCCGATTCCCGGCGCGGGGGCAGGGCAGGCAGGCATCCACTCTAGGTAAACATTGGGGGAGGGCAGAGGGGCCATGAGGAGCTCGCGGGCCGCATGCAATAACCCTGCGGGCCGCGTGTTTGAGACCCCTGTTTTAGCTAGGGAACAAAAATGCAAATGCCATAGCATTTTTCTGAGAAAAGTCTTGCTTAATGCCCTTAATCAGTCACTAAGTAACTTAAAAAACACAGAAGCATCTAAAACATACTGCTGAAAGCATCATATTTATACTATCATCCTATGAAGGAAGAGAAATCCTAATGGAATTTACTAGTATCACACAACTGAGGGTTTGAGCAAGAAAGATAATACTGCGAACACAACTTCAGAAGTGATTTGTTCTGCACCCCGGCCACATTAAATCATGGTGTAAACAAGCAGCTTAATGGGAAAGCCAGGAGCAGAACCACTCTCTCCGAGTACCCAGTCCAACATCCTGGCTGCTGGATCACACGGCGTCTCCTCCCTTTGCGGATAGTGTTAGAGCTGCTCAGGAATTTTTCAGCAAAATGTTTTTTCGTCAGAAAATGCCATTTCATCAAAACCAAAACTTTTCCCAGGGAAGAGTTGGGTTTGACAAGTTTCTTGGCTCAAAACAATGTTGAAAAAGTTTCCAAAATTAGCTAAATATTTTCTTTTGACATTTTTGAAACCATAAATTCCATGTTTCTGGTTCAAAATGACTGTTTCCAAATTTATGCTAATTATAGTAAAAAAAAAGTGTTTTTAAATGATCAGTATAAATGAAATGTTAAAAAAAAGTTGGTTCACAGAAATTTGAGATATCAACTTTTCATCCTAATTCTATGGGAAGATATTTGAAATCTCAAAAATTTTCATAGGATGGGAAAATTATTTCCCACCCAGCTCTAGCTAGTGCTTGAAATGGCGGTTAAACCTTGACCACCCAATCGACAATGCTGAATGTGTCACAAGCAACAACCTTCTCTCGTTTCATGGAGAACCACCTCATCCCCTACGTAGTCTATGTCATCAGCTGTAGTCTCTATTTGTAAGGAGGGTTCAAACCCCGCCACAAATCAAGGGTCTATTTTCCTTTTCCCTACAGGAGATCAGTAAGTGATTAGAACAGCAAACACACCTCTTAAAAGCTTCTGATTTAGACCTTCGTAATCGCTGGTAGGAATATAAATGTAATTTGTTTAGTGGAACAGTCTAATGGAGTCTATTCTAGGTAACGAATGATAAACAACACTTGGTTTGACTCATCAAAAACAACTTGCAAGAGATTATTCCAGAGAAGCTTCCAGAGATAAATGCTGTTTTGTGGGACATAAGTATTTACACACACAAAGAAAGTTACAGTAGCTAGTGCATGCTGCTTTTGATTCATTCCCTGAGCTTCCTATTTTAGTCAGAACACACACAAACACAAAATCACTTGGATGGTATATACCTGCAATACACATAGGTGTTACATGGGTAGGCATGCCACTCGGCCCCACATGTGAACACTGGGAAGGGAAACAGGCATTGAGAGAGAAAGTGACTTACAGAAGATCACCCAGCAAGGAAGTGGCCAAACAAAGATGGAATCCAGGTCTGCCAAGTCCTAGCCCTAACCCCTGCTCCCTCTCTACGCGACTGGGACCTGCTCAGGTCAATAGTGCAGATTCATGACCTTAATGTTCTCTTGCCACGTGCCTTCTCATGGTAATCTTTATTAAATATTTGTACTCCTGCTTGCCTATATCTGGGTCAGAGATAAAACCTGAGAGCCTTTTGATATTCTAGTGGAAATTACCTTGCAAATGACATATTGACTGATGCCTTTCCATTGTTAATAGCCCAAATGCTGACTCACCAGCCATGCCAAACCCCCAAGTTATACACAGCTTGCCTTCCACCTAATTCAATGTCTGACTCCAACATGATCAGAACCTCAGTAATTAAATCCTTTGGATTAAGAACACAAATCCCAACCTTCATTCTGTGTTGGATAATTCAGTCAACTGGCTGGAGAGAGTCTGAGTTTCAATAACACAGGACGACGTCATTGTGGAGGAAGATCAAACAAAGACCCTTGTGATGATAGGCTGGCCACAACTAAAAGTGGTGTTATTCAGACATCGTTATTGACATATGCCTGTCAAATTCTCCCTTCAGTGACTCCTGCACAATGCCAATGCCTTCAGTGACTTAGTATTGAGGAGAATTTCAGCTGCATGCTGTAATATGTCCCCTACTGGTCATATATGATAAAGATCAGCTACTTATTCAGCCAAAAGGACGGGGCTGGATTACACTGAAATGAAGGCTCTGTATGATACAACAACTATTGGAGGAAATTTTCTGTCTCGTGCTAGGCAGGTTGAACTAGATGATCATAATGGTGCTTTCTGGCCTTAAAATCTATGCATCTATCATGTGCATCAATGTCAGAAAGAAAACACACGACACAAAATAAAAAGGAAATAGTCTGCATTTTCTCTCCCATATGATCAGCATTTTAAAATATTGCCCCCAGACTGCAAGCCTGCTCTGCTTTGAGCAGCATATTATTAAATGTCAGGGTCTCTTTTATATTAGAGGGGACAGGAGCTAAAAATGTGAATCCCATAAACTCACAGTTAAATTGTGATTTCAGGATTGACCTGCAGTCTCTCTGCTGAGTACTTCTTGTTTTATTTAGCATAGTATAGGCACTAAGCAGTAGTTATTTTTTATTATGTTAAGAACATAAGAACGGCCATACTAGGTCAAACCAATGGTCCATCTAGCCCAGTATCCTGTCTTCTGACAGTGGCTGGTGCCAGATGCATCAGAGGGAATAAACAGAACAGGGCAATTTCTTCGACCATGGGATGTTGTTCCAGGAAGGAGGATTGCTAGGAAGAGATGGGATCCACCTAACAAAGAGAGGGAAGAGGATCTTCGCAGGCAGCCTTGCTAACCTAGTGAGGAGGGCTTTAAACTAAGTTCTCTGGAGGATGGAGACCTAAGCCCGGAGGTAAGTGGGGAAGTGGGATACCGGGAGGAAACACAAGGAGGAGAGTGCAACAGGGGAGACCTCCTGATTCATACTGAGAAAGTAGGGCAATTATCTAGTTATCTTAGGTGCCTGTACACAAACGCAAGAAGCCTGGGAAACAAGCAGGAAGAATTGGAAGTCCTGGCACAGTCAAGGAACTATGATGTGATTGGAATAACAGACTTGGTGAGGTAACTCACATGACTGGAGCACTGTCATGGATGGGCATAAACTGTTCAGGAAGGACAGGCAGAGGAGAAAAGGTGGAGGAGTTGCACTGTATGTAAGAGAGGAGTATGACTGCTCAGAGCTCCAATATGAATCTGGAGAAAAGCCTGTTGAGAGTCTTTGCGTTAAGTTTAGAGGCGAGAGCAACAAGGGTGATGTTGTGGTGGGCGTCTGCTATAGACCACCAGACCAGGAGGATGAGGTAGACGAGGCTTTCTTCGAACAACTAAGAGAAGTTTCCAGATCACAGGCCCTGGTTCTCATGGGGGACTTCAATCACCCTGACATCTGCTGGGAGAGCAATGCAGCAGTGCACAGACATACCAGGAAGTTTTTGGATAGTGTTGGGGATAACTTCCTGGTGCAAGTGCTGGAGAAACCAACTAGGAGCCGTGCTCCTCTTGATCTGCTGCTCACAAACAGGGAAGAATTGGTAGGGGAAGTAGAAGTGGGTGGCAATCTGGGCAGCAGTGACCATGAGATGGTCAAGTTCAGGATTCTGACAAAAGGAAGAAAGGAGAGCAGCAGAATACGTACCCTGGACTTCAGAAAAGCAGACTGACTCCCTCAGGGAACTGATGGGCAGGATCCCCTGGGAGGCTAATATGAGGGGGAAAGGAGTCCAGGAGAGCTGGCTGTATTTTAAAGAAGCCTTACTGAGGGCGCAGGAGCAAACTATCCTGATGTGCAGAAAGAATAGCAAGTATGGCAGGCGACCAGCTTGGCTTAACAGAGAAATCTTCAGTGAGCTTAAACACAAAGAGGAAGCTTACAAGAAGTGGAAACTTGGACAGATGACTAGGGAGGAGTATAAAAATATTGCTCAAGCATGCAGGGGTGTAATCAGGAAGGCCAAAGCACAATTGGAGTTGCAGCTAGCAAGGGATGTGAAGGGTAACAAGAAGGGTTTTTACAGGTATGTTAGCAACAAGAAGGTGGTCAGGGAAAGAGTGGGACCCTTACTGAATGGGGGAGGCAACCTAGTGACAGATCATGTGAAAAAAACTGAACTACTCAATACCTTTTTTGCCTCGGTCTTCACAGACAAGGTCAGCTCCCAGACTGCTGCACTGGGCAGCACAGTATGGGGAGGAGATGAGCAGCCCTCAGTGGTAAAAGAACAGGTTAAGGACTATTTAGAAAAGCTGGACATGCACAAGTCCATGGGGCCGGACCTAATGCATCCGAGGGTGCTGAGGGAGTTGGCTGATATGATTGCAGAGCCATTGGCCATTCTCTTTGAAAACATGTGGTGATCGGGGGAGGTCCCGGATGATTGGAAAAAGGCAAATATAGTGCCCATATTTTAAAAAGGGAAAGAAGAGAACCCAGGGAACTACAGACCAGTCAGCCTCACCTCACTCCCCAGAAAAATCATGGAGCAGGTCCTCAAGGAATCCATTTTGAAGCACTTGGAGGAGAGGAAGGTGATCAGGAACAGTCAACATGGATTCACCAAAGGCAAGTCATGCCTGCCCAACCTGATTGCCTTCTATGATGAGATAACTGGCTCTGTTGATATGGGGAAGGCAGTGGATGTGATAGATCTTGACTTTAGCAAAACTTTTGAAACCGTCTCCCACAATATTCTTGCCAGCAAGTTAAAGTAGTATGGATGGATGAATGGACTTTAAGGACAGAAAGCTGGCTAGATCATCAGGCTCAACAGGTAGTGATCAACAGCTCGATGTCTAGTTGGCAGCCTGTATCAAGCGGAGTGCCCCAGAGTTCAGTCCTGGGGCCGGTTTTGTTCAACATCTTCATTAATGATCTGGATGATGGGATGGATTGCACCCTCAGCAAGTTCGTGGATGACACTAACCTGGGAGGAGAGGTAGATACACTGGAGGGTAGGGATAGGGTTCAGAATGACTTAGATAAATTGGAGGATTGGGCCAAAAGAAATCTGAAGAGGTTCAACAAGGACAAGTGCAGAGTCCTGCACTTAGGACGGAAGAGTCCCATGCACTGCTACAGGCTGAGGACTGACTTGCAAAGCAGCAGTTCTGCAGAAAAGGACCTGGGGATTACAGTGGACGAGAAGCTGGATATGAGTCAACGGTGTGCCCTTGTTGCCAAGAAGGCTAACGGCATATTGGGCTGCATTAGTAGAAGCATTGACAACAGATCGAGAGAAGTGATTATTCCCCTCTATTCAGCACTGGTGAGGCCATATCTGGAGTATTGTGTCCAATTCTGGGCCCCCTACTACAGAAAGGATGTGGACAAATTGGAGAGAGTCCAGCGGAAGGCAACAAAAATGGTTAGGGGCTAGGGCACATGACTTATGAGGAGAAGCTGAGGGAACTGGGCTTATTTAGTCTGCAGAAGAGAAGGATGAGAGGGGATTTGATAGCAGCCTTCAACTACCTGAAGAGGGGTTCCAAAGAGGATGGAGCTAGGGTGTTCTCAGTGGTGGCAGATGATAGAACAAGGAGCAATGGTCTCAAGTTGCAGTGGGGGAGGTCTAGGTTGGATATTAGGGAAAACTATTTCACTAGGAGGGTGGTGAAGCACTGAAATGGGTTACCTGGGGAGGTGGTGGAATTTCCATCCTTAGAGGTTTTTAAGGCCCGGCTTGACAAAGCCCTGGCTGGGATGATTTAGTTGGGGTTGGTCCTGCTTTGAGCAGGGGGTTGGACTAGATAATCTTCTGAGGTCTAACCCTAATCTTCTATGATTCTATGAATTTATCAAGTGATCCATCCCTTGTCATCCAGTCCCAGCTTCTGGCAGCCAAGGTTTTGGACCTATCCTCCATGAACTTCTCATTCTTTTTTGAACCCAGTTATACTTTTGGCCTTCACAACATCCCCTGGCAACAAGTTCCACAGGTGACTATGTTTTGTGTGAAGAAGTACTTCCTTATGTTTATTTTAAACCTGCTATCCATTAATTTTGTTGGGTAACCCTTGGTTGTGTGCTATGTGAAGGGTAAATAATGCTTCCTTATTCACTTTCTCCACACCATTCGTGATTTTATAGACCTCTATCATATCCCCCGTAGTTGTCTCTTTTCTAAGCTGAACAGTCCCAATCTTTTTAATCTCTTTTCATACAGAAGCTGTTCCATGCCCCTAATCATTTTTGTTGCCCGTCTCTGTACTTTTTCCAGTTCTAATATATCTTTTTTGAGATGGGGTGACCAGAACTGCATGCAGTATTCAAGGTGTGGGTGAACAATGGATTTATATAGTGGTATTATGATATATTCTGTCTTATTATCTGTCCCTTTCCTAATAGTTCTTAACATTGTGTTAGCTTTTTTTGGCTACTGCCACACATTGAGCAGATGTTTTCAGAGAACTATTCATGAAGACTCCAAGATCTCTTTCTTGAGTAGTAACATCTAATTTAGACCCCCTCATTTTGTATTTATAATTGGGATTTCGTTTTCCAATGTTCATTACTTTGCATTTATCAACATTTAATTTCATCTGCCAGTTTGTTGCCCCATCACATCGTTTTGTGAGATCCTTTTGTAACTCTTCTCAGTTGGCTTTGGTCTTAACTATCTTGAGTAATTTTGTATCATCTGCAAACTTTTCTACCTCACTGTTTACCCCTTTTTCCAGATCATTTATGAGTGTGCTGAACAGAACTGGTCCCAGTACAGATCCGTGGAGGACCTTGCTATTTACTTTTCTCCACTGTGAAACTGTTTATTCCTACCCTTTGTTTCCTGTCTTTTAACCAGTTACTCATCCATGAGAGGACCATCCCTATTATCCCATGACTCCTTACTTTGCTTAAGAGCCTTTGGTGAGGGACCTTGTCAAAGACCATATTACCTATTACATATTACATATTAAACAATTACACCTGTCCTGGTTAGTGATATTTACAAAGTCTCTATAGTTGATTGCATACACGGCAGGATGAAATATAGTTGACCAATTCATTTCTTTTCATATCTTCACTGGTTTCTTGCTTTTGCACTGATATATTCTGGTGTCTCCAGTCTGTAGAACGCACCTTTAAACATCTTAAGTTAGTTAACATGATAAACTTTTTTTGTTTAAATTTCTCTTGTTTTAGTAACTCGAAGTTATACACAGATGAACTTAGCTTATTTGCCATGTAATAGGGACCCGGTTCATTTACAATAGAACAGGGACCAAGTCATTTATAACACATGCTATGCTTTAGTATAGCATATGACACAAGAATGACTTTTTTTTTTTAATCTCTTTACTTATTGTTTTTTCCTTTGTTAAAATACATTTTTGCTTTTTGTTCTGATTTTTCTAATTCTTCAATACAAATGGAGACACACAGAGAGAGGATGCTTTTGCAGTTTTTGCATAAAGACATTCATTTTTACTTCCTTAACATGTGTATTCCCAGTTTCCCATAATAAATATAGTACTTGACTGCTAAGACATGCTCAGAATCTTCTGTGAAAAATTGTATTGCTCTCCTCCACTGCCCCCACCCCAGCACTGTTTTAGCAACAGAATTTTTACCCAAGCTTTTTTGAGTTAATTTGCTGGAGACAGCAATTCAACTTTAGTTAAATATTGGAAAGTGTAAACTTTAATAACCAATACTTAAACATAGCACAAAAGAAAACCGTATAAAATTAAAGCAAAATGAAGTTTAAATGCAGGTTTATGCAAATACTTTGGGAGTAAAACTTTTATGACAAATTCTTGTGCTTGGGAGAGAAAGGTAAAACCTGTTCAAATTTCTTTGATTTAGCTTTAACATTTTGCAACATAACCTATACTTCTAAACATATTGGCTATAACTTGCTTCTAATTATGTGTTAATATCTAATAAAGGCACAAACAAGTTTATAAAGAAACCTAAAAAAAGATAGATTTATTAATATTACCTTTGCATTAATGTTGAGCTTTTTCCCCTCATTTTTTTCATAGTTTATTCAATAATCATATTTTTGTTCTAAGAAATAAATAAAATAATAATACATAATAATAATAATAATAAAAACATATTTCTGCCTCAATAAATCAGTTGCAAATATAGAAGTACATATATTTATAACTGGGGCCTTTGTGAATTTTGCAAAATAAAATTGGTGGTATAATGGGTATGACCCAACCATAACATTAAAATAGTGTGTTGCCATTGATGTTTTAAAAAGTATTTGTTATAATGATGAGTGCAAAATTGATTTTTGTTGCAACAAAATAAAAACAAAAACTAGTCCCGTGACTCACAACATATACAACATACAGGATAAATTTACCATTAAAGACGAATGATGTCAAAATTCTATTTATAACGATACAAGACAAGGCATTAAGAGCTTAAAGTTAAGAAAACAAAAAAATTAAACATTTAATTAGGCAGGTTATTTGTTACCTTTTATTTAAAGCTTTTAATACGAATTGATGAAAATTCCTATTGGTATTTGCCCACTTTGTTGTATTAGTTTAATTAACTTAAGGCAGTTTACATTGCCTTATATTACTTTTACTTTAAGAATACTACTATATAGAAATAAATAAAACCCATTTTCATATATAGGATTCAAAGCAGAGCTCACATTTTTGTTGCTTGGCAACCATATCTTCATGATAGTTAGGAGTTTCTTTAGCTGTTGCATTCTTGAAGAGTTAAAATCATTAATCTTAGTGGAACTATTTGAAGTTTTTTACCTGAAGCATTTTGATGATTTCTTCAGGTTTTTCGGTTGCTCCATCTCTTCCTGCGACTCTCTCTGTAATAACTATAACTTATTTTTGAAATGAAGGGAAGGCAGAAGTGAGAAGGAAGCAATGGGGGTGGTGGGCAGATGTGAGACAAGGGGGGTTCATTAACTCTGAGAGGGCATTTCAAAGTACAGGCAAACAAGCAGTGAGTTTAGCAAACTGAACCAAGTGAGGAATACAAGAGAAAAAGGAAAGAAGGTGGGTTGGATGGCGAAAGGACAAAAAGGAAAACTTGACCTGTATGTACAAACGTTAGAGAAAAGAAGGTTACAGTATTAGCTCTCAGAGGACAGTGGGGGTCTGTGCTTAGAGCAGGTAGGCTGGGAGCTAGGACTTGTAGGTCCTATCCCTCTGGCCCCCCGGGAGGAGAGTGGGCACTACCACCTGTTCCCACAAAACCTGAATTTGTTCCTCAAGTGTCTGTTGCTTATGTCTGCATTCTACATGGATTACAGGAGTGCCCTTCCTTACTGTAGTTAATGTTTCTGGGCCACTCCATCCACGTTTAAGATTTTTTGCCAACCTAATTTTTCTCCCTTTTGCCGACTGCGTCTCATCTGATCATCTCCTAGTCTTCCCTTAATTGCTTGTAAACTGTAAGCAAGAGGGGTATTACAGTTGCTTATATCGTCCATTTGCTGTTTTAATTTCTTTATGTTAACTTAAAACTAGAACAAGATCATCTGTTGGTTTTTTTGTTCAATGCTAAACAAGTAAGGCAATGCATCGCATAGACTGTTTGGCTCCTTATCTTTTCCTTTAATTTTTTCCCTCCATTTCCAGTTTAAACAAGTTACATATGTGACCCCAAGGGTCAAAATTATTTAAAATATCAAGCCTGAATGACAGACCACTGTGACTGTCTACAAATTGTACACCACAGGTTTTTAATGTCTCCTGTTTCATTTGTCATGGCTTTATACTCCCTGTTCTGCATTTGCAGAGAGAGAGTCCTCTTTTCCTCTCTTGTTATTCTGTGTCTGGTGTTTAGCCGTTAAAAGCACTTTATATAGATATCTGAAATGTGGCTTTTCACCCAGAAATTCTTAAAGTATTGGCATTTCACCTAGAGTGCTTCATCACGCACTTTGTATTGAACTGGTTATTTTTAAAAAGCATTTCACTGCACTTAAAGGCCTGGCCTGATACCCGAGAATACATGGGATTAATGAACACCAGCATCCCACCTCTTTCTGAACATTATCCCCTCCAAGCAGTTAGGTCGTGCTCCCACACTGCTTGACTTCTGATTTGGCTAGATGCCCCCTGGCTAGGCTCACCATTTTGTTGACAAATAGTATAGTCAATTGCTTGACCATACTTTGGTTTGTTATGAAATATATTCAGGAGACCCAAAGAACCAATAGGAGTTAGATTTATTGTTAGAAGCCAATGATCATATAGTACGGGGGAAAGGTTCAATACGATACCGGTCTCTGGGAAGCCATCACATGCAGTGTTGTTAACATTCACCTTATGCAGAAGGTGTGTTCCTAAAGTTACACTCCTAAAATTATCCTTCTTATACCTATCCTGTTTACAAGTAAAAAAGGTACAGTGTGTGTCATCTGAAACTAGATTTAACCAATCAGCTTTCGACTTTGTTTCTCTGCTACCATGGAGTACCTTTTATCTCTTTCTTCTGAATACCTGCATTCCTGGTACCACGGGGTGCGAGGGTACCTCCTAAGGTTCGTACTATGGTAGCACAATCACATCTCTTGTCCTTTTCCTTTGGGATGTTCCGGTACTGGCCTGTGAGTAAATCCCTGCCTGTTGCTATGGTAAAACACCCACATGGCCTGATCCTGACAGTTTTCCCCTCTGCGTAAGGCAAAGCTGACTTCAGCTAATGCCAGGTGTTGGGGGTGACTTGTCATGGATGAACAGAATTGTGGGGAGAGTTTAATACACTCTGTTAGCATAATTTCCCAACATTTATATTAGTACTAGGCCTAATATATATGTACTGGCTGACCAACCTTAGTGAGAAGTTGGAAGTTAGAAGATAGCGGATACAACAACTATCGATATTTTTTAATTGTGGGCCTAATTGTGGGCCCTCCTGAACCTACTTGCATTGCCGGAGCCCAGGCAGGCGGGAAGCAGCCCCAGCTGGGCACGTGCGCTCCCGGCCATGCAGGTGGGTGAGGGTAGCACTGCCACTACCATGAACAGCTTCAGCAGCACCAGATTCATGCCTGGAGTAACTCCTGACTGCCCCAAACACAGACGTTTGGAAAGGATTTAAATCACAACCTTCCTCCTCCCCTCTCCCCCACCCCCCTCCACCCCCAGAAAATCACAGAATGAACATGATGTTTCCCGCCATCACATTGTTCACTCAGCCTGTGTGTTACAGCCCTTCCCCAACCCTGTCTCAGTCTGGGCTATTTACATTGTAAACACTTTGTACAGCCCCTAGCACACTGGGGAACCATTCTGGGTTGCCCCCTAGACACCGTGGTAAAAAAAAAAACCTTGAGTGGATGGAGCCTTGCCACTGTTTCTCAGGTGTGTCAGCCTATGCACCGAAGCAGGCAGATAGAGGGGAGTAACCTGGGCCAGCAAAGAGACTGGCACACAAGAAGGGACACTCCGAGTCCCAGGCTGGTTCCAGCCCAAAGAGCTTGTAAAAGTGAGGGACTGACCACAGTGGCTACCAGCAGGCCTTATGCAAGCTGTCAATCACACCGCTGCTGATATGCATCAGTCCTGACTTGCAACCTCCCTACTAGCCCAGTCCTGAATCATGTTCTCTGGAGTCTTTCCCATTTGACTTTATTTACACAGACATAACAGATGTTTTGGAGGCCGCTCAGCTCGTGGCCCTGGTACAACTGTCTCCTCTGCCTCCCCGCTCCCTGAGCTTCCCATATCAGCACAAATTGCCAATTAGGTGGAATTGCATGGCAGAACATCTGCTGTGCATTAAAATTCTTCTCCATTGTTTTGGTCCCCAACTTCTATTTTAGTTTTCCAAATAGAGAACGAATAAGGTTTTGCAGAAGAAACTGGTGATGCATCTGGGTCCACATTTGGTTTTTAGTGACAATGCGCTTCTCTTGTTCATTGTTTGACCCTGTGAAGCACTGCTGTGACAACAGAACCTTGGTTCTTAAAACACAAGGGCTCTTAAATTGTGGGCCAGGTAACATGTGCTGATGAACATTGATTTTTCTGGAACCACACAGCTGAAGACACAAACCTATCAGACCAAAACATAACAAATGGGTCCTCAGACTTATCTTCTATAAAGAGATGCTAAGCTAATAGCAAAGTTCACAAATGGCATTATGGGAAACCGTGCATGAATATCAATTGCTTCATTCTGATCCTTGCTATTACAATACATTCATAACAACTAAACCTGTGTTTCCCAAAGTGTTCAGGGTGCCCTTCTAGAGATGGACTAGAGGGCTAGATGGGCTATCTGGGAAGCACATACAGATTTCTCAATTGTTCTCTAGTCTCAGCTTTCATTGAAAAAAGAAAAAAAAAGTCTTCACCTGTTATGGTTGTGAAGAAAACCTTCAAACGTGACCAGAGCAGAATAATTTGCCGGAGTTTGCAGAGAGCTGAAACAATAAGCTCTGAGAAATGTGAATTGTCCCTTTCACAGTTCAATGGCTGCTAACTCAGAAGCCAATAATGATACTTTAAATATCAGCACTTTTAACTATTCCACTGCTCACCAAAGCCTGTAAGAAAGGAGAGGGCGTTTCATATTTATTAAGGTGTATATCAGCCTTTCCCAAAGCGGTGGAAGAGGGCACACAGGCCGAGCTGGAGGGCTGGATGGTTGTACCAGTTAAGAGGGGTAGGCCATTTGACACTACATGAATGGATCGTGAGGTGGTTCACTGTTTCATTTTGCTGAAAGGGACTTCACATTCAAAAGTTTGGGAGATATTGGACTAGACATTCACGATCTGACTAGTCTCAGGTGAATGGTGGATATTGGCACCAACACTGGAAAATCTGCTTTATACAAAAAGCTCAGTAATACGGATTTTAAGATTTGCCATTGTAATTCCTTGGCTCAGTGGTTATGTCTCCCTCTAATAGCTGGCCCATGTGACTATATCAAAATACTGCTTGCACATTAGCTAAAGGAAATCTAAACGCCTTGTGCTGAATGTCCCATGTTCAATCAGTGTTGACCAACATAGTGGCTGTAAGCATGGTTCATTATTCTTCCACATTTCCAACGACTGTAAGTGGCTACAGCAAGAATTAGAGTCTTCCCGCATGGAGAAAAACCAAATGAGCCTCACTTCCTCCATCAAATCCTTGTCAAACCATTGATCAATCTATTTCCTCCTGTTAGGAGGCCAACAAAAATTTAAAAATCACAGTTTAGGAGGCAGTCAATGACAAATTCCCATTGGCTCACGCCACAGGTAACTGTTTTTAAGTATTTAGGAATATTATTTCTCTTACCTCTATGGATGCAGCTTTGGTCCAATGAGCTACATCTGAAGGAGAAACATAGTCCCTAGAATTGTCGCATCAGAGTCCCATGACCTTTTCTCTAGCCACGCTCTCCTGTTATTGCAAGATTGACGTTAGAGCTGTGCAATGTGCAGTGGCTTTAGTTCAGTTGTTTGGTTTCATGCTCATTTGAACCCAGTAGTCATCATAAAATACAGCGAAAACCACCGAGTTTGGGCTCAGAACACGTGAGCACGTTTGTTTCCCCTGCAGAAAGAAGGGGCTGCTTGAAACTTGGCAAACCCTGGGCTGAGTCTGGGGATTGCAATGAAACCCTCAACAAAGGGTAGAATCATTCCTGATTCTGAATGAGCTTCCAGCGTATGGAAGCTTAACTTCCAAGCACTTCACTACCACCACCGGCCCCCACAGTTAGCAGAGAGTTCCTGAGCTGTACCATAGGGTGTAGGTCTGTTTGTTTCTTATGCTCTCGGTGCAGATAAGGCGGTGTTGTACAATAGAAACAGCTTTGTATTGCCCATTCATAGAGCTGGTTGGGTGGGAAGAGAGGATAAAAAGCTGAAAATCAAACAGAGAAGGACAAAAGCAGAGACAGCTGACCCACTCCAGAGATATGACAAAGGGAGGATTAATTTAGCTCTATTTGCTGTTAAATCAAAGCTTTCTGGAAGTTAATTTTTTTGCTGAAAAAAAGGTAGAGGAATACAGTAAAAGTGCTTTCTGATTAACTGTGTGTGCGTGTGTATATTATATACACACACACACACACACAAAGAACTGCTACATTTGTATTAGGAGAGACAGATCTTCCAGAGATTTAACATTTGCTCCTGATATCCAGGCATCCCAATTTTTTACAATGGGGTAGGCATGTCAGGAAAATGCCACGTCTGGTTTCCACCTTAGGGCTCTGAACCGCCGACGGGCATGCTCGGGTGTTAGCCCCATTCTAATTCTGGCCTTTTGTTTAACAGGTCGGTCTCGTTCATGTGTTCTTTAGGTACTTCCGCTGCCACCTCTGGTAAGGGTCCACTGAGTTGTGGCCTCAGCTCCACCATATACTGGTCTGTAGGGATGCTGTACCCAAGTTAGGCCCTTTCAAAAAATTTTAAGGTGGCCTCTGTATCATCGCCTCCCTTGTATGTGGGGAATTTCTTAGAATGGGGAGCGGTACCTGGAGAAGGACTGTTAGGGTTACCTGGTTGACCCAGCTTAGCCCTTTCCAGCTCCAAGCGCTTCGCCTCTCTCTTCTCCTCCACTTCCAACTCCAAGCGCTTCGCCTCTCTTCTCCTCCGCTTCCAACTCCCAGCGTTTCGCCTCTCTTCTCCTCCGCTTCCAAGTGCATCATCTGTAGGATGAAATTCCTGTCTTCCGCAGTCAGAACTCGGTCTGGGTTAAAGGCATCCCTCCATCTTGGCACCTGGATCTCGGGGTTGTGAGGGCTGACCCTTCCCTCCTGGGAAGGTCCCGGTCCCCCATCCGGTCCCTGCATTTCCGTCATGGAGCTGGATGTCTGGGCTTGATCTGGGTCTGTCTTCTCCGTGGCGTGCAAGACTGTTTTTCAAAGGTTTCGGTGCCTGACCTCAACCTCATGCACGGGCTGTAACAGGGCGCAGACTCACCCCCGCGGCACCTCCTGCTGGTCATCTCGGGAATTAGCTCGTTCCAGCTCCTTGGAGCTCCCCCTGCAGGCTGGTGATCCGGCTTGCCACTGGCCCGTGTCCCTCTCAGGACCCCGGTGCCCCTTTCTCTGGGTCTCCCCCTCCCAGGGGAACCCCCACCCACTATCCCCACCTTGTCTCAGTCACGGGCTACTTCCAGTCACCAACTAGCCCCCACGCCCTGGGGCAGACTGCAGTGTCAGCCACTCATCATAGGCCAGGGTGGGTTTGGACCTGCTGCCTTTGTCTACCCCTGGGCGGCCCTCTGCAACCCCAGTACCCAATTGGCCTTAGACTAGGCCGCAGCCTGGGGTTTTCCAGGCTAGAGCTCCCCGGCTCCTCTGCCTTTTCCCAGCCCTGCTCCACTCAGGCTCCCTACAGCCAGGCCCTTCTCTCTCTGAAGGCAGAGAGAGACTTCTGAGCTCCTGGCTTCCAGCCTCTTATATAGGGCCAGCTGAGGCCTCATTGGGGCGTGGCCCAGCTGCAGCTGCTTCCCCAATCAGCCTAGCAGCTTTTCCCCTGGCCACAGCCCTCTGCTGGGCTGTTCTAAGCCCCTCAGGGCAGGAGCGGGTGACCACCCCGCTACACTGCCCTACTCTTAGCCTAACTATTTCGTTGCCATGAAGCTATAAAAAAAAAAAAAACAGAAAAAAAACTGCTTGTTGGACTCCCTGGCTTTGCAGGCTGAACCCTTTGCATGCCTGTTCCCCCTCAGGCAGCAAAGAAAAGAAAAGAGAAAAAAACCTCCCTGGCTTTCAAGCAGCCAAAAGGAAAAAAGTGTCCTTTTAAAATCCTGAGGTCTGTGCTTCTGGTTCAAAACTATCCCACTGCTCTGCCACCATGTCGAGGATGATTCCCCACTCTGGCACTTCGAGTGCAGAAGGTGGGGACCCGGAAGGACTCTAAAAATTAATACTGGTCACTCCAGGCTTGTATTAAACTCCCAAGGTCACAGCTTCTCTCTGACCTTGGATGGGTAGATGCTGCCACCACCCAAATGCAAAACCCCTTGGAACCCAGGAAGGCGCACTTGGGAATTCCTCCCTGTGGGGTACCCTCAAGCCCTTTCACACCACCACCCCCCGGGGAAGAGCTGAGAAAGGAAAACAAAGAAATCAGCTGTTGCCACCAGCTAACTAAAAAACATGTGCACACACCGCTTAAGACACAAAAACCCAAATCCTGTTCTTAAAAAGGGTAACGTTTATTAAAAACAAAAAGAAAGAAAATATATCTGAAAACTCAGACTATTGCTAGATTTTTAAAAGAGCAATTCCAAAAATTAAGCACCCAAAATAGTTTTCTGAGGGTTCTGCTTAAAGGTTACAAGCAACAAAAGCATTTGGGGTTAGCACAGAGGAATCCACAAGCCATAAGAAATAAACAAAATAAACCTAATTGCGTCTTCCTACACATTTTCTGATCTACTTATATATCTGGGTTCCAAATAAGCAATTCTAGGTATGATTCTGATGATTTTCATACCTGGCCTTCAGCTTCTCACAGGATAACTGCTGCCCTGTTCCCCGGAGAACCACAACACACAGACAAAGGGAAGTTTTTTCTCCAATTTTAAAAAGTTCCAGCCCTCCCATTGGCTCTTTTGGTCAGGTGCCCACTCACTTCCCTTTACCTATGCATGCAGTCAGACTTTTAAACCCTTTACAGGTAAAGCAAGCAGAGAACAGCTACCAAGAGGGATTCTATAGCTAACTGGGTGTCCACAAAAGGGTGCTACTCCCCCCCCTCCCCCTCCCATTTATCACAAACGCAAAGGGCTTTTCTTCTCATATGCAATATCTTTAGCTTCTCATTTCTTTTGGAATTGCATACATCAAGCTGTGGGCTAGGGCCCAGCTTATCCCAGCTATTTTGCCAGGCATTTCATGGCAAAGCTGGTCTAAAGATCTGGTAGATTTGATCCTGGTGTAAAGGCTACAACCTAAAAGGGCACCAACATGACTTTGGCAAACATTTTTATCATATAAATTGTGTGCTACAGCCTGAATGGTTTGGGGGCAACGGTCTTTTTCATTAATATAGTAGAATCCTCTTAATTTTAGGGCATTGCCCCAAATAACCAGTTGTCTTGATTATTGACAAGGCAGTTTGCCTGATCTTTTGCTTCTAATCTTGATGACTTCTGTATTAAATCAACAGGAGTTCTCAATGTCCTGCCTACGCTACAGCACAACCACTGGTCAATTAGCCACATGCATGCAAATGTTTGCAATTGCGGTTCTGATTACGCAGCAGTTGTGTTTTTCATTGTGATCGTGCTAAACCAGTGCCCTTGAAGAAGTGCCAGTAAAGTAGCTGGCTTGATCACAAAGTACAGTACTGCGTCCTTCTTGGGTCAGCATGTTGTACTCCATCATCAAGAACAAAAAACCAAATAGATGTCCCAATCCTTGGACTACTTCGCTATTTAAAATCAAGTGTGTGTTGTAAAACTTTTCAGGATCAGGGCCAGAGTTAAAAAAGCAAATTAGGGAACTGTTTAAAAGGAGAAATTTTACTGTTTTACTTTATTAAAAAAAAAACAACCAACCCAAAACTAGGAACTAAATTTCAGCCATATTAGTCTTTCTTGGCCTAAGGAAGAAGGAGATGGGGATTATTATATATTAGATTAAACAAAAGTCCCTAATCATTCATCCTTCTGGTTTCTTACTAATCTAATTAACAGAATTTAAGGAAATTCCTACTAAGAATTTAAAGGTTTATTCCTTTAGTAAACTGATGTCCTACCCTGTGTGCTAATGAATACAGGATTATAGCCCCATCTCCTGGAATAAAAACTAATGTTTTCTTCTTTCACATAGTATTTTAAATTGGAACAAAGTACATCAGAGATCATGGAAGGAAACGGGAGGGAGCAGGGAAATTGAATAGAAGGATATTTGCAGAACGCCTGCAAAGATGCCCAGATCTATGGTTTCATTTAGAGCCACAAGCGACACTGCATACAAACATACCGTTCGCGCCTGTCTTGAATGAAATGAAATCCTCTGCAGAGCTGCTGAACGAGCACAAAGAATAACGACTTCTCCATGCTGAGGTCACTGCTGCCCTGTGTTCTTCACCAACTTGCATGCAAAGCGGACTGCAAATGAAACACCTCTGTAGTTGCCACGAAAGCTTAACTCTCGTGTCTGCAACACCTACCTTCTGCCTCTGGAACAAAGTAATAAAATATCAGTCTTCAATACAGCCAGAATAGTAGTAACGTCACTTTTCCAACATCTGTTTTGATTTACCATATGGTTGTAATTTTCTGACCTATAGAAGTACAAACAAACTGTGGTAGATTTGCATTCTCTCAAATTAAAAATATGAAGGGAGAAGTGAGGTATCAGCTCCCCAATAGAAAAGTCAGAGACTCCCAGTCAACATGAATGTTAAATACCAAACAAAAAGTGGGCACACCCTTATTTATGGCCTTGCAAATTGTCAATGGGCCTGGCCTGGCCCGTCTGGTGCTATGTGGACCAGTGATCTGCTAGGTCACTCCTATCCTTGACTCTGGGAGCCAGCCTTACCCTGCTCTGCTGTGAGACACACACACACACACACACCCCCAGCTGTTATTGCACAGCCTCTGGCATGTAAGCTGCTCCTTGGATTTGCAACCGAATGAAACTAGCCAATATCTCCGGTCCCAGACATAACCTTAGGAACCTCCGTCTTGCAGTGTCCAGTTATGCCCACTGGACGCTGCAAGCTTATATGAGTTCATCAATTTAACAAAGAAATTGATATGTACCAGGCTTGTTATCCCAAGGGGAGTCTCTGACTTGCTTCCTATCTGGTTCTGCAGAGGCTAACCTCACAGAACCAATATGATAGGTTTCAATTGCTTGGGGGGTTTCTGTGTTGAGGACAGCAGAACTAACATGAGCTGTTTGCCTGCTTCCTCCTAGCACAGGGCATTTATTCCTCAGGTGATCAGTGGAATTACACTGGTAGCACCTTTTGGGCTCTTCTACTTTTACGGGAGATTTGGGATGAGGGTTAGAGGAATGTTTTTGGGTAGGAGAATGTGTAGGTTCCCAACCCCCTTCTCTCTTCCCAGGGGCAAAATGGGATCCTCCCTTCCCACCAGTTTTAAACCCCTCTTTCTGTGGCCTGCCCTCAATAGACACCTGATTCTGTTCAAAGGCATCAGCTAAAAAGGCCATCTCATCCACNATGGAGATATACCTATCTCATAGAGCTGGAAGGGACCCCGAAGGGTCATCGAGTCCAGCCCCCTGCCTTCACTAGCAGGACCAATTTTGCCCCAGATCCCTAAGTGGCCCCCTCAAGGATTGAACTCACAACCCTGGGTTTAGCAGGCCAATGCTCAAACCACTGAACTATCCCTCCCCCCATCTTCAATAGGCATTCCATTGAATACATTTCGAGCTTTACCAGTTAATTTCACAATCAGGGTAGGAACGCTCTTATCAGGGATTTCATGTATTACACAGAGCCTTTCAAAGGTAGTCAGATATTCAGCAATATCATCGTCCTCACTGTATGCAGGACGTAAGTGTTCCCACTTGTGGATTTTTGGAGTGATGGGAGTCATTGGGGCTGGGAGGGTTCTGGTTCTGCTTCTCTAGCAAGTCCAGTTGGTGTTTTCACTCTCTCTCTTTTTCTTTCCTCTCCAGTTCTTTCAGTTGCAATAATCTCTGGTGCTCCCTCTCCTTTTCTGCAACTTGCAGCCTAAAAAGCTCCAACTTCGCAATCGCTTCACTGCTTTCACTAATTTTCCTGCTTGTCTGTTCCTACTTCCCTTTCCCAAAATAAGGAAACAGAAAATAACAAAACTGTGACCGCCTCCTGACTGTTCTTAGCCACTGCACTTAAGACTCACTTAAAATCACAAATATCAGTGCTTAAAGTGTGAACTTCACTTGGAGTAACAAGCCGTACATACACCCTGCTCGCTGCCCCACTGTGACGTTCAATCTGGATCAGTGATCTGCTAGGTCACTCCAATCCTTGACTCTGGGAGCCAGCCTTACCCTGCTCTGCTGTGAGAACCCCCACTCCTGGGCTGTTCACGCACAGACTCTGGCATGTAAGCTGCTCTTTGGATTGTGCAACCAAAAGACGCTAGCCAACCCCTCTGGTCCCAGACAACCCTAGGAACCTCCGTCTTGCAGTGTCCAGTTATGCCCGCTGGACGCTGCAAGATTATATGAGTGTGTCAATTTAACAAAGAAACAGATATGCAGGCTTGTTATCCCAAGGGGAGTCTCTATCACACGCTTCAAACCAAACGTACTGCTTCAGGTAGAACAAACACATTTATTAACTATGAAAGATAGATTTTAAGTGATTACAGGTCAAATAGGGTGACCAGACAGCAAGTGTGAAAAATCAGGACGGGGTGGGGTGTAATAGGATCCTATACAAGAAAAAAAACCCAAAATCGGGACTGTCCCTATAAAATCGGGACATCTAGTCACCCTAAAGCATAATAAGTCGGATTTGGGCCAATGAAATAAAAGCAAAACACATTCTGAGCTGATCTTAACATCTTAACACTTTCAATGCCCTTACAAACTTAGATGCTTCTCACCCCACCCCACCCCGTCCCAGAGTAGACACAGTCCCACTAAACTCAGGCTCTGGGAATCTGCCAAAAGTATCCCACATGCCATCTTCCTCTTTCCTCTGCACAATCAAGTCTGGTGGACAGTCAAGTTTCCCCACACTGCACCATGAACGAAAGGGGTAGAGTGGCCACATTTGGGGAGGAGGGCGCTAGAAAGTCTGGGATATGCATGGCTGGACTCAGTCACTTGGTGCAGTGTAGACATCACAGCCCCAGGTTCAACAATTCCTAAACCGGGCTAATGATTGTATATGTTCAAGCCGTAGGTTAAACCCATGGATTGCTAACTCGAGTTCTACTAATCCTGGGCTTACATTGCACTGTAGACATATCCTTAGACTCTACTGTTTTCTTTGTCAGACCACAACTGGGGATGGAGGTTCAGTTGTGTTGTACACACACACCCTTGCCCTTTGCTTCTTCAGCTCCCAGCTCTGACAGGAGAGGTTAGTGGCTCCACTCTTCACTTTGGAGCATCAAGAAATCTTTGCCTCCAGCATTCATGGTGATGCCAGAACAGGCTGAGGTCCTGGCTCTTTGGTAGTTATCATAGAAACATAGGGCTGGAAAGGACCCCTCAAGGTCATCTAGCCCAGCCCACTGTGCTGAGGCAGGGTTATGAAAGTTTACATGGTCCTTCTTGGGGAGAACAGGGAATGTTGCCCCAGGGTCCTGACCAAAGTGTTCATGTACCTAAGCTCCCCCCGTGATGTTCAATTCTGCATTTCTACTACAAACTAGGTCACTATCCAGTTTCGCTACTGTGGCACGACTGCTGTGCGGCCACTCCCAGAGGCTGAGGTAGAAGTGATTGTGTACAATCTGTGAAGCACTTTGAGATATTTCTGGATAAAAGGGAACCATTAAATGCCCACTATTAAGCTTTTCTATTTCAGCAGCCAGTTATTCTCTG
Organism: Platysternon megacephalum; assembly: GCA_003942145.1. Lineage (NCBI taxonomy): Eukaryota > Metazoa > Chordata > Testudines > Platysternidae > Platysternon > Platysternon megacephalum. The sequence continues at coordinate 12,700,417 of QXTE01000015.1, read as the reverse complement.
CAGTTATAATGTGCAGGGCTAATATCTAAATGCCCTAAGTAACCAGCTGAGGATAGATCCCTCCAAAAGGTAAATGTAACCACTCCACAGTGTATAATCTCACCAGGGTGCCTGGTAGAGAAATACATTAGAGTCCATACACAAAAAGGTAACAACCTTTTGGAATAAGAAGGAACCCCTTAGTAAAGCACAAAAAGAAGAGGTTTTTGATGGACTTTGAAACAGAATTTTAATAGAAAAATACAAAAAAAAATGAAACAAAACTGGCCAGCTCAATGTTCAAGTCACTTAAAACCTCCAGCCATTCTGTCAATTAACTCTAGCCCTTCGTTCTTATGGAGGTCAGACAGACTTCTAAGCAAGTTGAATGCTCTCCCCTAAAACAGACGCCTTCAGATGCAACAACTTTTCAAAACAAATGAAAGCAAAGTGTGTGAGAAAACTTCAATAAAAAAAAAAGACTTCACATATGTCCATAAAAGGAAAAAATGAACCAGAAGCACTGGCCACTTGCTGGCCAGAGTAGCACTGATTCTTTCCAACTGCAATGCCAGTATCTCAGGCATCTTTAAACTGTTGGGGCAAAGCTCTAAGTTACATCATTTGTTTGGGACCAAGGAGAAGGATGCATGTCTAGTCAGAGTTACTGGCTTTGGAAGAGATTAAAGGGATCCCTACAGCCAGTCCTCCAAGGTCAGATTGTTGAAAAGTAAATCTCTTGACCTGGTTAAATAGATGAAGGTTGTTCAGACACACGGCATTCCTAATAGGTAGCTGTATTGAGGGTTTCCCCTCAAGAGCCCAATCTGAAATGAAGAGGGTGTTAAGGAGCTGGGACCTGGATGGTCCGTATCCTGCACATGGACCAGATGTCAGCCCTCCTGTTGGAAGAGAGGCGGTCACAAACAAAGTGCTGCATCACATGATGAGTCATCAATTAGGAGATGTGATGGGGGGGGGGGGGGAAATCGGTCCTTAAACAGGAGGCTGGAAGTGTGTGTTATTTCCTCTTAGAAATCACCCGGGGCGTCAGGCCTGAGGTCCTATGTCAAGGAGCTCAGGAAAATACCAACTACATCAGTCAGAGCAGCCCCAAGGCCTCAAACCCAGGTAAGGGATCATTCCATGCCTTTGCTCACCAAGTCTTTACAGATGGCAGCTCCCTCCATAGGAGTAACTATCTTAAAGCAGGATGGGAAACGGATGCATCACCCACCACAGCACATGCACGAAAAGCAAAACTTCTCCGCGGGCGGGTAAGATATGTGCGTTCACTTCAAAGTAGGAGAGATCTGTTGACACCATCAGGCTAAGGTGTTTAAAGGACCCCCCTTCTATGCTATGCAAAAATGCAAATATAGAGACAATAGCTCTAGTGAGAGCGCTCTGGTGACCCCAATCTAAGCATATTTCAATCATTCCCACCCACACGTTTTACCAAGGTGAGTGGCTATTTTATTTTCGATACAGAGACTGAGTTGCTATGCGAGGACTATTATTCACTGGTTCCTTCCTACATCATTTACCCTTTTCCCATCCCACCTGCAATACTACAGCTACCATAGGATCCCTTGCGGTGGTGAGACCCCCTAAATCCACCAAGTCCATCTCCTGGCAAGGGCAAGACAGTCTCCAGAGAGGATTCAAACTACTTAGATGGATACAGTCTTGCATAATACTAGCCATGATACCAAGAGACGACTTTTGCCAACTCAGAGTGCCATGACAGCATACAATGCTCACTCTCCTGAGGTGGATTCTGCCTACTGACAGCATCAGCTGTCCAAAATCAGGGGAGTCTAGTTTGTTCTTAAACCTGGTGTCCAATATGGTAGCACATTGAGGGCCAGATTATCAAGCCCATTCACTCCAATGGGAGTGCTTGAGTGAGTGCTCACATGTGAAAGGGCCACACACAACCTCGCTCTAATTTAGATGTTAAACTACTGTGCTCACTCAAAACCAAAACTCATTGAGCAAGCAGCCGGCTGTCATTATTTTCCTCCCCTTTCGCCAAGAGGGACCATGAAAACTTTTGACCTCTTAAGGCAGGTCAACCCTGCAGCTGGGAGGTGTGATTACAGCACGTGTGGACAGACCCCAGCTAGTTTTGATCTAGCGTTGGATGAAATCTAGTTCAAGAGCAGGGAAGCCCGGATAGCACGTGTGGCAGCCACTCAAGTAGGTACCTGGGGTCCTGGGCGGGCCCCCCATGTTGCATTTACACCTCCCAACTGCAGTGCAAACATACCCTGAGGTTAGGGACTAACCCGATTATTGGCTGGGAGGGTGGGGGGAAAAAAGTTTTTCAGCCATCTTGCCTAAATTATGCCAATGCCTCTGTAGACACACAACGTTTATTGGCTATAATTTGATGAGATTCTTGTCAAACGCATGTAAAAAATGTAAAGAGTAGTAAGTATATTTTAATTACTTTATTGGGACTGCTATCTACGTACAGTTCAGTTTTCCAAGTAGTCAAGGCAGTTACTTTTAAATAGTTTAACATGTCAGAATCATATAAAACACAGCTGGAACCAAGGTACAATAGAAATATATACATATTATGGTACATTGAGTGCTTTTGAATGTGGCTCATCTCATCTCTGGTAACTAAGGGTCTCATTCTGCTATGCTTTTAGACACATTGAGGAGCCTCTTACTATGCACGTAGCTCCATTGGTCTCATATGGAGCTACTTATATAGCAAAGTGATACTCCGTGTGAATAAGGGTGGCAGAATCCAGCCCCAAGCAATTAAAAGAAGTTGTGCTATACAGATACTGCAACACAAAAATGAGTTGTCACTTCTTGAATTAGACAAGATTAAACACATTTGCCTGAACTCCTAGATTTATACAACAGCTAATGCAGCATCTGAGAAAGCGCTGCTTCATGATTGCAATTGTAGTTGATTATTTACTCTATGTACATACACCCGTGTTACAAAATTAAGAGAAAACATTGCACTAACCAGAGCCATAATACTGCGGGTTATAGTCCCCGGCATTAATACTTCAGGGATCCTGATCTAGCTCAGCTACAGTCGGACACCAGCATCTCACCAGCCTAGTTTTAGCCCTGACAGGAGTTTCCAGATGTGAAACGCTGTGTCTTGTGCGCAAAAATACTGCTTGTTGCTTTCTTTTGGAGGAACTCCGTTTCCTAGCATTTCACCTGCTACAATAGTTCTTACCCTAATGGAGAACACCCGTAAGGAGTTGTCAGTTCCATTACTGTCGCTGACACTTCCTTCCTGGTGCACAATATATAGCTATGTGCTGCGGCACCTTTCAGGAGGTGCTGCCTCTTGAACTTTGCCCCAGTTGAATAAGATCATCAAGTACTTCAAATCTGCAAAACCTTCAAGATCACAGTAAATATCGGTGCCCCTTTATTTTCCAAGGCCAGCACTGTTTGTTATCAGCCTCCGTCAGACCAGGACAAGTAATTTACTGCCTGAGTGCTACCACCACCGTCACGGGAGAGATCCTGAGCTGATGTCAATTGGCATAACTCCACTGACCTGAGAAGAACTATGCCAGTTTGTACCTGCGGAGGATCTGGCCCTGAATTCAAGGGACATTTTCAGGTTTCAAGTAGTACTACTGCAAATCAGCTGGCCGAAGTACATACTCAAAAACAAACAAACAAACAAACAAAAAAAAGGCAGTTCTACATCTGTCTCTTTTCATGCAGTGCTGAAGGTCTCAGTCTGTGGATCCCAATGATGGGGAGTACTGACTATGTTACATCAGAACCATGGTTAGCAGAGTTACTAATAACCATCAGCTTAAGTAGCAGCATAGGGAAAAAAACCATACCTCACTCTACAGAGTAACTATTCTTTGTATCAAGATGAGGATGTTGTGGAGTGTAAGGACTATAGCAGAGAGCAGAAACCTGAATGTTACCCGTGTTCAGATTTGGTCTGTTACTCCTAACACAACTGAGAAAATCCACTTGACAGGGTGTCAATTGAGCTGTCAGCGTGGGTTAGAGAAGAGTGTATAAATTAGCTTTTCTGGGTAAGCTGGAGAAGAGTGAAATAAAAGGTGAAAACTTGTGCAAACTTGTAATATAGACCTGGGGCAGCCATATAAGTCAGTGTTATGGGCTCCTTCTTTTGGGGAAGATGTGTAGTGATGCTCCCTCCTAGAGCTAGAAAAACCTACATGCCATAGGAATGAAAACATGGTTGAGTTGCATTCTTAGTTAAAAGCAGTAATTCCATGATACTGGGTAAGTCACTTGACCTTGTACAAAGCCAATTTAATTGTCAAACTGGGCAAAAAGCACAACCCCACTGAAAGCCAGATATATCCGGGTAAGCATGACTCTGATGTAAGTTACAACATCAGAGGTAAGAAAATGCATCAACATGCAACAGCTGCACCTCAGGCATCCGTGCTTGCCTCACGGGATTTATGGGATTCTGCTGCAGGGAGACGTGCAGTATTGCCACCTTCAGCCATCCTTGGAGTGCACTGCAACTGCAAACTAGTTCTGATGACTAGCGGATCCAGAAACATGAACAATCACGCTGTACAAAGGGAATGGGACTTCTCCCGCTTAAACCCAAGTTAGACTCCTCTCCTTCCTCTTTCTACAGTAGGGTCAACCAAATGTAAGAATCGAATGGAGTTTTTTGCTTGACAGGACATGAACGCTACAGCAGCGTCACTTCACAGCAGCTCAGCACCAAGCTGCATTTTTATACGAACAACCTGGATCAGGTCACCACTGCTGAAATTTTTTAATTGCCCTATCCACCCTCTCTAACCTCCATGCTTGGGTATATGAATTACCATTACCCTAGAAAGAGAAATGTTGGGTAGAGGGAAATGCATAGTTAAGACTCAGTTACTGCAGTGAAGCTAGTATTAGTGACAGCCCATCATAGCAGATAATGGCCCTGAATACTTGTGCTGTCTCAGACGCCACGTTTAATTTTAGCTGTTGCCTATGTCCTACAAGGTAAGTTCCAAGGACAATGGAACTTGCCTCTAACATACATACAATACCCTCATTTTTACTGGCCTTTATTGTATTGAAGCTAAAATAAGTAAACTCTTGGCACGTCTACAAAAAAAAAACAAGTAAAATGAATAAAAATGAATAGAAGTGCATATTTTCAAGTTGTGGCGATCCACAGATCCCCGCACATCATACCAAAAACACCTACTAATTCCGTTTCCACACAGAGCACCAACAAAACCGAACATTCATTTCAATGCTGCAGAAGCAAATATTGTTTAGAAGGGTTTTCAATTTGGTTTATATGTATGAAATGTCACTGAGGTCTGGATGTGGAATCTTATCTTAAGAACGTAAGAAAAATATTGTGCTGGCAAGACTTTTTACTTTGAAGGAATGTGATAGTCAAAGTTTTGTGGGAATGAAATGAAATGATTGGAATTTATCTTCAAAGGACGTTAGTATCATTAAAAAAGAAGCTACCATTAAGGCAGCATGATTCATAATGCAAGACAAGGCAGTGCTTCTTGCACAGAAGTCCCTCTTGAAAGGGATAAGAGAGATCTGTAGTTTAATTGGTTTGCTGCTGGGGCTTTGGGAATGTCTGGTTTACGTTCCTGTTGTTTTCAGTTTTCGCAGTGTTCGACTGCTCCAGTTCTGTGCGAGGCTGCTGAAAACTAAGTTATGGCAGGCAAGGCAAATTGCACTTCACTGCAATGAACTTAGCTGCATAAAAGTCCAGTACAAATAAAAGGACAATGTAATGGTCATAGCTGGCTAACACACACACACACACACATTGCTTACAGAAGCCTGTACGAACGGAACTTGTAAAGTGCATAACAGGACAAGTTATTCACTCTGATTCTTACAAGGTCTGCTTCAGACCACTGCAGCAGTAATGAACACTGTGGATATGAATTGACTTAGATGTTCCATGACCAGGGGGCTTATTTCAAAGCTTTCTATGTCCCTTGCACTATCACACTAGACACTGATGCAAATCACACACATCCGCTCTACAGATTCAAACTCACGTTAGCCACTGTACAAGTTGTGTAATACTTGCAGAGCTCACCTACTTCTCTGCAAAGTGATCCATCATAAACTGGCCAGCACCAGGTTTCAGTGCTTGGATATGTGGGACAGTGTACAAAAATCTGTATTGGATGCTGTCCTCTTTCCTGTGGCTGAGCTAATAAATCACCCCATTCTCAATCTTCTTGAGTAATATGTTCCAACTCTGATCTCTACAATAGCTTGCATCTGCCAGCCTTATCTGTAATCCTCTCAGGTCAGAAACTGAAGTGCAGATAAGATGCAGATTTTACATTTCAGATGCACGTGGCCTGTGCAGACGCAGGTTTGCAATCCTTTTGCCTACTGCAGGGAGCTGGAATGGCAACGTAAAGTCCAGGATGTTTGTGTCCTCTTCTATCAGGAAACGTTTTCTTTCACTGTGCTTCCCTGCCCACCACCACGTGTGCTTTAGCTCAGCAATTCAGACCCAGCCCTGTCCAATGATCTGGCACCATCAGGAAATACTTGTCCATTGCTTCACAAAACCTAGTCCGGTACAGTTCTGGAGAGACCACAGTTGGCATTTTACCTAGTGTTTAAAAGAGACAATAATGCCACAGTTTGAGATGGACCAGAGTTCACACAGGAAAAATCAGGTTTGTATTACAGTAGTGCCTAGAGCCTTGGGGCTCTATAGCATGGACTGCCACCCCCACCCCCAAACACACAGAGTGCAAGAGTCTCTCAGCAAACAAGACAAAGGAAGTAGTAGCCCCATTTTACAGATGGGCTCAGACAGAAGTGACGTGACTTGTCCAACAGCAGGCAGGGCAGAGCTGAGAACTGAACACAGACTCCAGTGTCCCAGTCAAGTGCCTCAGCCACAAGACAATTCTTCCTCTTAAGCTGCTGACAGCTCATTTGTAAGCATTTCCCCTTTGAGCTCCCCACAACCGGCACAGTGTAATACTAGAAAGTCACATGGTCAAGCACTTGTGCTGTGGGGAACATTGACATCACAGTGAGTAGCGTGAGCCACTTCAGCATGGCTTGGGAAGGCAGTGTGGCTGTGATATCCTGGAGGAAGGGTTGCAGGCGGAAGAGAGGAATCAGATCTTCTGAGCACCCGGGATGTGGGGAGTTTTCACAGAAGAGATTTCGTTCCCCAAAACCAAGAAACGGGCATTTCTGAATCTGCTTTTAAAAGATTAGTGACCCCTGCAAATAACCCAACAATACAGAGATACTGTTACTCTAAGACAGGAGAGCAGTGAGATACGTAGGTGACCCTGCCCTACAAAAAGTAATAGGCCAATTAACAGTATCACCCATGCAGATACATTATGAGAACACAAGACTCTTACACTGTGCACAGCCTTGGGAATGAAGGAGAAGAGGAAAGAGTTGCAACAATAAATTTGTACGAGAGAAAAAGAGTGGTGGGGGTGAAGGAGAGAGAAAATAGTATTGCCTGAAATCTGTCAATAGCAGTGCCAATAGAATGGGTTATCAGAAATAATACTGGATGTGTCTTGGACTCACCTTGTCCTCCCAGGATGCCTGTTGACTTCACCACCATTTCAAGCTTTTTGTCCCAGGTAAAGGTGCGAATGTAATCTGTTCCAAATACAGAAAGACATGTCATGAAGTTCATATTCCAAATAGATATTTCTGGGTAATTAGAAATACATTCCTGGCATATGGCAAAGAAACTCAAGTTGCGAGCATTTGCTGCCAACATAACAATTTCACATTCTTAGCCAGCGGTCTCTCACACTGGCAGGGGAAATAGCTCAGTAGCAATGAGAACACACCAGCTATTCACTATGTACAGAAAGATATTGCTCAGATATGCTTTGCCTTCACTCACATTAGTGAGAGCTCCAAGCACCTAGTTATGAACTTTCCTTCATCCAGCTGACCCCAGCCCTACATGTGCAAGGAGCCGCCGCCCCACACTGGTCCTACAGTTCATAAGATGGTTGATGATCAAGGGTGCCCAGCGATGGCATAAGATCTAGCAACTCATTCGTTTTAAGCTAGTACAGGGGTAGGCAACCTATGGCACACGTGCCGAAGGCGGCACGCGAGCTGATTTTCAGTGGCACTCACACTGCCCGGGTCCTGGTCACCGGTCCAGGGGGCTCTGCATTTTAATTTAATTTTAAATGAAGCTTCTTAAACATTTTAAAAACCTTATTTACTTTACATACAACAATAGTTTAGTTATATAATATAGACTTATCGAAAGAGACCTTCTAAAAACGTTAAAATGTATTACTGGCACGCGAAACCATAAATTAGAGTGAATAAATGAAGACTCGGCACACCACTTCTGAAAGGTTGCCGACCCCTGGTGTAGCTATTCAAATGGCAATGACCTCAGGTATGAATTCGCCTCCTTTTATTTAACACATCAAAACAGAACAAAGTGGGAACACTGACGCAGCCTGTTTTTGGATAAAAGTGGCATCTTTGTAAGCACAAAGAGTAGAATGCAAGAGGAATAAAAAACTATTCCCATCGGTTCTTCAGGGAATACTGAATTATTTTTCTCTTCTCAACTCAATCCAGCAATACTCAAGGCATGTTTCCCTGAGGGATTCAGGTTAAAAACAGAAGTGATTTCCAGAAAAATAAATAAATAAATTTTAGAGAGCGTGTGTATGTATGTGTAAATTAGAGATGAACTACAACCAATTTTCACTTGAAAAGTTAAGAGCAGTCTGTATAAATGGACATTGGTAAGCAAAAGAATAAATGATGCAAAGCTTTAGATTGTATTAGGACCAGAGTTAGTTCTGTAGATCTTGAATTTGAATGTAGTATGACAGGTACCAGCGGAAGTGATGGAGAAACAGCATGACGTGTAGTCAGAGATCCATATGCTTACTTCTCTGATATCTTTATTCATCATCCAGCAGAGGCAAATAAGCCTTCCATAATGACTACAATTTTGTACTATCACCATCTGTTTCAGGGTATATGCAGGAACACCTAATCATCTGATGTAAAATGCTACCCGAATAACTAACAAATGCAGGTAGTGGTTATTATAGGAAAAGAACAGATCCCGCCGTTAGCAGACAAGAGAAATAGATGAAGTGCCCATTTTTCCACTAAGTTTGCTTACAGTGCTCTTGGTACAGAGGCAGCTCATTATATGAAGAGATTCACTACTTAGAAAGTTGGCTGACACTGCTTAAGCGACTGTGGGAATGAAAATGCAAAATACACCTCTACCCCGATATTATGCGGGCCTCGGGAGCCAAAAAAAATAACTTACCGTGTTATAGGTGAAACCGCGTTATATCGGGGTAGCGGCGGGCTAGCGGCGGGAGGGCTCCGATGGTGATTTAAAGGGCCCGGGGCTCCCCGCAGCGGCCAGAGCTCCGAGCCCTTTAAAGCGCCGCCCGAACCCCACTGCCGGAGCCCCAGGGTAGCAATGGCAGCGCTCCAGTGGTGATTTAAAGAGTCCCGGGCTCTGGCTGCTGTGGGGAACCCCTTTAAATCTCTGCCTGAGCCCCGCTGCCGGATATAACATGGTAAAGCAGCCCCGCCCCCCAGAGTGCTGCTTTACCGCGTTATATCCGAATTCGTGTTATATCGGGTCGCGTTATATCAGGGTAGAGGTGTAGTGAAATATTCATCAGTGCTTTTAGTTTAGAGGGAGAGCTACAATTTCACACTGTTTTCATTATATCAATTAGGAAACATCCCAGTATTGGTAGGGTTTCCCCCCCCCCCCTTTTGCTCTCCCAAAAGACTCATAGGTTTGTGCAATTTCCAACTTTAGTTAAAAACGAAACAAACTTTTTGAAAGAAAGAAATTCCTGGAAATCAGTTATGGAGACCAACTAGGCCATCTAAATCCTTCCCAGGCCAACGCAAGAGATTGCTCCCTCCATGACATTTAGTTTTGGCCAGTCTAGTTAATTGTGCAGAATCAAAACAAACACCACTTAAAGTACTGATTTACATTTACTGTACATGGAACATTTGGGGCTGTTGCTTTTAACGGCATGAAATTTTGACTTCAGTTCTTTCAACTATTAAACGCTAAAGCCATTCATAGAATCATAGAATATCAGGGTTGGAAGGGACCTCAGGAGGTCATCTAGTCCAACCCCCTGCTCAAAGCAGGACCAATCCCCAGACAGATTTTTACCCCAGTTCCCTAAATGGCCCCCTCAAGAATTGAACTCACAACCCTGGGTTTAGCAGGCCAATGCTCAAATCACTGAGCTATCCCTCCCCCTATGCTGAGAGCTCAATAGGAAGCACAGAGAATTCCCTAGCTCCCATCTTAAGAGACCTCAGTTTGGAAACATCCTTTGAGATGAGTTGGCATCTTTATTTTGAAAACCGATTTTCCCCTAAGGGGTTTCAAATATGGAACCATTTACCAAGGGATGTGGTGGATTCACCAGCCAAGCCTTTTATTCAAGATTGGCTGTCTAAGGAGTGTTCTAGTTCAACCGTAAGTTATTAGGTGTGATACAGGAACTAACAGGTGAAATTCTACAGCCTGTACAATGCAGGAAGTCAGCCTAGAGGACCATAAGGTCCTTTCTAGTCTTAAAAAAAAATTTAATCAAATCTATGCATTTTTTCTAGGCCCCTCTCTGTACGTTTATTATTGCAAGTTGACTTAAATTGCCATTCAGCTTGGCCAGGAAAGGCAGTGAGGAGAAGTATGTAAGGTGGCATAAATAATCCACTCTCTATTTTAACACGGACTTTGACTCCAAGGCATGCAAATTATACACCAACTTGACTTTCCTTTAAATGACTGTAAAAGGTACTCAGCATGCATGTTAGCATTTGCACAGCTAGGGTTACGAGCCAACAGGCAGGCCAGAAAGAAAGGAGTGAGAGAAATCCTTAAGCTTTCACAGTCAGTGTGATCTTACTTCAGCAAGGTGAAAGGCAAGTGCTCATGACATGCCTTTGTTGAGTTGGGTAGATCCAGTGAATGTTTGAATGGGGTCATTCACCTACATAGTTCTTCAAATATATTCGCCACAGATATGGCTCTGACTCCAAGGGAGGCTTCAGAAAGGTTCACTGTGAACCGCCCCGCCCCCAACACACAGCTTAATTCAAAGGAAGACGCAGAAGTCACGAATAACCACAGATATGGTACTGTGGTGATAAGAGACACAAAGTCCATGAAGTTAAAGTCAAGTACTTGAAAGAGCAAGAGCAAAGATTACATACCAATGATCCCAACCACCAGCTCATTGCTAGTATCATCGCGGCCAACCAGCAGGGAATAGTCAATGATGAGGTGGCTGGAAAGAAAGTGGGAATCGCTGTGGATGGAAGCCCTCAGCACAGCCTTGCAGTGGGAGCGGATATACAGAGGGTTGTCCCGTACCATCTTCAAGAGATTTTCATCGAGCAGGACAACATCGCAGCTTTCCTTCCCAGTGTCTGTTTTCACATTTCTGTTCCGCAGGGAGCCCTTCAGGTCAAACACCTGGCAGGGGAGGACAAGAGCACTTTGTTTCATTGGAAGAAAATCTGTTTTACCCACTTTCCATTCTGTTAGAGAGACCAGTGTATCAAAGACTACAATTTGTTTTACTAGGAGAGCATGAAATGTCAAATATCTCACCCTTAAATTGATTACTTCCAAGTTGTATATATGGGATTGAGTGGTAACTAATCAATGGACCTTGAAGAAGATGTCAGTACACTGCTTACAGTTTTTATTGTATTATGATTTGGACTTTAAAGGTGACCTGACGTGATATTTTTTTCTAAAACTGCTGAATATAAAAGAAATCAGATGCTGCCACTTTTTGGTGTTTGCATTCTGCTTACTGGGAACCCCACAGGTCAGTCGTAAGAAGAAGACATTCGGCAGAGGGTGAATCTTACATGAAACAGGCCATGGTGTGGCTGGGAAGGTAAGAGGATTAATTGTAGAATTATAGCCAGTTGTGGTTGCTGCAAACACAGTACAAGATAGGCCATACAAACCTGTTGATCTGGCCTAGAAACCTGGTCCCTTCAGCTACCAAACAGCCGTGCTCCACCAGTCTAGCAAGAAGTTAAGCTCATATATAATGTCTCTGAGGCAGCAAGCCACCATAGGACAAGCAGATCACATATACATTAAAACCATTAGAATAAGATACAGCAGGCACTATAATATGCTAAACCACCACCACATTTCTTCAAATAGTTTAGGCATAGGGTCAAGATTTAACCACCTGGAAAGGATAGACCGTCAGCAATAAGCCTTTTTTGATGTAAAAAGATAAAGTCAAATTTTAAGTTGTGTGAGATTTTGGCTAATTTTCTTCTAACATTCAAAAAAATTCTAAGTCTTCAGTGTAAACCTTGCAGTTCAGGGCAAACCACCGTGGATAGCCAGAGATGCAAGGACAAATATAGGACATCTAATGGAAAAAAGGTTGCAATCTTAACTATAGCAATAGAAGCCATTCGAAAATGACACTTTTATGCCTTGTCTACATTACAGCGTGAGATCGATCTAAGTTACACAACTTCAGCTACGTGAATAACGTAGCTGAAGTGGACGTACTGAGATCTACTTACCGTGGGGTCCACACTACGCGATGTTGACTGGAGACGCTCTCCCGTCGACGCCCCTTGTGCTTCTTGTTTAGGTGAAGTACAGGAGTCGACGGGAGAGAGATCTGTGGTCAATTTAGTGGGTCTTCACTAGACCCGCTAAATCGACCGCCGATGCATCGATCGCTATGTGTCGAACCCCGGGTAAGTGTAGACAAGGCCTGAGTCAACATCTTTAGGGTGAAGATGCCCCATTAGTATCAGTGGCAGCCCTGTTGCAGCTCTCTATGTCGGAAGAAGCACTGCAGAAGAGAACGATGCATCGCATAGTTATTCCTCACCTGAGCCATTTTTCTGCCATAGAAAAGGTTTTCCATGACCAGCAGATCCAGCTTTTTCTCAGTGTTGTTCTGAGAGTTCTTGTATCCAATCCGATACACTCCAAGTATTTTGGCCAGTGCCGTTGGTTTCTGATCAAGAGAACAGAGTGATAACATTCCAATAGTTATGGTAGTAAGCATTACTTTTCTGTGCACCAGAACTTTCATTTTTCATCCCAATACATTTGATTTTTAAGTCCTGGCGAAATTTCTGCATTTTAAATTTAAAAACATCCTTTCTATCAGACTGCCAATATATACCCCACTCCCCATTATACCTTTCATATTTGTTAGTCAAGGCCGGCTCCAGGCACCAGCGCAGCAAGCAGGTGCTTGGGGCGGCAAACGGAAAGGGGCAGCACATCCGGCTCTTCAGCGGTGGGTCCCTCAGCCCCTCTTGGAGGGAAGGACCGGCCGCCGAAGAATGAAGCGGCGGCGGTAGAGCTGCCGCCGAAGTGCGGCCTTTCCACCACCCCCCCGGCCGCTTGGGGAGGCAAAAACGCTGGAGCCGGCCCTGCTGTTAGTCCCCCTCATTTTAATATGACTGGCCTGAAAACAATTAACTATTTAAATAAAAAAGCCAAGTTCCAAAAACCAGGCTATACAAGCTCCTACCTTCTGCTGAACAGCATTAGTGATGTAAGTGAAGTAGTGTGGGGCAAAGTCAAGGAAGGACTGGACCTCCAGACGGGGCATCTGCTTCAAAATGAATCTGTCATCTGTTTCAACGTTAGAGAAAGGCTATGGCATTCCAGATGTAGGAAAACATTTACTGTAAATATACAGACACACACCCCCAAACCCTTCAAGAATCTAACTTCAACTGTGTACCTTATAAACTAATTCTCTCTTTAAACCTTAGCAGCAGAAAGTTGTGTCCATAAGCTTTACAGTTCTAGGTGTTGGCTCATTTGAAGGAATTAAAAAAAAGTCTGATTTGCCTTAACCGTGAAAGCCAGAAAGATTGAAAGAAAACTGTAATCATTCAATTATATTAAAAACTGGCATCCCTTGAAGCCGTGAGAAAGTAGGAGTTTTATACTTAACCTCCTTGGCCAGCTATTTTCAGCACTGCTGAAGAGTGTACTGTTGGCATTTTCAGTGTGTGCTTTATGAAAGCCTGTCCTCCAGTTGTGCTTTGGGGTTTTCAGTTTAGTTCTCCAACCCCCCAAGTGCTGCACTAAAGGTACAGAAAAACCCCCTCCCACAAGAAATGGTTAAGAAGGTTTTCGCTATGAAAGGGGAATAAATAAGCCAGTTTTACCTTCCGTCACATAGAACGCAGCTCCTGACTTGCCTCCACGGGCCTGCCAGGGCAGAGAGTGAGACAGGGAGCGGATGAAGTCCTCCTCACGGCTCCCGAGTATCACATCACGCATCTTATGGAACTCCCCGGCATAATAAATCCGGCAATAGAATTTGGCATTAGCATCTGAAAACTCTGCAGAGAGACGTGGAGTGAGAAGGTCCCTCATTAATTAGAAAATGTAAGGCTTGTTTTCCCAAGAGAGATGGCCAGTCAGTAATATTTTTCAGGAGCTTTTAAGATCCCTTGCCCTCACTACAAAAGTTATTTTGAAGTTACAGATACTCTCTTATCCACCCCTATGCTTTAAGAGTGTAGAAAGCTGGCTAAGCAGTAATTAAAAAAGAAAAAAGGGTGGTTTTTGTTTTTATTTTAATACCGCCACAAAATTAGCCCGTGTTACATGCCAATGGATAGCGCTTCAAAACAAGATGTGATGGTAATTTAGACTTTGTAGGGCTGTTTTTGTAATTAACACTTGGACTTGTCAGTAAGAAGTCAGGTTGCAGTGCAATGGCAATTTTACTGCCCAAGATGAACTGTCAATTAATCAACTCCAAGTTTTATTAGGGAGGTAGTGCTGTGTTTTGTGAAGAGGGCAGTATGCCACCATGTGATTCTCAATTAAGAGCCCCAAATTATTTCTTACTCACGAAGTTCCACATGGGGATTTGCTAGCTGCTTCTTTTGTGCATCTCCTCCATCTGATTCATCTGAAAAAGGCAAGGGGAACATTAAGTCAGGCATGTATGTTTAGCACCACAAGGCAAGTTTTATAACAAGGTATGCTTAGTACTGAATAGAATTCACATTAAAGGAAGATCTTTGGGGGTTGCCAAAAGGTTTATTTTTATGAGCAGCAGTAGTTCTAAAGCACCCCTCGAGAAGATGATTAGATACTGCATGTACAGTTAAAGAGTCACAATCACACACAAATCATTTATTTCACTAACTGAATTAGCCTCATTTCCACTATTCAAGGTCAAATTGGGCTTCAAATTACAAAGTTAGAAATAAGATTCAAACTCAGTGTGCTATAAAAACTGATGGTCACTGGAAGAGTCCTCAAAACATAGTGTAGGTAGATACTAAAGAAAACGCATTGTTCATTAAACTTGCTGACAGATAACTGTGAAGTGAAAGATTCATATAACTAATTTCTTAGAAACAGTCTGGGGAGCAACTGTCTTACTCTAGTCCCTGCAGGCCAAGCTTCCTAATATAACAGCTCTGTGTGAGAGTTTCGAGTGCCGCTACCACTCTTACTAGAGAAGCATGATGACAGCACTAAGCTTTTTAGCCTATGTGAATGCAGTCCCCCCACCCCCTTCCTTCTGTTTTCTATTTCACTTCAGTTCATGGAGTTACAGCAGACCAGGAAGTAAAGCGGAGAGATGGACTGAAGCCCGCTGGTTCACGCTAGACCCGCCCAACTTGAAGGAATTTGGAAGACCCTGAAACCAAAGATGTATTGTTCTTGATACTATAGGCTTGGAGCCTTAAAAAAGGTCCCTTGTCTAGTAAAGAGGGAAGCTGGGATTTTCAAGAGGAGCCCATTGAATTTCAATGAGATTTGGGCACCTAACGCTTACATTTCTTTGAAAATTCCAGCTGGAGTGGGTTTGGGGTTTTTTGTTTGTTTGTTTAAATAGACTAGATCTTGGGAGATGCAACAGTCCTAGTTGAAAGATGCAACTGATGAGAGAGCATACCTTGAGTCTCTGCTCCTTGGCTCTCCGGACCCTCCTTGCCCATCTGTCCAACCTGGTAGTAGGCACTATCTGCACCACGTAAGGTCTCTTTCTTCTGGGCAGATAGATCAGGGCTCTTCCCTCCTGTGCCACGGAAGAAGGATAGAACTCCGGAAACCTTTTTTGCTAAAGTGAATGAGCAGAGGAAAGAGTGGACACCATTGTTTCTATAGTCACTACAACCCAGAAGCTTGTATCACAGAAATAGTCTCAAGTGACTTTTCCAGCAGGAGGGGAAAAGCCCATTCAACAGTAACTTATTTCCCATCCTCCAACCAATTTAAAAGTAACAGGTTAGTTGACCTAGTGTTACAGAATGCTACACCTTAATACTTCAGAAGTCATTGGAGAAACTGCACTCAAACTGAGTTGACTGCTTAATTGTTACGTTGGAGTGCTAAAGTGCCAATACTTTAAAAAAAGGGGGGTGGGGAGGAAGAGAGACAAGCTGAAGAAAGCCTAACACATAGGCAATGTTCCCATGCTCACAATTTGATACACCTCTTAAAAAACAACACAAAACCAGGAACCTTCCTGATTGTAAGAATCATTGGCATCTTGGAAACTTTTCTACTGAGAAGTACTCATGGCATTCTACAACTTCCCCTCCTCCCCAAATTTCAAAATATTTTTAACCAGTATCCTTAAAAAAAACCAAAAACAAAACCATAAAACAATACTAGGAACACAACTGGAGTTCTATATGGGGCACAAAAGCCCACAGAAGAATACTTAAGTCTGCTACATAAAAAAAAAGAACTGAGGTCATCTGTTACTAGAAGAGAAGAGAACCAGGAGAAAAACCACCAGTGAGACTTGGTTTAAAATAGAAAGCCGGTAACAGACTGATTTTCAAGCCAATATCAGCAGTTCAAAAACTGAATTTACTATGCCCAACTTAGAACAAATTGGATTTGGTTTCCAAGTTGTATTTTCCCTTTAACTTAGTTTCCATCCAAACCTACACTTAAGCTTATTTGATCTCAGTAATTAAAATCAAAGCTGGCCTGTGATGTGGATACAATTTCTCTAAAACAACCTTACGCTGTTCTGCTTCGGCCGTGCGGTTTGCCTGTCCTGCATTAGTCTCAGGCAATCGGACTGGGCTGCTGCTCTTTGGTTTGTTGTCCGACATACTGAAAGGGAAAGACATTCTGAATTACTTATAACCATACTAAGTTTTCCATGTGAACCAAATAAACTAATTGTTCACCCGGGCACTAGATTATCCCCCATTTTAAATGAATGAAAGAAAGTTAAAATTACATCCTCTTCCCCATACAGATGTAAAGAGTCATATTGTGGGGAGACATTCAACCCCTCATGGACTTCCTTCCAAAATGACTCCTCTCCCTCAACTATCCAGGAAAGAGATCACCCACCCTTATCTCAGTGGGGAAGGCCCACTTGCCTGAGTGCAAAAACTGCTTCTCTAAATCACCAAGCTGAGCAAACAGGACTATGGGCCTCTTCAAGAACAGATTGTGCCAAACAGCACAGCTCCAGGATTGGGAGCAGCCCAATCACTGCACCCTAGTGTATATGAAACTCAGTGGAGAAGCTGGTTAGGAAGGTACACGACAAGGGCCCACAGTCAGATGGGACCTCAATTACTGTTACGAGACAGCTGTTATTGAAACTGGGGACGACACCATCTGGACACTGGATGCTGTCAGAAAATTGAAGTACTTGGCAGTTCCGTAAGAGCACATTGAGGGGCCCCCAGCTATGATTTTGGCTCCCCCTCCCCCCAAACCACGACCACACTCAGCTCTCTCTAGAGCAGGGGTGGGCAAACTTTTTGGCCCGAGGACCACATCTGGGTATGGAAATTGTATAGCGAGCCATGAATGCTCATGAAATTGGGGTTGGGGTATAGGAGGGGGATGAGAGCTCTGGCTGGGGGTGCAGGCTCCGGGGTGTGGTGTCTAGGAGGGTGCTCCGGGATGGGACTGAGGGGTTTGGAGGGCGGGAGGGGGATCAGGGCTGGGGCAGGAGGTTGGGGCACATGGGGGTGCGGAGGGCTCTGGCTGGGGGTGCAGGCTCTGTGGTGGGGCTGGGGGGCTTGGGGTACAGGAGGGTGCTCTGGGCTGGGACCAAGGGGTTTGGAGGGCATGAGGGGGATCAGGGCTGGGGCAGGGGGTGGCTCAGGGGTGCAGGCTCCAGGTGGCGCTTACCTCAAGTGGCTCCCGGAAGCAGCGAAATATCCCCACACACAGCTCCTACGCGGAGGCATTGCCAAGCGGCTCTGCGGCGCGCTGCCCTGTCCGCAGGCACCACCCCTACAGCTCCCATTGGTCATGCAGAGCTGAGCCCCCAGGCTGCCCCTATGCATAGGAGCTGTAAGGGGGACAGGCCGCAGCTTCCAGGAGCTGCATGGAGTGGCCACCGACCCTGCTCCCCGGCTGGAGCACTGGAGCGGAGCAAGCCCCAGACCCTGCTCCCCAGCAGGAGTGTGAGGGCTGGATTAAAACAGCTGGCGGGCCAGATGTGGCCCGCAGTTTTCCCACCCCTGCTCTAGAACATTGCCAAGCCTGTTATGTGCCAGTCTGTTACCTGTTTGGTGGAAGCCCTTCTTCAGAACTGCTCTTCAGAGATGCTTTGGATAACTCATCTAAGCCATTTCTGTATTCCTTGCAACTGAAAGGGAAAGATTAACAGTTTATGTTACAATTCCTACAATACCAACCCATTTGCTTTAATTCAGAGGCAGCAGCAAGTAGGAGAACAACCCCCTAGAGATATGATACCCACCTTGTAACTAAAAACAAACCCCACACAAGGTCCTTGAGAGATTATTTTACTCTGTTCTGTAACAACTAGCTTTGAACTCTAGTTATTTTATCTAAAAGGATTTTTCAGAAAGCTGCAGACAGTCTAATTTCCCCACGTACAAGGGCTGACACTTCAATTTCGCAAGCAGCTCTCATATGGGGCCAGAAGACAGTCTCACATTTATAGAAGTAGCGGCTGCAAGGTGTTTTCACATGTCCCTTGAACAGAAAGGCCACTGAAGATTTCTTAGACATTTGGGATAAACCCAATGAAGAGCGAATCAATTTAAATACCTGAGCGCAAAAGCTATGATGGAGCTTGGTTCCTTTTCACAGACCGCAATGGGTACCCGTTCGTGTTCATACATTAGGTAGTGCTTATCTGGGTCACTGTATAAAAACCAGAACAGATTATTCTTTTATGATAGCAGCTCCAGGCAAGTGAAGGAGCAACAAGTGGAGTTTTTGGTGAAGTTCAGATTTCACCAAATACACCCCAGACAAGTGATTCTGTGACTTGGACGCCTCATGTGGACTTGTAAAGGTATTGGCTTCTCCCATCACAAATATTTGTAGACGGCACATTAGCCACAGGCTAGAGTAATTTAAAATTCCATTATGTACTACAGGTGGTGGTGGAGAGTAGAAAGATTAACATGTTAGAGAAAACAGGGTTTGCTTCAAGCAAGTTATATACTATTGGATGTTATGAACACACTATTAATCCAGTGATGTTTGTGTGCAGGGAAAGCCAAGTTATGACTATTAGTTTCTCTGTTCAGCAAGAGCAGTTGCACGGATTTCAGTTTCTGTAGCTAAGCCAGGACATCAGTTTGGTATTTGACACACAACACAATTTTCATGCCCATTGGTAGCATCATATATTACTTACAAGGGGAATGGAATGGGATTATAGCTGTTTCCAGGCAACAAATTTGCCAAAATAGCTTTCATAGTAGATTTCTCCTTCACCTGGCTGTCTGTAGATCCCAACAAGTGTCCATCAAATACATCTAGAATGAGGGTATGACTATTAATTGTGGGTCATGAAGCATACACCAGAACAATCAAACTTTACTTGATTTTCCACATGGGCAGTAATCTTGGGAAATAAAAAATTCCTCGTTCTATCATACATTTCATTGGAGGATCTCAAAGAAATTCACATGTAAATGTAAGTATCATTGCCATTTTACAAACGGAGGCTGCGAGGTTAAGGGCCAAATTCTTAAAAGGTAGACTGCCATTAAGTGCCCAAATGTAAAAATCTGGCCCGACAGTGACTTGCCTCAAGTTACAGTGAGTCTGTGGCATGAATAGAACCCAGATTGCCTAATTTCCAATCCAAAGGTCCTATCCCCTGAGCCATGCTGCTGAATATATGAACAGTCTCATGCAGCTGGTTACAGTACAGCTTGGGAAAGTTTGCACTGTAACTCTGCCCTTTTCTCTAGCCAACCTATTAAAATCTCCCTGGATCAAGATTCGCTCAGAGAAGCTGTTTGGTGGATGTCAGCTCGCAATGCAGCAATATTGGTTCAGTTACATCAGCTGGATGGCCTTGTAACACTGCGCCCTTGTGACAGATATGCGCGCCTGAAAAAAGTCAAAGATCAGATCTTGACCTTGGGTAAGAGTTCTCCAGGATATTCAGCCCCCGGAGAAAGGAGAGTGCCTTTCTCTTACAATGATTCCTTTCTGGCCAAAACTAAGTGTTGAAGAACATGAATTTATTTTTCATTCAAAGAGGGAAGAGTCCGTGATATGGAGAAGAAAGCATAGGGAGAAAGGAGGATACCAATGGCCTTCCCTACGGAGGAGAGTGGTTCATGGCCATGCTTCATTAGAATGCAGTGACAAAGCAATAGCTCTTTTGCAGCTGCAGCAGAACCTTTAGCAACAAGCATATCTTGAGAGGAGCACATGTATTTTTGAGACACAGTTAGGTACCATTCAAACATTTGAAAAAGGTTGATGAGATGCCCTGGATCACAGGTTACATGATACAGGACACCATTACTATAAGTTTACACTATTTTGGTTCCCACCACTGAAGCCTGTTGCAATACTCAAGCACACTTCAAAATATTTAGTCCACTTTGGTGAGCTTTAGGCACTCAGTCGGCTGGGTGAACTGTTTGGTTCTCAGCACCATCCTTTAGAGAGGCAGTCACACTAATCTAGTAACCAGTAGTTTCATATGCTAGCCACTATGTGGCGTCTCACACAACCAAAGGGAGAGGGAGATAAGAGAGTCACTGAATTGTACCTTCTGAGCTACTGGTGGTGTCTGGTTCAGAGAGTGAACTGGCAAAGGAAGGTCCCCCTGTCAGCTGCTCTGACACAATTTCAGGTGGGGTAGGAAGCTGGAGGTGGGTGGAGCTTGTGGAGCTCTGACTTGACAGGGTTGTCAAGAAACGGTCGTCTGTTGAACATACAAAAAAGAACAAGGACACAGGAAAGCATTTGAGATTACCAACCAAAACTAATATCTGCTTCCATCCTGGACCCTTCACTAAAAACTGACATTCACATGGGTAACCATTTTTCCTCATATATGAGATATAACAGATCCTTCACTTGGAAAGTGGAGGAGCAGTGCATAATGAGAGCACAAATTCTAGGTGGGGTAGCAGGAAAGTTTCCAAAAGCACTTAAGTCCCAGTTCTGAAAGTGACTTGTCTACACTTACACGCTGCTGCAGCACAGCAGTGCAGACACTACCTAGGCCGACCAAAGGGACTCTCCTGTTGGTGCAGCTAATCCACCTCCCCTAGAGACAGTAGCTAGGTCGACAGAAGACTTCTGCTGTCAATTTAGTGCTGTCTACAGGGGGACTTAGGCTGGCTTAATTATACCACTCGGGGGTGTGGATTTTTCACACCCTTGAGCAATGTAGTTATGCCAACCTAATTTTCTAGTTTAGACCAGGCCTCAGAAACTCCAGCTGCTTATTCTCCTAATGGGATTTATTGAAAGTCAATAGAGTGCCTAAGCATCCAAGTCGCTTTCAAAAAACTTTTGAAAGTTTTATTCAGAGTGGTTCTAGTGAGAGCTTTTGGAAACTTTAACTTGATCATCACTTTAAACTTCTATAATATTGTTACTCATAAATCCTTATATTACAATTGAGAACATAAGAAATCCAGTTTCCTTTGCACCATTTATGCAGCAGATTCATTTACTGCATTCCATTCACCTCTGATAATAGGTTAGCCCATGTCACTTTGCAGTTCTCACCCATGATGTTTGGGTTGCAGATACCGTAGAGGAACACCCACCCATTAATTTTTAAGAAACATTTCAATTAATTAGATTTTATAACATCAAAATCTAGAGCTCTCAACCTACTCCTCTTGATGGAGTTCCTGTAACTTTTGAAAGAAACTGAAAACATTGGCGCTCCCATATTACTGAGATAATATGTAACTTGCCTTGAACAACCACTCAAAAGACTCCATGGGAAAACAGTTACAGTATCTCACTTTCAGTAATCCTTGCCCTTAAAATTCCTCTACTTTGCAGGAACATTTCTGCATTGGAAGTATTATATTCCTATTTGCAACGTATGAGACCCATATCAAGTGTGTCTTGAAATGAAAACGTAATATGCAATTTAGTATAAAAATCTGAACCAGGAGATGACTAAGGTTTTTCGCAATGGGAATGAGAAGCAGCTTCTTCCCCTCAGATGTGACAATATTTAGGAGAGGCAGATTAAAACCAAGGGGACTAGCTGTTTTCCAGCAGTCCATGCTACATTCTAACCTAATGTACTGTTAATAGTTAGGGATAAATAAAGTAATCAGCAAAATAATTACGATTACATTTAAAATAGCCTCATTAGGGTTTAGCGTTAATAATGCATTGAAAAGAATAGGGCAGTTCTTTTAGAGCTATGGTTTCCAAGACTTAATGATCACCGCATGAGTTTACGTTGATTTCACATTTTGATGGTTCTTTGCAACCTTGAGGCTAGTGGCTTAAATCTCTTAAAATTAGAGTGCAACAATTATGTGCAAACGCAATGAGGACAGTTACAAAGGCAATTTTTACACTAATAAGCTTTATAGCACTTCAATCCAATTTATGCTATAATCCTTCCTGTATGGCAGAATTCAATTAAGACAATAGTTCCATCATGCACGAATACTGTTCAGTCTTGCAGTACACACTAACCAACTGCACAACTGAGCTATAGCTTTGAACTTCAGCAAGGCAGGATTAACCCAGACTGGTACCAGATATACGAGACAAGACCAAAATATATCTTAACCGTTTCAAGAAACTGCCCTGTGGTAATCGTCATGCTGGGGGAGTGGTTTGTGCCAAACAGCATCCTTATCTATTGATCACCCCAATTTGAAACAGAAGTAGGTCATTGCACACTAGGGAACTTTTAGTGCCGCACCAGGGTCCACATGGACACTTAGTGCATGGCAGACTAGTGCGGGGTAGATTTACACCCCAGCCTGCCACAAACGAAGTGTTCATTTAGACAAGCCCATTGTTTCAAACTAGTCTCTAGAGCTCAGTGACATGTTGCACCTTTGGGATTTTGCAGCCTTTAAGAGTTTTAAGATAAAAACCTTAAAGGCCATTAATTCTTCCAGGAAAACTTGTACAATAACGCTATGTGGACGTGAAAAGAATTCTGATTCTATACCAGATATATGCTGCCTTTTCCATTCTCTCCTCCTTTGTTAGGGATATTTACATGGAAATGGTATCCATTGTGTCGTAACTGAATACAGGAAAAAAAAGATATGTATCTGTATCACATAGTAGTGTAATGGTCTCAAAATGGAAAGTTTGAAAACAGGCCTACACTGATGCATTAGCAGCTTTAATTATTTCAGATGAGACGGGGATGAGGTGAGCAATTCTATCATGTCCTTACTAGAACACATTATCTAAACAGACCTTTTTCTCCATTCTGTAGGGCTGGAGAAGCGTTGCGGGGAGAGGTGTCCATTGCACTGATCTGTGAAAAGATGGACAGAACACGGATTACTGAGGAAGCAGCCAGTAGTCCCATTCTCTTTTCAGCTATATCCCCTATGATGGGGCAAATACAAAATGAAGCAGCATCACCCATTTTCAGCTTCTGCATATATGCTTGATGTGCAGCAGCACGTGCAAGTCTTAAGATATGATTCTGTAAGTCTGCTCGTGTCTGTAAAAAGTAAGAGCTGCACTCTAAAAGACAGTAGGATTTAGGTTACTGCCATCATGGCCGACCATTCTCTTCATTATCTCTCAAGTTAGAGCCCTGTGCCACGAGTTCTTGGAGTTTATTAATTACTATCTCCCATAAGTGACATTTTCAGATTTATACTAAAGGAAATATGCTCATTACCTGTACTATTAAGTTTTATAGTGTAGTTTAAAAAAATAAAATAAAATGCATTTTCAAACTAAAAAAGGAGTTCATTCAAAGGTTAGTTAGCTTTGGCCACAGAAAGGACAGATGCCATCATGTAGAATGCTATAAAGTTATGAGATTGCAATTTTAATTAAATATCTGTCAAAGTTACACTTGCCAGGTTTTACAGTTCTAGTATTTAACATATCATTTTGACACACTTAAATGTCAGCTCTACAATACTCCCCATTTCCCACCTCTTTATAATTACACTATCTTCATCCTGCATTCTTTCCTCTTTTCCATCTGAAACCTGGATTATGCTGCAACTCCTTTTAGCTTTAGTTCCTTCTTGTACATGGACACTGGGTTTATTTTATATGCTAGTGAGTTTATCACCAGATACAATAATTCCTTTCAACACCTTCCCTATCTCCACTGGGTCCCTTTAGATCAGAATTTTACCCAATACTTCCTACATTCTTACAACGTTTGCTTTACTTTCATTATATTTGATTTTTTTTTCTTCTCAAGTAAGATGAGAGCTAACCATAAAACTTAATAGGAAGGTAAACCGTTAAACTACCTCCTCTGAACTAAATTACCAATTATATTGTGATACAAAAGCCAGTGCATAAAGGTCTTCCAAACTGGAAATAACACCCTCAACATCAGTCTTCATTTTTAGATTGACATAATATTGATAGTTTACAAGCATTGAAGAACAACTGTAAGCTTTTGTGTTTTTAAAAGTTAACATTTTCTTCACTATAACGGTACAGAACGCCAGATAACATGTAATGTTTTAGAACCCTTCAGAGGTTCAGTAGTTTCATGGTGCAACATCTTCTGAGTAGGAAAGTTATTTTAAACTTTTTGAAAGATGGGAGAAGCTATTTTAGATCAGTTTGGTTCTAACCAGAATGGCGGTTTCAAGGTAACAGAATGAGATTACCTTGTTTTCTTCACCTTGTCTCAGTCTTCCAGGGCTCGGTGGTACTGAGGGGCGTTTTCTACCTTTCTCCTGCTGGAAGAGATCCTGTAATCTAAAAGAGAAGCAGAATTATCCTTGGTCCACGACTAGACGCCTAGGCACTATGGTGATACAAATAAATAATAGTATATTCAATTAGAACAATTACGTCCGGGCTAGTCTACACTACCGCGCCCCATCAGCGCAGCCGCACCGATGCAGCTGCAGTGCTGTAGCGCGTCTGGTGAAGATGTGCTGTGCCGACGGGAGAGCACTCTCCCGTCAGCATAATTTCTCTGTCTCCACGAGAGGCGGAAGCTATGTTGGCAGGAGTGCATCTGCTGCCGACTTAGTGCTGGTGTGAATAGCACTTAAGTCGATGTAATCTGCATCGCTTAGGGGGTGGCTTTTTCACACCCCTGAGCAATGCAAGTTACATCAACTTAAGCGGTGGTGCAGACAAGCCCTCAGACATTCTGGGGACAATCTCTAAAGATTGTTCATGCTGAGGTTTAGTCAAATGTGTGTCTTCATAATATTTTCTGGTCACATCTGGTACTTAATAAATGTTCTGTGTGACTAAAAAAGGTTGCAATTAGCCATGAAGAGATCATTCTTTTCCTCGCACCTCACAGTAGGAGCCGTAGTGTTGAAGTCAGAACAGTTTTCAAAGTCACACATGGGCCACGTGAGATAGTTTAAACAATTGCAAGTGGAATAGAGAAATGATGATAAGTTGCCTGTGTTTAAAATGCTTCTCTTCAAATTTGCTCAGCTGTGAGATTATTTCAAAGTGTCGTGCAGAGGATCAATTGCCTTATATAGGAGATCTCCTCATTTCTACCTTTATTTCAGTTTTGCCCTGTTTCCCATACAAATTGTGATTCTCCAATAAGTCTGTGCAACTTCTACAACAAGGCTTGAAATAGATCATCTACATTGCCACTCATTGAAGTCTAGCCATTGACAAGTGGGTCTGTATAAATATAACTCCACTCATTAAATTTTCACCTTCAAACAATCACGTGTAAATATGACTAGTCATTAGCAAGATATTGCAGTATCTTGCTATGCTGTAGTAACAACAAACTTGATGGGGAGAAAGTGCAGCAGGATCTCCTACCTAGGTTGCTAGCATTTCTCTTACCTGTTATTCCAGGCCTGCAGCATCTCACAGAGGCTCTGTTTTTTAGCTATCAGAGACTCAAAGACTGACTGCAACTGCTGAGAGGTGTCCAATGAAGGTGAAAGCATCCTTGCTTGGATCTTCTCAATCCAGTTCCGGAACTCTACCTCTTCCATCTGCCAAAGAAAAATTTAGATTTTTCAGTACTCTGCCACCAGCGGTGTTACACTGGTACAGCAATGTTCTATTTTCGCCCTGCATTTCACTGGTGCAGAAGCAGCACGTTACCTCTTTTTGTGCAAAAAGGTCCTCCATCTTCTCTTCCCTTGTTTTACTGAAAGTATCAGTTTTCAAAGAAGTGAGACGATCATCAACAGCAAGGTACACCTGTGATACCCTGTGGTAAGAGGATAAAACATTTCAGACACCATTCAGAGTCTCAGAGCCAAAAGTGGTCCAAAGTGGTCTTTAGTAGAACACAAACTCAAATTTGATGCTAGAGTTTTGCAACCTATCCCCACCCTGTAACAGCTTGTCCCATTAAACTTCAGTGGGACAACTTGAGTGAGTAAGTCTACTCTCATGAACAAGATGCAAGACTGGTCCCTTAAAAGGAGCATTCTGTAGACTCCAAAAGATCATGAAAAAGCTTGCTATTCTGCCCAGATTACTAAACTATGGCACTCCCTTTTGAGGCACACAGTCATTCAGGGTATGTCTACACTACCCGCCGGATCGGCGGGCAGCAATCGATCCAGCGGGGATCCATTTATTGTGTCTAGACTAGACGCAATAAATCGATCCCCGAGCGCCCTCCCGTCGACTCCTGTACTCCAGCGCCGCGAGAGACGCACAGGCAGAGTCGACGGGGGAGCGGCAGCAGTCGACTCACCGCGGTGAAGAAACCACGGTAATTTGATCTGAGTACGTCGTCTTCAGCTACGTTATTCATGTAGCTGAAGTTGCGTAACTTAGATCTATCCCCTCCCAGTGTAGACCAGGGCTCACTCATGACAGAGTATTCCATTGTTAAGAAAGCAGGGTTAAGGTAACAAACAGCTAGAATACATTTACCACCGTTGTCTACTAAGAAGGACAATGCAAACTGAGCATTGTTGTACCTTCCTGGTTTAAGGATAACCTATGGCTCTGAACTACAATGTAGAAAACGAGAGCTAAGTAGGAAAGAGCATCTCTTCTCACCGTTTCTTGAATATTTCAGTACTGAACAGAATAACCTGTTGGAATTATGACAAGTAGCAAATAGATACTAAAAAGAGATCAGCAGTATGGGAACCCTGCAGTAGGAGCAGTAGTCAGAAGATTGTGATAAGTTGCCAGTTCTCCCACCCATCTTTTCCACCTCCCCAAACAATCTAAAAGCAGTTTCTTCTGCAGTCAGAGGCAACAAATCAAATTACATTCAACCCCCTGCTGCCCAATAAGAGTCAGCTAAAAATAAACACTAGGTGGCAATGAAAAGTGTCTGATATCAGTAAAACTGGTTCTGCTCAGGAAACAATTTAATATTTTCCTTTTAATATTTTATAAATTGAAATCACAAGTTGAGCACATCAGAAGGCCAGACAGTTCAAAACAATGCACTGAAGAACCTGAATACTTTTTTTTTTTTGGTCACTTGTGTCTTTTCAAATTAAGCTTCCAAGTACAGCGTCTCCTACCCATTTTTTGAGTATTAGACAGTGGCAGCAATCTCGCTTATAGGTTGAGGATTTTCATTGTAACAGCATGCTTCCAGGATCAGCTTTCTGACAACGTAATCCTTTCCAATGATTATTTAGGAAAGTTCTGTAAGAACACGTTTGGCCACTTGAGATGTCCGATTTCTATGTAGCTATTTTTTTTTTTTTTTAAATTAAAAAAGAAAGACATAGGACCAAAACTCTTTAGTCCAGCCACATTAAAAAGTATTATTACACCAGGCATACAGGGAGGAGGAAAGAGTCTTCAGAGTACACCTACGCAGCAGCTGGGGGGTACAATTCGCAGTTTGGGTAGATGTACAAGCTCTGCTTGAGCTAGCGCAGTAAAAATAGCTGTGTGGGAGCAGCGGCATGGACAGTGGCTTGGACTAGCTGCCCAAGTATGTACACAGGGGTCGAACCAGATTGTACTCTGGCAGCTAGCCTAAGTCATGACCCATGCCACTGAGTCATGACCCTGCTATTTTTACTGTGCTAGCTCGAGCATAACTAGCACACGTATGTCTACCCAGGCTGGGAACCGCACTTCCCAGCTGCTGTGTAGACATAACCTTAGACAATAGGTGGAGAGGGTCGGAGTTAAGGTTGATATAGGAACCTTATTTCCTTACTCTGAAGCATTTCAATTGTTTTGCTACAAGCTCTTATATTTTAAGCTACTGCAACTGTATTTAACAGATGTTTTCTCTAGTTTCTTCAGCAAGAATGGCTTCATTTCCTCTAGTAATTAAGGTTTAAGTCATAAATAAGAAGAGGCAGCCAAAATAGGTGAAGAGAAACAAAACAAGGACATACTTTTGAGAGAAATCCTTCAGATCCTGCAGAATAGTAACCTTTAACGGAGCTTGACGTTTGATGTAGATTTTGGGGTGCGGGACACATACCTCTAGCAGCCGGATTGGAGAATAGCTAAGAGCAATAAAAAACAACCTTGTGTGAAAATGAAAACAAACACCACCCTGCTCCATTGCATCTCTCCCACCCTTTTGCTGTTGGTGATTCTCCTTCAATTGGAGCACAGAGTATCAGAAAGAGCCCTGGAGGTACCTGGCGGTGCCTGAAATACCTCAGCCTTCCAGGACACTAGCAAGTACGTGCTGTTTAGCTACTATGTAAAATGAGTACACAAACCATGCTATAAACCAGCGGGGCGAAGTTTGGTAACACAGGATTGATCATTTTCCCCTGATGCAGCCTGCCTATGGACTGCTGGTTCCATCATGTTGAGTCCCTTATTCCTAGAACTACTGCCAACCCCCACCCCACCCCTCTCCCAGCACTGCACAGAACAGCGTGATTAGATAATGCCAGTTTCTAGACATGCTGTACTTCTAGAACAGAGGCACAAACTATAGTATAGAACACCGTCCCTTTTACTGTTTGACATGCTCAAGATTAATTAATTAGGAGGACAGGAGTATTAGGGTTGCTCATTCAGCTTGACCCAAGCACTTTAGGTGGCCATGCAGTCAGCGTTGGGGTGGAATCTGGAAGCGAAACCTTACCTGAAAGATGCCACCATCTGATTATATGAGAAATACTGGTGATAGTCATGGTGTATGGAGTGACCGCAAGGCTCTGCATTGGCTCTTCGCGTGTACTGGTGCCCATAGAATCTCAATTCAAGGTATTTTGCAAATGACATGGACCAAGAATCATTGGAAAGTGGGACAACTGGTGTGACCTGAAATTTGAAAACAGATTTTAATAGAAACAGACGAATGACTCAGGCAGAAGCAATGAGTACATTTTAAGTAAAACTAGCCTAGTCCAAGCAGTGATGTGATATTCAAGCAATTCAAAAAGTGTTTCTAGGAATCGTGTGTGTGTGTGTGTGCTCTGTCAGTTTTTATGTCAAGAAGAGGTCAACACAGCATCAAGATATCCTGTGGTATACTGGCATGGTTAACTAATACAGCTGATGCAGTTAGCAATATCTAGAAGTGCTGATCAGGAGAGATTTTGGTTATTAAATCAATATAAGAATACTTGCCCCAGAAAGCAGACGTTTCCCACCATAACAACATGTCTGCTTATATTTGTAAAGTGATTTCCTTGTCTAGTGCCATCACTTGTATCGATGCTTAGTCAGCAACACCGATTTCACTGCACTGCCGTGCCTTAAAACATTTATCAAGTGCCTGAGTACTGAGCTGTGAAGTACTCCAATACTTTAGCTTCTATATTTGTAATACTGCTTGCAAATTTTAGGTGTTATTTTATGGTCAATATTTCTACTGGTGTTGAACATATTTCCATTTAGAAACAGAGCATTAGGAGTGTTAACAAGCAAGTACGTTTTATATATGGGATATTTTCTGCATGCATGATTTGCATCTGCCTTCAGCTATCACACTAATTTCCTCCAATTCCTTTAAATCCATCATCATCATCAGGGTATAAACCAGTATCGATAGCATGAAGTCATTAGAAAAATATTCAACTTACAGTAGCAATTCTATATAGTTTCTAGATGGCAAAATGGCTATTTTATGTACTTTGTTTAAATGTACAGGAAATGAAATTAATTTAGGGGGTCTTTAATAAAATTCACTCAAGAGACTGGTGATTATAAGTAAATTTCTAAAATTAAATAGAAGTTAGTTTGTTTTAACTCCAGGGGACATCTAGCTAGTTTTCTTAAATAAGTATATGAAGATTACTGAATTTACAAGAAAAAGCACATGCCCTATATGTTATTTTACTAATTATTTCTGGCTATTAAAAAGGATATAAAATTCATCTAATAGTGCAGTTCTCTCATCTAGTATTTTAGTGCTGAACAAAGAAAATCTGTAGATAGTTTTGAAACAGAGTACAGCAGGTGCTGTTGGACTTGATACAGACACACACTATGTATAGTGGATAATAGCAAGTGTACATTGTGGAGGAGATGGTTTTAGGTCAATTAATGGACCAGTACATCAGGAGAGTGGAGTTTTGTCTCTCCCCACCTCAACATTCAACAAGTTTTGTTATGGCCAGGGGGGCCACAACCTCTACTGGCACATGTGGGAATGACTCCATTTAAATCAACGGAGCGCTCACCTGCTGGTGCCTGAAATTAATTTGGTCCAGTGTGTCAGCACCATTATCCAAAGCTATTTATCCTTTCAAAAAATATGTGATAGTCTTTTTCAAGCAGGAGCAAATATTTCCCCTGTAGTACAATATACTGGGAGCACTACACCCAACAGCATCAGTGGGTTATGTAGGGTTAGTCTTAGTTACATCTGGAAGCACCTATACAGATCAGAAGCTGCTAGTACTACTTCAGCTGCGGCTCCTGAGAAAATACAGCTCTTTCTGAAAGGCATTGCCCTCTGCGTGAAGACCTATCACACTTGGGATTCTGCTACCATAGCATCAGAATATTCCTCTTAATCTTTACCTGTTTGCACAATCTACACCAGGAGTAGGTAAGGATTGTGTGCTGGTATCCAGGGACTGGGGAGTCCAGCTCCTTCAGTATGATCTGCACACAGCCTTGCCCGTGGACAAAGCGACGAACGTGGTGCACCATTGGTGTTTCACAAAACATGCTGGGGCATTGGTAGGAAGGCCTTAAAGAAAAGAAGTGGGGACATTCAGTTGTGAGGAACTGTGTTACATGTGACGATCTTGAAAGCGACTGTCAGTGGCCCTAGCATACCTTTCAGTGTCATCACACTGCAGTAAATCCACCTTCCAAGACGTACAGAACAAGCAAGTTTCCAACCCGCTTCTAAATTATCTTAAATATTTTAAGTTTATTTACAGTGAGATCTGTTGCTGAAGACCAAGATTTTCCAAAAAAATAGTGCTTCAAGTTAAGTTCCCAAATCTATATTTAGGCACTCAAACGAGGAACAATTGTTTTCAAAAGTGCTGAGCTCCCATGTGTTTGAATATAGGTTTAGGAACCTAAGTCTATGCACCCAGTTTCTGAAAACTTTGGCCACACTGGTTATCAGGGATACTTAACAAAGAGCCTTCCAAGGGTTAAACTTGCACTCAGTATTTTCACACTGATTTTTATCCATTGCTAGCATCAGCTTTTCCCTCTGACTGGGGAACACCCGATACCCTGCACCAATCACTGTTTCAAGAGTAGCGAGTGTAGCACTTACAATGTAAAAAAAAAAAAGTGAACAAAGGTCAAAATTTGATCTAGATTTTTTTTTTTTTTTAAGATTTAAATTTAGCATTTGACACACACACAAGGCTGACAGCACTACAGACTGATTACTTTGTTACCCACAGAGTAGGTACACCCTAGGCAGTGGCTGTGCAGCTCCTCAACTTCAAGGCTATGTCTACCCTGAAGAGCTGTCACTGGATTTAGGGACTATGGGCCCTGTTGTCTAGAAATGGGAGTGGGCCTACCAACCAGCTTCACATATGCTACAAAACGTTTATGAGACAGCAAACACTTGTTCTCAAATCAGGAGAGCATCAGGCCAGTAACCTAGAGAGGAAAGGCTCTAGGACTAAAGTTTCCAAACACACCTACCTGACTTAGTAGCCCAAGTCTAATTATAAAAAGCAACTTATGAAGTTCAGAGAAATTGACCGTATATTCCTTTATCAAATCCCAGCACCATCTACTACAATCCTTCCTTCTGCTTAACATTCTGTCTTCTGTTGATTTTATTTAATAGAATGATAAGCTTCTATCTTAGTTACCCATATGCATCTTTCTAATGCAGCTAGTGTCAACAGGAAAGTAAACAGCATTCTTTAGGGTGCCTATATAAGACAGATTCATACAGGGGACAAAATGAAGTAGAAAATTCCTTAAACATAGCTTAACAGATTCCCTTATGCAAAGTAGAAGGGTTCTATCAGTAGCCATTTTTACCAAAATGAAAACAAAACAGAACAAGTCCTGCCTATAATGATAAACATTGTATATCATGTATTATGACCTACTAAAACTACATATAGACTTCATGTAGTATCAGATATTCCTAATTACACATAGATGAACATAATTTGTTGGGGAATAATCGACACAGTTTTTCTAAAGGGAAACCATGCCTCACCAATCTACTAGAATTCTTTGAGGGGGGGTCAACAAGTATGTGGACTAGGGGGATCCAGTGGATATAGTGTATTTAGATTTTCAGAAAGCCTTTGACAAGGTCTCTCACCAAAGGCTCTTAAGCAAAGCAAGCAGTTATGGGATAAGAGGGAAGGCTCTCTCATGGATTGGTAACTGGTTAAAAGATAGGATACAAAGGGTAGGAATAAATGGTCAGTTTTCAGAATGGAGAGAAGTAAATAGTGGAGTATCTGGGTGATAGCCAAAGCTGGCAGAATGCTGGCAGATAGCACGTCGTGCTATTTTCTGTCTTATTATCTATCCCTTTCTTAATGATTCCCAACATTCTGTTTGCTTTTTTGACTGCAGCTGCACATTAAATGGATGTTTTCAGAGAACAATTCACAATGCGGTAAAGAGATAGTCCCTGCCTCAGACATCTGTAATATGCAACAAGTGATTAAACAAATGGGTAGGAGGGAGGTTAACAATATGAGCACGTTTTCACTTTTTAAGAAGGCAGCAGGAGTAAATGGAACATACTTTAAGAAACATATTTCCTGTTTTGTGCAAGCATCCTAATAAAACAAACAGAAAAGAATTATAGAAGACCTATTCAGCAGAACTGTCTCTAAAGAATGTTTTGCCAAAGATTTTCACAGGATATGAATACCTTTTTAAACTCATCATGCAAACAATTCTCTATAAACTGTACAATACTCCTGAGGTCCCTTCCAACCCTGATATTCTATGATACATGTGTAAGAAAAGCACATCTCAGTCTGATGAGGCTACTGAAGACTTTCTTAAAAGCATGTGTGATATTCTAGTGTAAAAGTTCTTACCTGAAACAATACCGCTCTAAAAACACTCCTAGAGTGAGGTCATTCTTCCCATAGAACTCCATCGTCACAATCCTGATGTAGAGGAAAAACAGAAAGAATTTAAGAGGCAGGATCTTGTATTGGTTTGAGAGGTGTACATTACAGGAATGACTACAACATGGGAACGCTCATGAGTAAGTACATTTATCTCAGCGAACGCCACACAGGCGTGCCTTTAAAGATCATGGCGAAGCACTTCCAAACTTGGGTATCTGAAGTTAGTAATTTTAATCAATATTTGAACACCTAATGGGGCATGATTTTCAGAGGTGCCGAACACAGCATCCCAGCTGATCCCCTCTAAATGATTTTAATGGGCACTTCAGGTGCTCTGCAACTTTGGAAAAAAGAAGAGCCACTTTAGGTGCCTAAATACTGATTTGGATAACTCATTTTAGGCACCGAAATTTGGAAGTTTTGTCTAGAATCAATTTTGCTGCTTTATTTGTTGCTTTAACATGAGTAGGGCCCTAACCAAATTCACAGCCATGAAAAACATGTCACGGACCGTGAAATCTGGTCTCCCCCTCTCCCCCATCCAATGAAATCTGGTCTTGTATATGCTTTTACCCTATACCAGGGGTCAGTAACCTTTGGCACCCGACCCATCAGGGTAAAGCCGCTGGCAGGCCGGTTTGTTTATCTGGAGCGTCCGCAGGCACGAAGCCCCGCAGCTCCCACTGGCTGCGGTACGCCGCTCCCGGCCAATGGGAGCTGTGGGAAGCAGTGGCTAGCACGTTCCTTGGCCCGTGCCGCTTCCCGCAGCTCCCATTGGCCAGGAACGGCGAACCGCGGCCAGTGGGAGCTGTGGGGCTCCATGCCTGCGGACGCTCCAGATAAACTAACGGGCCGGATGTCAAAGGTTGCCGACCCCTGTCCTATACTATAGGGATTTCACAGGGGAGACCAGCGTTTCTCAAATTGGGGGTCCTGACCAAAAAGGGAGTTGCAGGGGAGTGGTGGTATTGCCACACTTATTTCTGCACTGCCTTCAGAACTGAGTGGCTGGAGAGCGGCGGCTGTTGGCTGGGCGCCCAGCTCTGAAGGTGGCACCCCGCCAGCAGCAGTGCAGAAGTAAGGATGGCAATACCTTACCATGCAACCCTTACTTCCATTATCTCCCTCCAACTGCACTGGCTGTTTGGGGACAAGCCCTACCCAGAGTGAACAGCTAAGGATTAGTATTAAAAAAGTCTGCCAGTAACCTGCAGCCTCACAGTTAGCTCTGCAGACATTTAAACATGAAATGCTACTTGCTACAAAGAAATTCCTGCCCTCACTAGGTGAGTAAAGCTGTATTAATATTTAGATTGTAGTGGATTTTCTACACCCCATTCTGGAGCCCTACTACTAGAAATGAAAAAAATCTTCTGAATTTACAAGTTCCAACCTGCCCAACAGAGATTCCACAGATTTCACTCCCCACACAGTCACTACATTAAAATCTACTGTACAGAACCACAGAAACGTAGGGCTGGAAGGGACCTTGAGAGGTCATAAAGTCCAGCTCCCTCTGCTGAGGCAGGACAAAGTAAACCCAGACCATTCCTGATAGGTTTTTGTCAAACCTGTTCTTAATAACCTCCAATGATGGGGATTCCACAACCTCCCTTGGAAGTCTATTCCAGAGCTTAACTACCTTGATAGTTAGGAAGTTTTTCCTAATCTCTAATTTAAATCTCCCTTGCTGCAGATTAAACCCATTACTTCTTGTCCTACCTTCAGGAGGACATGGAGAACAACTGATCACTGTCCCCTTTCTAAAAACAGCCTTTAAACATATTTGAAGACTTATCAGGTCCTCCCTCGGTCTTCTTTTCTCAAGACTACACATGCCCAGGTTTTTTAACCTTTCCTCATAGGTCAGGTTTTCTAAACCTTTTCACATTTTTGTTGCTCTCCTTTGGACTCTTTCCAATTCGTCTACATCTTTCCCGAAGTGTGGCACCCTGAACTGGACACAGTACTCCAGCGGAGGCCTCACCAGTGTATGACATTCCTGTTAATACACACCAGAATATTACCCTTGTTTGCAACAGCACCACAATGTTCACTAGTATTCAATTTGTGATCCACTAGAACCTCTCAGATACTTTTCAGCAGTACTACCGCCTAGCCAGGTACTTCCCATTTTGTAGTTGGGC
Source organism: Platysternon megacephalum (assembly GCA_003942145.1). Classification (NCBI taxonomy): domain Eukaryota; kingdom Metazoa; phylum Chordata; order Testudines; family Platysternidae; genus Platysternon; species Platysternon megacephalum. The sequence continues at coordinate 12,664,424 of QXTE01000015.1, read as the reverse complement.
TTTGGTTCCTTCTTAAGTGTAGTACTTTGTACTTGGGTTTATTGAATTTTATCTTGCGGATTTCAGACTAAATTCTCCAATTTGTCAAGTTCATTTTAAATTCGAATCCTGTCCTCCAAAGCCCCTGCAACTCCTCCCAGCTTGGTGTCATCTGCAAATTTTATAAACATACTCCCCACACCATTGTCCAAGTCATTAATAAAAATATTGACTATCATCAGATACAGGGCTGACGCCTATGGGACCCCACTAGAAACATACTCCCAGTTTGATGGTGAACCACTGACAACTACTTTGAGTTCGGTCTTTCAGCCAGTTGTGCACCCACTTTACAGTAATTTCATCTGGACCATATTTCCCCAGTTTGCTCATGAGAATGTCATGTAGGGATGTGACAAAAGCCTTACTAAAAATAAAGATAAATCATGCCTTCTGCTTCCCCCCCATCCATTAGTCAGTAACCCTATCAAAGAAGGCCTTTAGGTTGGTTTGGAAGGATTTGGTTTTGACAAATCCATGCTAGCTATTCCTTATAACGCTATTCCCTCAGTGCTTACAAACTGATTGTATATTAATTTGTTCCACTATCTTTCCACTAAGTCAGTTAGGCTGACTTGTCTACAATTCCCTGGGTCTGTTCTCCCTTTAAAGATAGGTACTATGTTTGCTCTTCTCTAGTCTTCTGGGACCTCCATGAGCTCTCGAAGATAACTGCTAACACTTTCAAGACTGCTTCAGCTAGTTCCTTAAGTACTACTCTAGGATGAATTTCATCAGGCCCACATACAAAAGCAGTGATTAGTTAGAGCACTGAATTACAGGTTGGGCTTTTTTTTTTTTCCCTCCTCATTCCTGCCTTATTAAGCATTACAAAGGTAAGTGATATTACTCAAATCCATCTAGTCATACACAGCTTAATGTTGTGACAGGCAACTCTAAATAGGGCTAAGCTGCCTTCCCAGAGTCCTTAGTGAAGCTGTACAGAGGAATTAGCACTGACCTTGCCTTCATATAAAGAGAGAGATTAGCACTTAAACTTTGTATTTTAAGAGAGCCATATAGAAGAAGAAGAAATTCATTTCATACCATGGGCTAACGCAGGCACTTGGAGCATTGCTGGACTGGGCAGAGGAGCTACTGAAAAGAACACAGAGCCTCTGATGGTTTACTGGACTCAGACAGTCCACCTGACAAGACAACCCATTAGCCAGTTACAACCACATATTTCCACCAATACAAAATAGTTTACACTTTAAAAGCTGCACAGAATGGAATTTTATTCAGTGAGAGATTCTGTGTTTGTCCCATTTGTCGGATTTACTTTTCTCAGGAGATTAAGTTTCTACCTAGAGCTCTAGGTAGACTTATGCAAGGAGAACTTTTTTGGAATACAGCACAACCAATTAGGTACAAAAGTTTAAGGAATAGGAAGCCCAAGTGGACTTTTAAACAGTTTGTGACAGTTTGAGGGCTCTTTAATCCACAAGTGTTGTGCATTTTAATCCTTTGGAACAAGAAATCTTGAGCCTGAATCTTGACATTTGCTGCTTACCTCCTTGCAAGAACAGTTTTTCTAATACACAGGATCTCAATTATTCAGAATACACAAGGTAGATTTCCCCTCACCCACCCTCCACCCCCCAAACAGGTTTACTATTCTGCTGCTAAAACTTCAATATAAATATAAACCCCCACAAAAAAGTCAACCAGTGAAGATATTTTTGTGCTGGGGAGCTGGACTGGCAAGTGTTCACTTGTTTGCTCTAAATGAAGTTCAGCCATTTCTGCCAGTAACCACAGCTTCTAGTGCAAAAAAGCATCACATCCCAAGAAGAGCTGCGAGATTCCCCCCAGGCAGAAGTTAGCAATTTTCATAGCAAACAAGAAAGATTTATCCACCTGTGAAAACAGATACCTGTTTATGAAAAAAATAGCTTCTTCACAAGTGTTTTTGCACACAAACAATTGTGATATTTCAAAGACAGGCTATAATTACATTTTCATTAAAAGATTCTCTTGATTCTTTTCCAACTAATCTGGATCAGATATTTAGAATATTAAGAAATTTTTTAAAAATACTTTGCAGTTACATCCTCCAACACTGTCCTTTATTCTAACTGGACACCATTTAGCTACCAAACCCACTAGGAGACAATATCAACGTTAGCATTACTCAAGAGAGAATAAACAAACCGCTTTTAAACAGATGGGAGATGGTTCTCTTCCCCACCCCACACTTCACCCCCGATTGTGGATGCAAGCACATTCACTCCCAGCATGTAAAACTGAGCTGGTAATGAGATGTACCAAGTTTCTTGCTCTTCCTGGTGGTTCAGAGAGCAAGTGCCTTGCAAGCCCCCTCCACCCACAATCCCTCAGGTCAGCATCTCTCACAATCAGGGACCACAACGTGGTGATTAAACAAGCTGACAGAGCATTGCAGTCCAATATGAACTTTTGTTATGCCTGGCCTGTTCCTAAATATGATATTCAGAAGTATGTTCTTTCTCTCACCACTAAACAAAAACAGGAGGTAAAAACCTAGATTCTTACCTTATGAGACCATACAGATTCACCCCGAACCAATCCTCTCTCATCCTCTTCATTTCTGCCTCCAACTTTTCCTCCAGGAACACCAGATGCATCTTTACACTGGGCAAAGGGATCTGCATTTTTCTGTTGTATCCTTCCTCCTCTGGCCCGGTAATCTGCCAGCATTCTGGCCAAGCTTTGGCTATCACCCAGATGCTCTGCAATTCTAGTGTTAACTAGCTCATGGGTGGGCAAAACCTGGATGGCCTTTGCCTGGATACTTCCATTTATCCCTTGCAGTCCAGAGAGATCCCTTAACAGCTGTTTCTTCCTCCTGCTCTCCAGCTCCTTATACTCTTTGTTGAGGAAAGGAGACAAATAGACCTGCTCTGGGAAGTAGTCCCGGGCAGGGCACCTCATGCCCATCTCTGTTAGAAGAAAAGGTTCATGGAATGTGATCACAGGTGAGATACAGAGAATAACATCTTTCAGCTCCTGCTTAAATGCTGAGGAGTAGGCCTTGAGGCGATCCTCGGAGGAAGTCACCTCCTCCATGACATACAAACCAGTGTCATCCTGCAGAGGGTCTCTAAAGACTCTCATTTGGCTTTTGGAATCCTGCAGGTCACCTGGCTGCTGCAGAGTCTCCAGATGCTGACTATATAGAGTGCCTGGGTGTTGGTCTGTATTATGGAAGGGTAGCCGTGATTCTGGTACTGGTGTTGTAATACTGCTCAACACTGGCAGTGAATATTCCATTCTGAGATGCTCTTGGTGCCTTAAAGAGGAACCCTCTCGCAGGACATCATCATCATCTTGATCCTCTTCTTCAAACAAAGTTCTTTGTTCTAGTGTGCTGGCTTCATCGGAAGAGACAGACTCAGAGACCATGGGTACTTTTTCAGAAGAGAGCTCAACATCTCTGATCATTGTGCTAAACTCCTCGCCATTAAAGAGGTCTTGGTGCCCATTTTCATCTCCTTGGCTTTCAATCAGTGTGTGGAAGGAGCTGTTTTTAGTCAGAGTAGGGGGCATGGCAAACTCGTCCATAAGAAAAGAAATTTCCAGCTGGGAATGATAAGCCACACAGACCATAAAGATAAGGATCTCCTTCACTCGGGTCAGTTCATAGTCTGCAGCTCCACGCAGCTTGATGGTGCAGCCCAAGTGTGGGAGGCACCCTTCAAAAAACATTAAGGTTTTGGTTTGATCTAGAAAAGTTAGGAGGAAAACAGTGAGGGTCAAGTGGTTCTCACATTTCACATGTAAGCAGCAGAACTGAAATGTTTTCCTATGAAAAAAAATGAACGCTAATTACGACATAAGAATTGGAACTAGACACAAAACCAGTTATTGCAACACCGCTGCAGGAACTCGTGCCCAGTCCAAACCAAGGGTGTGGCTCAAGTTGTATATTTTTAGGTTTCTTTATGGAAAGTTAGCCTCTGCTGTCCTTCACTTTGCCAGTCTAGTTGTAATACATTTTGAATCCAGTCAGGACAGAACAAAACAAATAAGCAGCATATGTCCCAATATACCAAGATTAAGCTAAGCCATAGAAGTGTAGGGCTGGAATAGACCTCAAAGGTCATCTAGTCCATCCCACCCATGCTGAGGCAAGATTAAATAGACTCGTCAGGGATAGTCTATGTATTTGTCTAGCCTGTTCTTAAAAATCTCCAATGATGGGGATCCCACTACCTATTTCACTATTTAACTCATGATGTTCTAAAGCCTACAGACTTTGAAAGCAAATGCCTTGACTTGGTTTCTTTCTAGCTAAAAGAACTTGAGTGGGGGGTGTGAGTTAGGGGGAAATGCAGGTTATTACAGCCAGGAGGCAGCCCATTGTTGGTAACCCATTGGGCTAAGCTTTAAATTTATCTATCAAAGTATTCATTTATGCTGTCTTCCTTGCTGCACTGGCCTTTTGTTTCTGTAATTAAAACGTTGAAAATATTATACCTGCAGTTTCTTCTCCTAGGCTCCCGACCAAATGAGGGGTTTTTGTCCCCTTGTTAGATGCTCGTTTCATGTGTTGTATATGGAGATCAGCATAATATGGATCATTTCTTCATATTTTTTGGAAAACATTAGATCAGGGGCTGGCAAACTTTTTGGCCTGACAGCTACATTGGGTTTCCGAAATTGTATGGAGGGCCGGTTAGGGGAGGCTGTGCCCACGCCACCCCATCCAACCCCCCCCAACCCCCCCATCTCCTTCTTGACTGCCCCCCAGACCCTGGACCCCATTCAACTCCCGTTTCCCCACTCTCTGACTGCCCCGACCCCTATCCACACCCCCGAACTCCACTGCCCTCTATCCAACCCCCCCTGCTTCCTGCTCTCTTACCACGCTGCCTGGAGCACCGGTGGCTGGCGGCACACCAGGACAGAAAGCCGTGCCACCCGGCTGGAGCCAGCCACCACGCAGCACAGAGCACTGGGTCAGGCCGCGGCTCTGCAGCTGCGCTGCCCAGCAAGAACTCGCAGCCCCGCCACCCAGAGCATTGCGCCAGTGGGAACAGCAGGGGAGGGGCCGGGGGCTAGCCTCCCAGGCCAGGAGCTCAGGGGCCGGGCAGGACGGTCCCGCGGGCCGGATGTGGCCTGCAGGTCGTCGTTTGCCCACCTCTGCATTAGATATAGAATTATTTGCACTCTTTGTTGGGGGTATAAACCATCAAGACTATTATAGCAAAGCTATGCTTAACAGCCCTGTCAACCTTTCTTCATTCATTTCAGTTATTTGGCAGTCAAGACATGCTGATTAATGTAGCAGTATTAGTAAATTAATAATCCACTCGCCAATGCTGTTTTGGACAAATGAGCTAGGACATCCAGGTTCTACTCACCATTAGGTAACTGGAACACTTGCATGTAAAATTTATGACAGGTTCCCAAGTGTGGTTTGGTCAACAATTGATCCATTGACATCACCAAGTCTCCCTGAGTCATCCGACTTATTCGGTCTAACACTTGCTGTAAACATGCATAAAACAATAGAATAGGGCACAATATTGTCATAAGTTAAAAATATATGTTCCAAGCTGTATCTGCTACTTCATCCTTAGATAAGCCTAAGGCATTAGCTTATTATAGTGTTTTTCTAGAGCGAATTAAAGGAAAAATATCAGCCTTAACTTTGAAGTCTCTTGGTTTGCATCATTGGGGTAACACTAAATTTCATTAAGAATTCATATTTGAGAAATTATTCCAAAGAAATATAAAATAATAATTTAACTAAACTCCAGCTATCATTGCATTTTAGCCTGTTTAACATGACCAGACATGACTTATTACAGCAACAGGATACTCTAGAAGTATCATATGCTATGACTGTGTTTGGGACCAAGCACTCACCGGCTTGACATTGATGACCAGAGTGATGCCATGTTCCAGCAGCATGTCCTGGGCAATTCGGGACACAGTCTTCTCAACCAGAACCAGGGTAGGCCTGACATCCACTATCCGCTGCACATAGTTCTTCAAGAACTCCCTTTCCTAGATACCAAGAGAAAGTACGACAGCTACTGCAGATCTAATTTCTTTTAAAAAGTGAAGCAGTCACATCTAGTCACTTTCAAAATGTTGTGTCATTTCAGGCACTAAACCTGCGCTTGAGTCATCATGCCTATGCAAGTGATTTTACAATTCTCTTTATATATAATTAGTTTCTCTCTCCTGTTACTGTGAAAGGCCAATGCACACAGGAGAAACTGACTAACCAGAAAGTGTAGTCAAATGCATAGAGTACATATACATTTCCCATTCTCCCTCTCAATGTTAAGTGTGAATTTTACTGTGTCCCTTAAAATAGAGGTTTAATTTAATTAGTTTGATATCATTAACGCAGGAAGACAACCCCTTATCAATAAGAACTGCATATTAAGATGCTTTTATATGTTGTGTTGAGGTGCATTCAGTAGATTAAAAACAATGAAACTTTCAGATTTTAGTAAGTTACTCAATTTAGTTTTTTGCATTACTATGCTAAAACATAATGGATACTTCTATGTAGCTTTATTCTATGGATTCGTTTGCCTAGGACACTCTGGAAAATCAATCTGAGTTAATGAAAGGTGCAAATTTCAAGTGGATTCATCTTTCATTAACTCAGATTAACTTTCCTGAGTGTCCCCATGTAGACAAATCCTAACACTAACACACACACAATGTTAAAACAACATTAAGGGAGCAAAAAGTAAGGTTGCATAGGCAATGTTATTCAGCTCCCTTGTGCATATGCATTAGGATTCAATCTTTAATTGCATGATCACATACTACTGTTTCTTCAGAACCCCTCTCTCATTTAGTATACAGTATAAAGAATACTTGTGTCTCTAGGGCACAGGCCCAATCTGTTGCAGAAATTGGAAGGTAGGTAGTAAATGAAGCAGGGGAATTGCAGTAAGAAAAAGGACAGTCATGGGTAAGACAATTGAATTCAGCTCTGGAGAACTAGATTCTATCCTTGTGGCTTTGTGAAACAGAATTCCTGCCAGATGCTAATCAAGTCATTTAGCCCACATTTTTCACAACAACTGGTCATTAGCTGTGCTTTACTCAATTTCTGGGCACTTAAGTTGAGACCCTGAGGTCTGATTTGAAGAAATGCTAAGCACTCACAGCCAGGGCCGTCCCTAGCCATTTTGGTGCCCTACGCAGCCGCCCTGCAGGCGGTGTGTGTGGTGCCCGGACCGATCCAAGGCAGCTTGCAGCTGCAGCTGAAGAGAAAGTCCTGCTCAGACTTTGGCTGAAGCTTGCCTGGCTCAAACAGAATCTTCAAGGATTTTACCAGCTAAAGTCTAACAAGTCTCAGAGCATGTGCTAACTGCAATTTTTCCAAAGGCTTCCAATCAGCTCTAGTTATGAATTTTCCAACAAAACACCAGTTGGAAAATGCCAATTTGTCCACAACAAAAACATTAGATGAAAACACACAACCTTAGACAAAAGTTGAAAGCAAGCATTTAGATAAGGCTGAAACACTCAATTTTGAGCTTTTTGGAACATAACATTTTGATTTTCCATTTCAATTTTTTAATTTTATATTTAAATTTGAAACTGGAACAAAAAGTTTCAACTTATTTTGATTTTGCAATACTCTACCCCAACATGAAAAATCCAGCTCCTGCACAGATCTACTTACAACTTGGCCAGATTTTCACAGAGTTGGCAAAGTCAAGTCCCTGACACCAGGGCAACACCCTGCAAAATTTCACGCCCCTGCTCCAAAGCCGGGGGGGAGGGGGGGGGGCGACTCTACTACCCCCAAGAAAAGGTCACTACAACTTGCACTTCCTCAGTCTATTTGTTGTTAAATCTATTTAACCTGATGAGCATAGGAATTTCTTAATGATGAGGGCCTAACCTTGCACTCTGAGTGTCGGTACATGGCTGAGATATCGAGGCCCACCTGGGCAATTAGCATCCTCCCAAAACACCAAGGGTTTTGACAATATAATAGTATGTCAGTAACCCGGTTTAGTGTGCACTTGGTTCTAAACTGGATTTACTAAATATGCCCATCCTTCAAAATGGCACTTCTTCGCTCGATTTATGATGCGCCTACATGACATTAAAAAGGTGGCCTGTTAGTATTCAGAAATTTCAAATGCATATCATCTCTAATCAGAGTCAAATGGAAGGTGGATTTAGTTAAGGATCATTTTAACTGGTTAGTAGCAACATAAGATGATGATGTTTAAAGAAAATGTAAACCTCCAGCTTCCATATACCTTGAGAAATAAGCAGGATTATGCATGTGTAGAAAGATTTCATATCTCAATACTTTCATTGAGATTTTTTGGAAGAAGTCTGCTGACAGACAAATAAGAGGATTTGATAGGTGATAAAGTTTTATCTGCAAATTATCAGCTTACGCACTTCATTTAAAGTTACCATCTGTGATCAAAAGGCAGTACAAGACTATCTCCAGCGTCTCGCGTTTCAAAGCAATATTAGGGTATGGATCCTATTCCAATTAGGTCTTTGAGTTACTATAGGTTACACAAAATTCCAGTACTAAGAAATTGTTCTGGATGCTCTGTCCAGCTGGCCAGGAAGTTACTGGATGGATATTTACAAGTATGAAGAATCTCAAGCAACACTGCCTCAAATACATATCCTGCTGAGTTTCAGTGTGGATTTTGATATTAATTGAAAAGGTTGAGATCATTCTAAGCATACGAGATCAAGATTAAAGCCACACCAGATGTATGGATTTACCTTTAATTAGCAGAGTGAAGTTTCAAAACCACCACTTCCCAGCATTAACTAACTCCCAGCACCCATCAGCATTTTTTTGGCATCTTCAACAATTTCAGACTTTGGGGTTCAGCAAGATGGATAGATTATTACTGCCCCACACACAGTATGTGAACAACTTTGTGGCAAGTTGCATGATTCATAAGATTTAACTTCAGTATTGAAGTTAAATGATCTTTTGACTGTGAAATATGCAATTTTTGGAAGAATCCTCCACTGCAGGACAGTTTGTGCTATTTGTTTCAACTTCCGCCTGCCAGAAGCAGTGCTTTGGACCATGTTAGTCCCAGTTACCCTCTGGCTTGAGCTTACTCAGATCCACCTAGATGTTCTGCCAACTCCTTTCACCACCACTGTTCCCATCATTGCAGCAAGGATTAGAAAGTGGTTTACTAGCAGAAATCATTGACCTAGCCTCCATGAAACATTGTTTCGGCTCTCCCATAGCAGTTTCCCCTCTTCCCCCCTTCCCCCCCCCCCATAGTTAAAGGAGACAAAGATATAGTCAGCCTTATTTCAAGGACAGCTTTGAAAAAGTGACAGTGAACAATATTCAGAAGGAGAAGTTACAAGCTCTACTTTTCTGTTGACACAAGGGATGACTCCTATCCTTTTTTGCTGAAAAAGCTATTTCATCAAACAATGTTGAATTGTATTGCTAATGTTTTCATTTCTATGCTCCTGTGTTAAGCACCAACCCTTTCAGGGTCTCAACTGAGCCAACAGACTGTGAATCAATGAAGCGCTCAATGTAAGGGCTTTCAAAGGGTCATTGTACATAAACACTCTTATTAAGACTGCTCCCTTCAGAGAGAGATTTATACTTTGTGTCTGGACAAAAAGCAGCTCTACCAATTTAGGCATTAACCCCACTGAAACCTCCCATCAGTGGTGAGAACGGCACACAGTTCTAAAGCAATATTTGTAATTTTCTCCATTATTAGACCAAGCATTATCAGTTCCCAACGGATTAACACAAATACAGAAGTACATCTGGACCCAATGTTCATCCATTCCGGAGTCTCAGTCAGCAGTTCTGCCATTTTGAACAGCAAGATCCCCGATTCTTAGGCACGTACTATACAAACCCACTTCTTAAATACTCATGTTATTGAAAAAGGCCATGAATTCCTCTCGATCCATGCAACTCCCCCAGCGTCAACAGGGCTCGCACGTTTCTGTTGAGGCCAGTATACAACTTTTTCCTGAAGTCCCAAGCCCAAAGCACCTGTGAGTTGTCCCTCATCACAAATTCTCTTCCTTCCACTCCACCCAAGCCCCCCGGGTGCCTGGAACTGAAGTTAAACAAGTGATGCTCTACATATATGGCTAAGTCATTAGATCATAAAAAGACAATATAGAAAATTTAAACTAAAAACAGAAGGAAGATGTTCTAACCTGAAGAACAATGGGGTCTATGCAGGTGAATTTTGTTTCTTCTCGGTAGAGGTACTCGATGGAACACTTCAGCAGAAGAATTTTGGGATTTTTTATATAGGTGTTCATCTAGAGAAAGGCAGAGTAGTTAAAACAAAAGGGAACAGACATCTAGGTGAGATTAGACCCAAGACTTTTTTCATGAGGAAGTTTTTTGAAGCTCCCTCATACAGTTACCCAAAGGTGGCATAGTTGCAAAGATGAAGTTCTGCAGCATATCATTCGTGGTAAATCTTTGCAGAGAGCCTCTGAAACCATGCCAATTGGGTAGTGGCTCCAATCAAATAAACTTTATGCTGTGCCAATCTCATATCAGAGAAAGCAAGATATAGTTTCATCTGTCCTGCAGGACAATTACTGCTCTGTAAAGAGAATGTCAACAAACAAGTTCCTGGTACAAACCCCTTTCTTGCACAACAGATGGAATTTTAATGATCCAAGATTTCCTAAGCCACCAGAGCGTACTAGGTCAATCAATCAGATTCTCTCCATCCTGATCACTGGCTTTATTTTACAGACTCATTTACTACATGCCATAAAAAAAAAAAAAAAAAAAAAAAAAAAAAAAAAAAAAA
>QXTE01000015.1:12492811-12650128 GCA_003942145.1 Platysternon megacephalum | reverse complement strand
AAAAAAAAAAAAAAAAAAAAAAAAAAAAAAAAAAAAAAAAAAAAAAAAAAAAAAAAGGGCAACCATAAGACGATCTTTCCCCAGTAAATCTTAAACGTTTCTAGAAAATGTTCTATTCTACAGTTGAGGAAAGTTTAGTCCGTGTTCTCAAAACTCAGACTCCCCAGACTACAAAGGAACCTTGAATGGAAACGCAATATATGTGCACACTCAAAAAAATCCACAAATAATCAACTGTTCAACAGCCTCGAGTAAAGCCCACTCCACAAACCTCTTAGGAGAAAGATTTTGTAGATCAAAGATGATGGTGCAGTACGCTTACTCTCAGTGTGCGCCACCAAGAGGGAGAAGTTTCTCTTTTTAAATGCAATGCCCAATGCCATACTAAAAGAATGCAGGCTATTTTATTTACGACACCTTCATTACCTTTTTGTGTGCAACATTCTTGGTGCAAACAAAGCCATTCACCACCACAGAGTCAAATTTCTTTCCACCTGGGATCTAACAAGATAGCAAGAATTAAAGGCTTTCTGGTTTAACATATTCACTTAATCTCGCTTTAAATTCATTGAACAGCATACTATGTAAGTTACTTAATGAAAAAAATTGTATTTTACAGCATGCATAGGTTTTTCTAAAACCTCAATTTGCTCATTTCTATTTTTTGTGCTATTACAGATACAGTAGAACCTCGGAGTTAAGAACGCGAGAGTTACAAACTGACCAGTCAACCACGCACCATCTTTGGACCCAGAAGTACGCAATCAGGCAGCAGCAGAGACCAAAAAACCCAAAAACACGCAAATACAGTACAGTACTGTGTTAAACAAACTACTAACCAAAAAAAGGGGGGGGGGGAGAGCAGCATTTTTCTTCTGCATAGTCAAGTTTCAAAGCTCTATTAAGTCAATGTTCAGCTGTAAACTTTTAAAACCACCAAAACATTTTGTTCAGCGATATGAACAACCTCCATTCCCGAGGTGTTCATAACTCTGAGGTTCTACTGTACTACAGCTCCCACTATTCCATGTCAAGAGCTCTTTAATAGCATACTCTCAGTGGACATAACAAAAAAAAGAGCCTGGAAACGGCAGCCCTACATATCTTAGAGCAGGGGTCGGCAACCTTTCAGAAGTGGTGTGCCGAGTCTTCATTTATTCACTCTAATTTAAGGTTTCGCGTGCCAGTAATATATTTTAACGTTTTTAGAAGGTCTCTTTCTATGCGTCTATAATATATAACTAAACTATCGTTGTATGTAAAGTAAATAAGGTTTTTTAAATGTTTAAGAAGCTTCATTTAAAATTAAATTAAAATGCAGAGGCCCCTGGACTGGTGGCCAGGATCCGGGTAGTGTGAGTGCCACTGAAAATCAGCTCGCGTGCCGCCTTCGGCACGCGTGCCATAGGTTGCCTACCCCTGTCTTAGAGCATTTAGGAGAAGTCTGCCAAGTGGTCAGAGTCCCAACCAGAGTGAAATGTAGGCAAAACAATGGATGCCACACAGGCTCTCTGAATCAAATTTAGGTTGCCTAGAGGCATATTTCAGAGATCACATTATTGCAGAAATCCCTTTCTAGGTCATCTACAGCACAGCATTAGGTTCTGAAGAGCTGCTCATCTACTAAAATTCAACCTGAGTGCTAGGAGAGGAGGTAGCAACAAATATGGTCAGGAAAAAATTTCATGGGGCTGTCTGCAAAAAGTGTACAAGACTCACCTCTAATCTTACATGGCTGCCTGAAACAGAGGATGGCCTATTGAGAGTAATTTCTATAAGGAGGAATAGGCTTGTGCCTGGTATCTTTATTCATAGCAGCTTCATGTCAGGTCCCAGTCTCCTGATGGCCTTTCTGATCCGTGATCATGGCCCTACATTTGTTACAAGTGCTGTAGTCATCGGTGCATCTTGCGTAACTCCAAGAGGATTAAGCTACCTCATGGAGGCCAGTTGCTGGGCTTGGTGTGGAGGGGTTAACTCTTGCGTAATAGGCAGTTACAGGGAAAAGTTTGCCTCCAGTACACTACACAGCAGGCTGCCAACTACCAAACATCTCTAGTTAGACATGCAAGGTTTAAAAAAAGGCAGGAAGAGAGTGAGTTGTTACTGTGACTTCATCCCACGCCATCCTCTGCAGCCTGAAAGGAAGAGATTGACTCAAGTGCCTCTCAGTGCTTTGCAGCATAGGAGGTAAGAGTCATGTACATGTCCTTCCCCAAAATAGCAACTGTCTTCTCTGAAACACAGGACACATCTGTTACTCATGCTAATGAATTTGTAGTTTTTAATCCAGACACCTGCCCCATCAAGAGCCACAACATCTTTATTTCACATAAATTTCCTGTCATCATTCTCCCACTCCCAGTCACCAGAACTCACTTTTTTTATGTGGACAAACTGGCGGATATCCATATCATCGTCTCTGTTCTTGACATCAGGTCGGACAGTCTGAACTACCTGGCATACCACAGGCACAATGATATCCCTCCAGGATAATGACAATGACTCATTGTTGAGTAGCTGCTGAAGCAGTGCCATCATGTGGTTATGATTAGCTGAGCTGCCGAGGAATCAGAGTGATTAAGGGAGAGGAGGGGAATACACATTGCTTCATCTGAAGCAGTGTGACCTAGAGGTTTTTTACTTCATAGTATTTAAAATGCAATAAGCAATTTGAGGAAACATCAGTCAGGAGTGTTCCAGGTCATCATCTTGTTTATTTTTTCTGCTCTATAGTAAGAGGCAACAGGTAGCATAGAGAAACAAAAAAATATCTTGATTTTTCCCTACTGGGACCTAATTTCTTAAATAAAAATAAATCAAATAAGTGCACTAAGTATCTAGATCAAGTCTCCCTTGAAGAGACAAAGTTCAGCTTTTGTTTGACAGCAAGTTATTAATTTTATTGCTCTAGCAGCAAAATGCGCTTTGCTGCAACTCAGTTTCAGAGCACACTGTACACAGGTGGTCAATAAGCAACATCTCTTGGATGCTGTGTGGCAATATTGCATACTATCAATAGAGCTCAGACAGGCAGCTCCATTTCAAGATTATTTGTCTGTGCTTATGTCATGCTATTTAAGGCATGCCAAATATTTTTGGTGGAGTAGTCTCAGAGTATCATGCCATGCAGCATATATTAACAGTGCCATGTGTATGTCATATTGAATATAAAGCAAAATTCTTCCCAAGGACATAAGAGTTCAAATATGGATGGTTTAAGCGTCTGTAATTTTAACAGCAACTGTGCTACTTTTTCCTTTGACTTTTACAATGGACACAAAATTATTAGCAGACATGAAAATGATCGGCATGTCTGTAACGTTTAATGACATTAACTCAGACACACGAGCGCAAAAAATTGTTTCAAAACTGTGGGATCACCAATCCATGGCTACAGCCAATTGCCAAACTCTCAGAAGAAGGCATCCCTTATCCCAGACCGTAAAATAGTGACAACAGCACACATGGAGGCTGCATGTATGAAAATGAAATCTCAAAACATGTCTACACTACCAGCTAATTCAGCACTGCTGCGATCAATGCAGCGGTGTCGATTTAGCAGGTCTGGTGAAGATACACTAAGTCGGTGGGAGAGCGCTCTCCCGTCAATGTCTGTACTCCACCTCCCCAACAGGCGGAAGCTATGTTGACAGGAGAGCGTCTCCCGTCAACATACAGCAGTGTCTATATCGTGCTAAGTTGACCTAAGTTACGTTGACTTCTGTAGTGTAACTTAGATCGACTTGCAGCGTTAGTGTAGACCAGCCCTCACTAAGCTGTTAAAGGACACTTCTATAGCGCCACACATTTATGTGGCATTTCACACAATAACACACTTACTCTGTCTCAGGCTATTGATGATTTAAGAGAGCCTAGACAGGGGACAACAGAACAAAGAAGGGGAAGGTGAGAAGACATTGGGGAAATTGCGAAAGAGGAAGTCCCAGAACAACTTTTTTTGGAAGGGGAGAATTTTTACCAATCATGAATTCCTTTCTTGCTTCTCTAGCATATTGATCTTATTACAGAAAGGATTTGAATTAGAGGTAACATTTTCAAAAATGCTTAAGGAGTCTAAGTCCCATCGAACGTGAAAGGGACAAAGCTTTTGAAAATTTATCCTAGACATCCACATCAATTCCCTTTTATGCTCTACTTACAGAAGCCTCTCCATAGCTTGTTTCTCCCCATTCTCTTCCCTCAGCAGATCCAGATTGCTGTGGTGCCAGCCTAAAGGTGTGAAAAACAGCTCTTTGGATTTCTCCTCCACCCTTCGATTGAACAGTGACTCTAAAGAAGGACAGGGAGAAAATCTTGTTTATACAAAGTCAAAGCTGAATGCTTACGCTTTCTCTTTTTAAAAAACTGAAAGAAGAGACTTCACCAAGACTAGTTCAGGCCTGCGCTGTGAGAGGCTCTTGAAATGTTTAAGTAGTGCTGGAAACAACAGTGTTAGTCACTGACAGTAATTTAGGTATTCGCAATTTGCTTTGCTTTTCTCTAACCTGCTCACGGGCAGTTCAATCTTAAGGCAGCAAATTAACTATGTATGGCCAGCTATATCCTCATGTTGCCTAAAATAGGTAGTAAACTGAATCCCTGGATACATAACCTTATACTTAAGACCTTTTAAAATTAGAACAGTCTAATCTTGTATGGTTTCACTGGCAAAATGCTATTGTTTTGGAAGCCTTATATCCAAAAGTAGCACTAAAACAGCATCTAGTTATTCCACTCAGGTAGTGGAGTTAGCAAAAAGGTCATGCACATAAGAGCACATTCAACTTATTTTAATGTTTGTTTTATGTTCTAATATAAATTTATCCACAATCAAGGCCAATGGAAATGCATCTCCTGGCTAACCCAGACTCTTAGAAATTGAGTAGGCAATTGCACAATAAGAGTACAAGATCTTAAGACAGTGGAGATTTAACACACTAAAGCTAGGGCCAATCACTTGAGATAAAATCCTACTGAATAGGATTGTTGGTCATAATATTATATCTTGCTTTTCCAACATAACTGAGTGAGTACTCTTAGAGCAGTCCAATCTTTGTCAACGGAAGTCACAATAAGTTCTGTTTAGTCTCTGAACTAACACTACTCAAGTCTCACAGTTTAACTAGTAGTCTAATCAGAGGGCCAGATTCACCACGGTTATTCCAGTTTTAGAAGAGTAAGACTCCACTGAACTGGAGTAACAGAGGTCAGTCAGGCCCAGAGTCATAGAACTGTATGTAATAAAAATATTGGCCATATGAGGCACAATCTACTAGGTTGGTTACCTTTTAAAAGACCAAAAATACCATATGTACCAAAATAGCTTGTTAAGAGCCATAGTTTTTAAAGATCTCCTTAAAATACATGAGGGGAACAGCTTGAGCTTGCTGCCTTGTCAGTTCATTTTGCTTTTGCCTTTGTGTGGATTCTTATTTTTCCCTTCGAACAGTACAATTCCAAAGTAGTAATAATTCTTATGAGTAGTAGTTTTGTTTTTTAAAATCTATCCTTTTATTTCTTCAGGTTGTAACGAATAGTTATCCTTTACATTTTAATATTTTAGGAGTTTCCCCCAAAATGAAATGCTAAAAATCTTAACTTGTCCTTCAATTTTTTTATTTGATAAAAATAGAAGTAAAATGTGTCATTCCACTTAGGCCTGGTCTCACTGGAAAAAACAGTGTAGCTCAAGTGTACAACACTGGTGTAACTCAGCTGGGGGTGCAATTCTTTTTAACAGTACAGTTATACCAGTATAAGCTTTAATGTGGATGTAGTTATATTGATAGTATGTTTTGGGAAGCAAAATAAACTATAACTGCATCCACATGGGGGGAGGGAGGAGGGGTGCCGCTTTAAATATACTGGTATAGTTAACAGTGTAGTTTAAGCACAGGAAAGCCCTGTGTGTTGCACTAATTGCCCTAATCTTCCAAAGCCGCTATGATTTTCTTTATGCAGCTTTCCCCCTGCCCAAAGTAAATCTTGTTGTCATTTTAGTGATTAAATTTGATTGCCCCCTCACCCCCTGGCACTACTGTATCAAAGAGCAATATTAGAAGCTTCACTGTTGTCATTATGCTGACTATAAAATTCATATTTAATTTGTGCCACTAGTGCAGAGTTCTGCATTAAAATTTACATCTCCACAGTCTAGGCTGTAAGGGGAATGGTCATCTTTTGGACAACAACTCAATACAGTTACAGGCCATGATTACCATATTTTAAGTAGTCTGCATAGGAACAACAAACAACACTATATGAGTACGTGACTAAGAACAATGAAAAAATAAAAAGGTATTTTCCTCTTTTAGATGCTTTGCACCTGACACTGAATATTTGTCAATAAATTGCATGCCTTAATATCCAGAAATATATAGCCTGCTTCCTAATCATAGAGCCCAGGCAAAAGCATCCCATCTAAAAGGGTCTCAAACTTACAACTGTGTCCAATAGGACTTGCCTTTCAACAGACGTGACAAGAGAAGTTGTGCTACAATGACCTCAGAGATTAGTTTTGAGATATTGGTGGCACAGAGGTGTTAGGTGCACACACAAATGTACAAGGAAATAAGCAGGTAGGAGAGTTAAACACCTGATGGAGCCCAGAAAAAAAACTAATCTCATATGCAGGAACGTTTTACGGATGGCAAAGTGCTAACAAAATGCTAAACACAGCCAGTTAATGTGTAATGAAGGAAGCTTCTTTTCAAGGGCGTTTAAATACAAAGAATTTGACAAGCCTGAGTTCAATCTGAAAGTGAACCAAGTAAGGGGAGAAAGTTACACAAGAGTTTCTCACTAAGTGCCCTTAGAATTACTTTAACAAGCCAATGTTTAGCCCAGCTCTAACATCAATAGAAGCTTTCATAACTACATTACCCACTCACTAGAAAAAAGCATTTCCATTCATCTTACCCTTGATGAAAGCGTCACTTATTGAGATCATCTGTTGCCCTCCGTTGTCAGGATTCAAGTACTCTGAAAAGGAGAGAGCAGATGGAGATGGGAGGAGACACAGAAAAATGACAGGTTATGTTGGCATGCCAGTATAATTATATTATGTACACACCCACACCATAAGAGAAATATATTACTCATTTAAACATTTAGTCATTGCTGTAGCAACAACCTGATGAGCGGTCAAGACAAGAATATCCTCTCATGCTTGTTCTGTCAAGGCTCCAAAATGACGGCACAATACTGCTTAAAATTGTTCAGCAACCAACCTAACATGGAGAGTATACAAAATAAAAGTGTTGGGGAAAAAAAAAGTCAAAAAAATCTGCCTTTCCAAGTTACATGTGGCTAGTTTTCCCTCTACATCTACATCTGGAATGTATTAAGTCTTTACCTGAGAGACACTGTGGAGGTACCCAAACACAATGAGGAAGTAGGTCTCTTAATTTTTTAAGGCACATTCAAACCAAAGGTGTTCCCCTGCCCATGCATAACCTTAACTTTGTTCTCAGATGCAGTTAACAGGCCCTTTATGAACAACTAGCTCTCTCATAGGAGGGAAAGAGAGCCACCTGGTTCCGGGACTCTTCTCCATCAAAGAAACAGACATGCAACGTACTCTCCTTAAGAGCTAGAGGGGGAAAATTTATGCCATACTTAAAATGGATTATGGTCAAAATGGAGAGAAGAAAAGGGGGCAGTCAAAAATGTGTGCACAGCACACAGTATGTATAAAGGCATTTATCAGCTCACATACAGGTACATGCAGATTATGAAGTTGTGTGTGTGTATAAATATAATAGGGGTGGCCAAACTGTGGCTCGTGAGCTGCAGACGGCTCTTTTACAGTTAAAGTGTGGCTCGCGGAACCCCCACCCCCATTCTCCGCCTCCCAAACTGGGGGGTAAGGAGCTTGGGGCTTCTGCCCTGTGGCAGGGTGGTGGGGCTATGGGCTTCTGCCACAGATGACTGGTGCCTGCTAAGAGTGCGGGAGCACAATTTAAAGGTTCAGTTCCCCCCCGCCCCCACCCCAGCTTGAGTCATGACCCCCCTGGCACACTCCCCTCTTACCCTCAGTGGCCCCTCCCTGCAGGTCCCAGGTGTTAGCTCCGCATGGACAGGCAACAGCAAACAGCTGGGAGCTGCAGGGAGGGGCGGCTGCTTTAGTGTGGCATGGAGAGGCAGCAGCTCTCCCTGCTGCTCCCAGCTGTTTGCTGCTGCCTCTGCCCAGTTGCAGCTCCCAGCTTGCTGGCTCCAGCAGCTGCCGTGCAGGGAGGGGGCCCGGCGGCACATGACTGAGCGAGGCCAGCAAACCCTGGCAAAAATCGGGGGGGAGGAGAGGGGAGGAGGGAGGAGAAGGCATGTAACCCCATGTGTCTCCCCTCACACGTCACCTCTGGCAGCAGGGCTGGGGGTGTCCTCGGGGCTGCAGGTGCACACCATCTCTCAAACATCTGAAGATTGTCATATGCGGCTCTGAGGGTCAGTACGTTTGGTCACCCCGGTGTATAATATATGCATGCGTGTTATGTAATACAAGATAGATACCATATTTTGTAATTTCTTGTCAACTTGTTTGCCAAAAAGAGTTTTCCAGGAAATATCTATCAACCAGTTGTAACCATCACATGTCAAGTTAGTAACTATATCCAGCTTTCACAAAACAAAAACACAGCAATGCTGTTTAGAAGGAAAAAGTAGTATCCAATGACCCCAAGTCCCACATAAGCACCCCCAACATGACCACCACGCTTCCCTCCCCCACAAAAGAAATCTTAACACTTCAAGACAAGAAGTGTTTTGCTCTGGGATGACTGTGATGAGTGCACACTTCCAAGGCAGAGAAAAATACAGAACTAAATAAGACAACTGATAAAGTAGCAGAAATCTCAGAACTATGCCCTCATGAATGACAACACAAGTAAAACATTAAAGAGGGACACAGTCAACATAAGTTGCATTTTTGCCTGGTAGTTTCCTATCTGCTAGTGTTGTAAATACCCTCCCTCCTTATGATTATTACTCTAGACCAGTGGTTTTCAACCTGTGGTCCCGGACTATATCTAAGATTTCCAAAGGGGTCCGCACCTCCATTTGAAATTTTTTTGGAGTCCACAAATGGGGGGGGGGGAAAGAGAGCTTGAAAACCACAGTGCTAGACTGTAGACAGAAACACAATCTCTTCATTTTATTTCATGCATTTGACAGCTCTGTGCATGGAGTCCTCTGTTTTGCAAAGGGTTAATCACACGTCTTGGGAATGGAAGCTCATACTTTCAGTTCATGTCTGGCAGCGACAGTGAAACTAGGCAGCAGGCAGCATAGAGAGGAAGGAGCAGGAAAGAGGAGTGGGCATATGCAAGCACAGTCCCTCATTAAAAAATAAAAAAAACAAACCCAAAAACCAAACCAAAAAAAACCAAACCAAAAAACCCAGGAAGTTGTTTTAATTTTTGTATCCTTGTCTAACAAGCTAGGTAGTGTTTTGTTATGGGGCGCAAGGAGTAGGTGTGGTAAATCACAGCTTGAAGGATTCGATTTTTATTGGTAAGTATCGGTAAATGTCGATTTCACCAGACACACACAAACCAATAAAAATGTTTCCATTATAATAATTAAAGTTTACAGGTAGGCAAAGTAATAGAAATGCCACTTGAGAACTTAAGAGTCAAAATGTAGTGATCTAAACTTTTAAATTAGGCTAGTTACAAATGGACTAGCAAACGAATAGGAAAAGTAAGTATGATTTGCTTTAAGGATATTTACATTGTATATTTTGACAATTTGTGTTTTAATAGTTTATAAAGCTTTAACTTTCTGAATCTCAAGGTCTGGTGTTAAATAATTGTCTGAATGCCCCTCAATGTTCCACAACTGAAAAAAATTAAAAATAAGCATCTGTCAAAGTTATAAAAAATAAAAATCAAGTCTACCAAGCTTATTTATAGATCAGAGTTGAGGTCTAAAAGCACCTTGGAAGTTTGAAATAGACTAAATTAGTCTGTTGTTCACAGATGCAGGCTATAAGACAATGCAATTTATTTCATAGATTCTATATAGCTTTTAAATAGGATTTCATGGGTAGAAATACGGTATACATGAAACTATTCAACAACTTCAATAATTCGCGCTGTTGAAAAGGGGTGGAAAGAGTTAAAACCAACCACAATAGCCATGACCATTAGGAAGGATGAAGTGAGATCAGGAGGAGAGAGACAGCGGGTTTTCACTGAATGAAATACAAGAAGCGAACATGATGATCTAGTTCATTTTTGTTTATTATCAGTTTCACTTTCTGGCTTATAAATTAACAACCTGCTGCAGCATTTGGGCTGCCCACCCTAGAAGTGAATGAAATTTGACTCCAAGGTTATCGTATTGGAATTTAGTTTCATGGAAGTGTCTGATATTGAGTCTTTAATGTCCTCACATAGACAAGTCCCTATACTGGGCACAGCAACAATCAAAAAGCAGCATTAGAATACCAAAAGGTTTCTAGTACATTATAGACTATTGCTCTACAGCTGTCCCCCATGTGCACCCTGCAATTTCCACCAGTCATAAGTAACTTTATATTGCAGAATTGATTACATACTTCTTAGAACTGATGCTTTGTCCCTACTTTACCTCCCTTTTCCCCATGATTGTGACTTATAGATTGTGTGAAGAAACCATCAAATTACTTCCTGGTGTAGGAGGGTGTCTCACCACCAGTTGTGCAAGTTTTCTCACGGTAAGGAACAAACACTACCATGTAAGATAACAGAAGATCCTGCCTAAAACAAAGCCAGAGACTAATTCCCATCATTTTCATAGGGCAATGTCACAGCAGACTGCTTCCAGCATCTGTTAGCTGTTAAAGATTTGTCTGTGTGGAAATACTTCAGAAAATTTCCAAATTAGTTCGTTAATTCCTTAGGAAGATTATTTTGGCAGAACAGCCACCAAGCAAGATTTACTTACAAGTGAGCTATAAACATGAGGTGGCAGTACACACATTTGACCTCTACTATTTTAGCACTTTCCTTTTGTCATCATTCATGTTTTAGAGATCATCCATTTAATTCCCCTGAAAATACAGTACAGTTTCTCATGTCTTGACCAGCCTAGTTTTAGAAGCCTGGAACAATAGGGCCAACACTCCATTCTCCAGTCCCTTTTGAGACTTTCACAGTCTCACGTGACTGTCAGGAAGGGTTTCTTGTCTAAAACATGTAAGTGTTTCCCGTTCCACTTTATCCCACAGCCTCCCCTAGAGGTTCTCACACTACAGGACAGGAACTATAAGTATGTAGATAGAGCCACACAATTACTGGCTTCAAATGTTGTAGGCTATCTACCCCTAGTTAAACAATGCTGTACACAGAGAGCCTGATTCTGATCAGCCTCATGACAATTCCACCATCTTAGTGAAATTACTCTCACTTTTATATTGGTATAAAATTGCCTGGATATAAATTTACTTACGCCAGAAATTAATGGAAAATTCCAGATTTGGTTACACGAGTTCCAGACACAGAGGAGTGCCATTACCCCTTCTTCATCATGTAATGCTTGCCTAAAACAGCCCAAAACTACACTGATTTCTTTTGTACTGCCTGTAACCAGGCTTACCATCCTTTAAGGCAAACTGCAGCCCGCTTCCTTGCACTTAGGAGGGGACTCTCAGGTATAAATGAGACTCAACCATAGCCATACAGACGTGCACAGCCATATAGACTTACAATGGTGAGTTTCGTTCAGATTTACTGAATTCCAGGTTTCTCCCTCTTAATAAAAGGATCTTTTGAATTATTCCCCCTCTCTCACCAGGTATATTAACTTCCACTTTGAGTCTCATTTTGTTGTTTCCGGCCCATCTTTTCTAATTCCGCAAGTGTCCCAGCTCCTCCCAGTTTAGATTCCCTCTACAGATTTCATTCCAGTGGTAATGCTAACTCTACCCACAACCCATTGCAGATTTCTATCAACTCACTTATTCCTGTCCTTGGAAAGCAGATAAACAGCTGATTTGGCAAGTGAGGTCTTTAATAATTTTGTAATCCTGGATATTGGTTGGAGGGGGGGGGGGGCGGGGGCAGCCAAGAACAACCTGCCTGGCTTATCTGCTTTGGTCAAACTTCACAACTCCATTGAAGAGTAACATGTTGAGGCTACAACACAGCAGAATCTACTTCCATAGTAAAGGTCTCTCAGATTGGCAGAGACCCTGACATTTTTTTTTGCCTTCCTCTGCAGCATGGGTCCCTTGCAGGTTTAAATTAGTGTAAATGTGGATTCTCTGTAACTTAAAGCCTTTAAACCATGATTTGAGGATTTCAGTAACTCAGCCAGAGGTTATGGGCCTATTACAGGAGTGAGTGGGTGAGGTTCTGTGACCTACAATGTGCAATAGGTCAGACTAGATGACATGAAGGGCCCTTCTGACCTTAAAGTCTAGGAGTCTAACACAAAAAAATTTAGGACTATGCAAAAAAAATAAAAATACAAATAAAAATAAAAATCCCACAGACCACCTAGGATCACATTTTCCTATCAGTTTATAATGGGTAGATAATGACAAGTATTATATTCATCAATGTGACAGGAACATAAACATACAGCTTCCAGAGAATTGAAGATAATCTAGCCCACACCCTTCTGGAAAAAAAAAAAAAAAAGTAGTGTGCACAGAAGTGGACAGCAAGGAAGAAGAGATTAGAAACATCTGCATCAGCAATTTCCAAGATCTCAGAGATCTGTAGTGGGAACACTCTTTCCTTTTAGGTTTATTCCGGACTGCCCCAGCTGCTGTACACTGTGAATTACATGGCTTATCTTTGATTCCAGTTGTGTGTGCTTGCTCTCAAATATCTAGTTTTAATACACTGAATAAGGTACAGTGGACAACATTTTCAAGCTTAAATGCCTTAAATTAGGAACCCAAGTAGTAAGCTGTGCCCATAATGGTCAGTAAAGTCAACGGATGCAACTGATAATCTTTTGAGGGGAAGAAGGTGGGGTCATAACATCAGGCAAAACTAGGCTATTATCTAATATAAGGCACTCAGATTTTGAAAGCGCCTTCAGCACTTCCATTTTTACAATACACATATTTTCCTTTCCTTCTGGACAGGCTTTAGCAGGTATCGGCAGTGCCTGCTGTAGATACTGGAATTTAAGGTTAACACACTATTTTTCACCCCTCCCACTGCCAAAGGGGCTTTTTCATTTTTTGGTTGCTAACAGTTGCCCCCTCAAACTCATTTTAGGCTGAAGCTTCCAGTATTCTCTGTCCAACTCAAAATTTTTCAGAGCAAGCCATCTGCGAACAAGTGAAAAAATAAGCTTTTCTGTCCTAATTCACCCCAACAGAAACTTTTCTGTTGTATTTATATCGACAACTGAGGGATGCACTCATTAGGAACATCCCAATTAAAGATGCTCTACTCTGCCAGTGAACCTTACAAGAACTGTGGACAGACTCCATAATCAAAGACTTTTAAATGCCCATTCGAAGAAACTAAGGATAGGAATCTGCAAAGCTGTTGAAGCTGCAGGTAAGGGAAGGGAGAACAGAAATAAAGAGAGTCACCCCAGCATTTAAAGGAACACCACAATTATTTGCAAACAAAAACAGTGGGACAGTCTGTTTCAGTCAGCCATAGTTTGCTTCACAGTATACTATAAT
Organism: Platysternon megacephalum; assembly: GCA_003942145.1. Taxonomy (NCBI): domain Eukaryota; kingdom Metazoa; phylum Chordata; order Testudines; family Platysternidae; genus Platysternon; species Platysternon megacephalum. The sequence continues at coordinate 12,636,495 of QXTE01000015.1, read as the reverse complement.
AGAATGGGAGAATAGGGGATATTTTCAAATAGATTTCACTTGCCTTTTCACATTCCAATTTAGCATTCATTTATAGAAGAGATTTAAAAGTTACTCAGCAATTTGACTATTAGATTTGTTAATCAATGCATTTTATAAAAGGATAATTAGTCCAACAGTGGTAAACTGAAGAAAAGAGGTGGAGGGATTAAGTTTTCTCTATCACTAATGGAGAATTAAAAAATAATAATATTTTGTTACGCTAAGATCAGACTGTCACTGGTTTTTGTTGTTGTTTTTTAAAATAATCACAACTTAAATTGGATAGATGGGAATCTTCTTGGAACACACACTTATATGCCTGGAACTGCCACGCTGTGAAAGGAGAGAGGAGGAAGCATTGTATCCTCCGACTGCAAAGAGAAAAGCCACACAAGAAGTTGCACACTCTTCAGAGAAGGTGGCATAGTTGGTTTATTCTGAGCACCCTGACAAAGGTAATAGTGTCAGGAGGAAGTACGCAGCGGGCTAACTAAAAAGATCTCTTATATAGACACCCATCAACAAGACAACTACAGGTAGTAGTGTCTAAACACATCAGTGTCAGGGCACCGCTCTCCATCATGTGCAACTCCAGCTGGTGACTACCTCATACCTTTTTGGTCGGCAGGGTGAGGGGGCACATGTGGGTACTTGGAGTGCTTCTTGATATGGAAGTTCACGTTGTCCAGCTCCACGTTCAGGTTGATGGAAGCGGCTGAGTCACTGTCCATTGCGGACTGGAAGCTGCTGACTGATGTGCGCTTGCTAGGGCTGGCGGAGTCTTTTAATGTTGGGTAAGGGAGAAGATACAGGGAGGAAAGGGGTTCAAATGGGTATCATGAGGGTATTGGAGAGGAGAAAAATTGTCTTTAATACATAACGCCCAGTGTGCAATACTAAAGGGATACAGTATTTTCAGTCTTAAATATGTGCACTTCAAGGTAAGATTAAGTGTTGGATAGAAGTTCTATAGATTTATTTTAAAACCCAAGTGAACATTAGGACAGTGTCTGTCTTGACACCCCGATCTAGCCGTCTGTGCTACTGTAATCCAGAGAGTTTATACTAATTTAGAAACATCAAGTCTTGCAAACTGATTAGAAAATACTGTATCCACCACAAGAAACAGGAGGACTAGTGAGGTTTTAGTTTACTTGGAACCTTACAGCTACTACCAGCAAAGCAGGACTTTCACTTCCATTACACACACACACACACAGATTTATGCTAATTGGTCATGTGAAGATGGAAGAGAGTCAGTTGAAACTCACTGGCCAAGTTATCCTCCCCTTCGTCAGCAATCTGTTCCGTGTCACTGTCATCAAACTTGATGTCTTTGAACCAGGATGGCTCGGAGTGCCCCTCCACGGAGTTCACCGAATCACTGTCTGGAGAGGGGGTTTCTGAGAACTCTGTGCTCTGGGAGGTCAGGAAGAGAGAAAGTAAATTTATTCTTCAGCCCTACTGGGATGTTAAGCTGCTTTAGAAAGGCACTACTATGCACTGATCAAAACAGCAACAGCTTACATTTATATTGTGTCTTGCAGCCTGAAGCACTTCACAAAAGCGTATGCACACAATGGGATAAACTTATCACTCAACCACCCACCACTTGAGGGTAGGCAGCAACTGCTTAGGACAGGAAGCGAGTACCTCTTTACTCTGCCCACATCAGTCTTTGCGTCTTCCCCCAGGCACCTCACCCCACTCTCACAAGTCAATCATGTTTGAGTAAGGGAAATGAAAGACTTGCAAGTTTTCTATTTGCCCCACACAACATGTTAAGAGCCTGCACAGATTTGAGTGCTAGGACTAGAGCAGGGGTTCTCAAACTGGGGGTCGGGACCCCTCAGGGGGTCACACGGTTATTATATGGGGGGGTTGCGAGCTATCAGCCTCCACCCTAAACCCCGTTTTGCCTCCAGCATTTATAATGGTGTTAAATATATTAAAAAAAAAAAGTGTTTTTAATTTTTTGGGGGGGGGGTCCGCACTCAGAGGCTTGCTATGTGAAAGGGGTCATCAGTACGAAAGTTTGAGAACCACTGCACTAGAGCATAGAGGTTTGCCAAAGTCTATCCTTTGCCCTCATAAGCTGACCATGCTGACCTGGGAGAAGGGCACGCACTTTTAGCCCCTTGAGCAATTCTGTGACTGACCAAATCAAGTGGAGCTAACAGATTCAGTCAAAAACAGATTCAGCCGAAAGCCAGGTTCGGCCCTCTAAATCAAGAGAGAAACTATTGTGAAGCAAGGCCTTGGGATCGGATATCAGGGAATCCCAGAGAGCCCACAGCAACTCCAATCTACCCCCACCAGACGGCAATTTCCAGTCACCAAAGGAATTGCAGTTCTAGATAGAATTCCCTCCTTTGAAACTAATGAAATTGCTGCAAATACAAATTCACTGAAACCAGTTTAACTCCACTGAATTCAGTGGAGTTACTCCCAATTTATACAGAAATAGACAAGATGCGAGTCAGATGCGACTTCCTACTGACTTTTCACACTACAGGATCAGAGATCATACAAGAGCATGATCAGTAAATCACAAGTTAATCATGAATTGCAGACTATATACGACCAACTAAAACTTTCTGTTTCTTGAATGTTAGACGTCATTGCATGAATCAAGACAAAAAACTAATGGTATTGGCAGATCTTACCCCTCAGCATCTCTCAAGCAGGACCATGCCAGAGCCCAGACAGCATCTTCAGTCACTGACAAACCTCTCCTTTACTGGGGCCCTGACTTTCTTTCTCCACACTGCAACTTAGGCTCAGAATAAAGAGAGACCATTTATATATCAGGGTGGAGAAACCCTTTATGCAAAGTCTCCAGATACTTTACTGGCAACAATAAGTGAATTAGGGAATTCAATCTCTTCCTAAACCCATCAACTTCTTTTGATGAGGAATTAAGTAATTAATTTCCCAAAATATTGCCTAAGAGTTGGAATGATGCTGTATTTTTTTAAGTCTTTATGAAGAACTTGTCAAAGATGTCATTGTTCAAAGAGACAATGGCCCATTCCGGAAAAGCTACACACTGTATCACAAGTGACATCTACTCCTAGAGTGTGACAAGTGTTCTGAATACTGGCTATGTTATTCAGAAGCCACATTGGAATGTGCTCACCATTGTGACTTTAGACTTTTGTTGATGCAATCAGAGATTTTAGAACCCCTCCTCCTTTTTAATTTACCATAGGTGTGGCCACCCTTTCTCCTCACAGAGGAAGCATCACAGCTTCCTTGCCTGACCTAGTTTCCTCTATGACCTTAACTCAATTAGTTTACATTAGTGGTTTAATGAGATTAAGAATATTTCCACACACACTCACAAAACAAGACAGACCCATTTGGCATAGGGACAGCACCAAGAGTACAGAGAACATGAGGCAAGACACAAGTTTGGCCTAGTTCTCTTGAAACCTAGGAGCTAGCAGAGCATACAGAGGAAGGAGAGATTGACAACAGTTCCCCAGCCACAACTGAGTTGGCATTCCAATGGCAGCTAGAAAAGAGGTTTCTGTACCTGTAGTGGTCTGTACAGAGCATATTCATCTCTAAAAATTTGATCATGGTGACTGACACAATCCAGCCAGCGTCCATCTACCAGTGCTTGTCCTATTGCGATGGCTTGAGCTCTAAGGGCAGAATAAGAGACAGGCGAGTATTAAGAGTCTGGTTATAAGTGTGTATGGTTTACAGTACAGACTTGTACCCAAAAACGCTTGACTAGACACCACGTAATTTAGCTCTCCTTTATTTTTCACTATTTGTTAGAGAAAAGTTACTTAGAGACAATTTGGTGAGGCAGTGGACTGAATACATGACTAGAGCCAGGAATGCAAGTGTTCCCCACCTATATGTTTGGCTGTTGATTTTGGGAGGTGCTGAACACCCTCAACTCCTTGCTGTAGGGACTCAGGCCCGTGCTGTGCAGGCTTGAATCATCTCGATTCCTGCCCCTCTTAACTCAGTAAGACAGGGATAACCCTTTACAAGCCCTCAGCACTGCAAGGCAAACGTACAGTGCTATACGGGAAGGTAAGCGGTTACATTGCAGACCCAGTTATCCCTAGAGCCTGGGGCCATCCAAAGCCTACAAATATAGTTAGGGGGTCTTGAACCCCACCCCCAGGCCAGCCAGCTATAGCAGCAAGGTTGTGCTCGTGCAGCTAAGAAACACAACTGCAATATCCACACAGCACAGCTGATCTGATCTTTTGTTTATGGAGGTTACATTATTTAAAAGTGGAGACTATCACTAGAGCATCTACCCAAAAGGCATGGCTTAATTCAACCAACATTAGGAACCCTTTAAGAATGAGTTGATCAGCAATTATGAAACAAAGCACAGTGTTCCAAAAACAGTGACATTCTTAACTATAGTCTAGTGCAAGTTTTAGTGATTACCATTTCAGTCTGCTACTCCCATTCTGCTCCCTCCCCACACCCCAACTACCTTTCCCTCTCACTGGGAAACTCCATTCCCTTGGGCTAGTCGTCTGCCCTAGCTTCTGATTCTACTTATCCCTTCATTAGGTTATGTGCTGTCAGAATTGGCAAATGAGCTAAAGACATTCTTTACCTTGTTCAGAGGAAGGGAGGAGGAGGAGATCAGAGTCTCATTTCCTCTTTCTCCTCTCCATCCACTGATACACACACCAACCAACACGTACAATTGAGTGCAATGGCAGATGGGTTTAATTTAAGCATTTTTAAATATCAGGAATACCTTGTGGTAATGTGTCCATTTCTGATGAGCCAGTTGACTAGTTCCTTTCCCACAATGCAGTTGGGATGTGTCCGCAGCCAATAGCGGTGGTCCTGAAACTCCATCCCACTATTGTGATGGCAAATTTTCTTCCACAAATCCTTTAACTGGACAGAGTCCTGTGTTAGAGAGACAGTTACAAAGTGTTTTAAAAAGACTAGCTCAAGCCTTTAAATTGGCTCCTAGATCAATAGCCTTCCAGTAATAAGAGTAAAATCTAAGGTGTTATACACTGCTTATCTAGAAGCAAATGCATAACAGCTGCTATTTAAGTCCTTTCTTTTACAGCAAGTGATCCTATAAACTGAGAATGAGGCAGCAGCAGCAGACTAATACCAAAGATCAATTCAGAAAGAAGGGAAGATTTTTTGCAGTAATATTTTATACATACACAGTGAGCTTTTGCATTGTTTGACTGTAAGTCTTGCAAGTGCTTTCATAGCACTAAATCTACCATGCTGAACTGTCTCTTTCAGCCCCCTGGAACTGGGGGCTATGTAGAAGACCAAGGAACACCGATTCTTTTTTCAGGTAAAGCAATAAATGCTCTTCTGAACATTCTATGCTGTTGACCTAAATGCTGCACTCAAGTCTGTTTCAGAGCTCTCTTTGGTCAACTAGTTAAGGAGATCCCTTTGAGAATGATGCTTTCTATGTTGCCATTTTGTTCAAGTAACTTCTACCATCCCATTTCTATGAACGAATACCTCTCCACCATCTCCACTTATTGCCTGTATGACAATTGAGAGGCCAATCACACCACCTCATCCCTACCTCCAATCTTCTGTACCCCCTTCTGAATCCTTAAGGTTCAAGCCTCCATCCATTTTGATGCAAACACTCCTTTCCCAGTACTTCCACCTCCATAAGAGCAGCCATGGCTGGGAAATCAAAGCTAGTTTTCTGCATGGTAAGACACCTCTAGGACCTCACTTTACAGTTAACATAACCAAGGGCCCAGAACATCCATGAACAGAATTTCCACACACCCCACGATTCAGGTTCTCTCCACAGATTTCTGGTGCTCGATAACTCTGAATCACAGGGTCTGATGTGTTGGCTAGTTACACTACAACTTTGAATCATGTGGTCATAAAACCTCCTGACACTAGCATGGCTGTAGCCTAGCTAACATTTACATTGGTCCTGGCTACGTCTCTGCAGCCAGAACAGCTCTTCGGCACCAGCACCCCCAGACAGTGCGCTTATCCTTGTGGATGGATGCTCCAGTCATTTGAAATGACATGCACCACAGGAAAAGATCTGCAGATGTTGAACCAGCCCAAAGAGGAAGAGAGGGGAGTATTGGGATTGTTTCTTTAGTTGCTACTACATGATGCATAAAGTTACCCTAAAGAAGTGTAGGGTTTTTTCCCCCCCAGAAGACTATGTAAACACACAGAACCATTAGAATTATGACATTAGTTATCAAGTAAACTGATTGAGAGAGGAAGTGTTTTTATTTTTAATCTCTGTTTAGGACTGTTTAGGGTTTTTTGTTAAAAAAAAAAAACCGAACACCTTCAAAGGGCTAAAAAATACTCAAGACATACTGATATTTTCAAGAACAAGACTAGATTTAACGTTCCTGATATTTCCATTATACATATATACACAGTGTGTGTACACACACACACACAAATTAAAAAAAAAAAAAAAGCCAGGACTCCACCACATGTCTCTTCATATACGATAAACAAATCCAGTTCCTCACTCCTTTAAAAATTCAACTGAATGATTTACCAAATCTGATCAGCATTCCTTTCCTCTCACCCTTTTGCTGAGATGACAAGTTTGCCAGGAAAGTTCGGTTTCCTTAGGACCACTGTTCCCGCTAAGCTGTGCGCGTGCACACAGATCCTAAACCCTGCGCACACGGCGAAACACCGCGCGCACAAAAATTTGCACAGAAGCACAAGAAATTTTTTGCGCACACGGCCTGTCAAAAATTAGAGGGAAGATTGCTTAGGATCTTCCTCCCCCCTCCCCCCCCCCNCCCCCCCCCCCCCCCCCCCTTGGCTTCATCTTACAGGAACCTGGTCCCATTGATTGGTTGACTCCAGTTCTATGCAACCCATGCTAGCCAGTGCACTGCATGTTCTTGGGTTGTCAGCTACAAAGCACTTCACTCCTGCCATGGAGGGACTGGGAGTATATAAAGTTTGATCCAGTAGCAATTCAGTCATTTTAATATAGCCTTGTGTTTTAGACTGAAATCAAGTGGCAGAACAGTTTAACACTTTAAAACTCTAGGATTTTAGCTTGCAGATTATGGAAGCGCGCACGGATTTCATTCAGAATTCTAGTGCTCCTGCACCTTGTCACAAACTCCCCCTTCTCAAGCAAAGGCCATTAACTTTTTATCATAGTATAGTCAACTCAATGCACCACATAAGAGTATCATGACCTGACAAGGACTCAGGACAGTTCCTGTATTGCAATAAGCAATTAAGACATCCTAAATTATTGCATAAAAAGCAACAATTCTAAAAATCAGATCTAAAGTTAAGTGAAGACAGACCAGCTTTGACTATTTTGTCCCAAGCTGTATTTGTAATGTTTAAGCTGTTAGTTTAGGATCTTATTCAGTCTGGGGGACAGAGACACTGTCCCCCTACTCTCCCCAACACTCCTAGATTCCCTCTGCAGAGCATATCTGCTACAGCATTCTCCTTCCTCAAAGGAAAAAATTGAAGCAAGCTTTGTAATGAGACAATGTGGAAGCTCTACAATAAAAAGGTGAGCCACCACCAAACATCAAATTCTGCCCTTACATATGTAATCCACAGGGAGACAGGGCTATTACAAGATTTGACCTTGTTGGTTTTGAATGGGAATAGAAGTCCAGAAAGATTCAGCACTAGTTATGCAGTTTGGACAGTTTTAAATGAAACATCTCCCCCCTCCCTCCATTTTAATTGACTTTATTTTATTAACGTTAGGTATGTCAACCGGGGTTTGGGTGTTTCTTTTAGTTTTATGTAGTATTTCTCACAACGCACACATAACAGAATGTTTTATAACAGGATTTCTCCAGAGTGCTGTGCTACTGGTGTTGATTACTTTTCTGGAATAAATGCATTAGTGCTACTTCCTATGAGAAAAGTTACATTAACTCTGCAAGCAAAGCAGATGGGGAGAAGGTCAAATTTCAAACCTTCTAACATTAGCTGTGGTCTCTAATTTATTCAAATGACTAGAGAACTATTTTACATTAAAACAACTATTTACAATTAGAACTTGCTAACCCATAAGGAAAAAAACCTAAAGGATCATAAAAGAAAAAAAGAGCCACAAGTTGTACCACAAAGAAAGCATTAGAAAGACAGACACAACACATCACTATCACAATGGAAGACGACAACAAATCTAGTTTGTACCAGAAGAATTTTGCGCTCATCCTCATTGGTCTCTGCTTTCAAATACGTGCGATTAGCCTGGGGACTGACGGATGTCTCGTATGCAGGTACCATGGGTGAACCAGAACGATCCAGTGACAGGTTAGTAATGCTGGCCGATCTGGAGAGAGAAAGAGAAACTATGCTTATAGTCTGCAAACCCCTCACAAACAAAACTTTATTAGAACAGGCTGTGACCTTACAACATGCTTCAAGAATCTTTAAGCAATGTGCTAGCACACACTAGCTTTCCAAACCAGCACTTAAAGGGTCATTCTCCACCTCTCCCAAATTAAGATGGCTGCAATACAGGGAACATTACAATGATGTTATGCTGAAAGAAAGTCCATGAAATCTCTATATTATAAAAGAAGTTAACAGGCAAAATAGTTCATATTGAACAGCTTCACATCAGAAGGAATATTTGAGCCAAGTGGTTTTTTTCTCCCCATAACGATATTGGGGGGGGGGGGGGGGGGGGGGGGGGGGAGAAGAGAGGAGAGAGAAATCAACCTTGGACCCAACTGTTTCAAAACACTGGGTCAAGTCCCACGCTCCAGTGAATAGCATTGGCCAAACCGGACAGTCTCTACGCAAAAGAATAAATGGACACAAATCAGATGTCTAGAATTAGATGTCAAAAACCAGTCGGAGAACACTTCAAGCTCCCTGGACACTCAATTACAGATCTAAAAGTCGCAATTCTTCAACAAAAAAACCTCAAAAACACACTCCAATGAGAAACTGCAGAACTGGAATTAATTTGCAAACTGGACACCATTAAATTAGGCGTGAATGAAGACTGGGAGTGGATGAGTCATTACACAAAGTAAAAACTATTTCCCCATGCTAATTTTTCCCCTACTGTTACTCACACCTTCTTGTCAACTGTTTGAAATGGGCCAGCCTGATTATCACTACAAAAGTTTTTTCTCTTGCTGATAATAGCTCACCTTAATTTATTAGTCTCATTATAGTTGGTATCGCAACACCCACTTTTTCATGTTCTCTGTGTGTATATATATATATATCTTCCTACTGTATTTTCCACTGCATGCATCTGATGAAGTGGGTTTTAGCCCATGAAAGCTTATGCCCAAATAAATTTGTTAGTCTCTAACGTGCCACAAGGACTCCTCGTTCTTTTTACAAAATGGTGATACATTTGTCACTATATAATAGATCCTCTTCTCCAACATCCCACAGCTTTGGGAAGCCTCTTAGAGTAACCCAGAGTATATTTTATTTTATCTTCTCTTCCCTATCCACCTCACAGTAATGCATTTTGAAATGAGAGTTCTCTATGGGGACAATACCCAACGTAGGCTAGTTTAAAAAGTGATTTGAAACAGGTTCCTGGAAGGGTTTTGGTTTGTTTTATGGGAGGGGCAAGAACTGTGTAACTTGTGCAGTTGTCCTCTCTTTTAGGCATTGCCATCTTTTAGTGCATTAAGTTTTTCGCAGGAATAAGCTATGGATTATAGGACAGATAGTGACATGTTAAACTGAGTGAACAAATTCAGGCTGGAAATCATCAGAGAAGTGAGGGCTTGAAACAGCCTCCCAATAGGTGTTGTGGGGGCAAACAAGCTTAGTTTTGAGAGAGCTGGACCACTTTATAAGTGGGACTTGTAGGGCTGCTTCTGACAGTGTGGGGCAGGGCTTCACAGCCCTGAGGGGTCCCATCTGGTTATGTTAGATATCCTCAAACTCTCATGCTTCAGGTCACCTGCAGAGGTCAGGAAGGAATTCTCTCCCTTCCCCCTGCCCAGTGTATTCTGGGATTTCTTGGTCTCCTTCTGAAACATCAGAGATACTACAGCTGGAGATAGTAAACTGGATAAGGTGGACCAGTGCTCTGAGGTGGTACCAAGCTTCCTCTCAGGTGCTTGGCTGGCTGGTTCTTGCTCACATGCTCAGGCTCTAATTAACTGTCATATATGGGGCTGGGGAGGAATTTTTGCTCAAGTCAGATTGGCAGTGACTCCTCTGCAGCATGGGGTGCAGGTCATTTGCCAGGATTATCTCATTTAAATCAATTCCCTGCCATTTCAGGGCCTCTGGTATTGGTGTATCGCAGTCCCTCCTATTCTCTGCCTGTGGCACACAATAGTCTAGTCTCCTGAAGGCTGTAATACCTTAGTCTAATTTCAGTTGTTGGGTTTGGTGTGCGTTGCTGTTGGTGACCTGTGAGACAGAGGTCAGAATAGATGATCTCGTAGTCCCTTCTGGCCTTACTCTAACACTATTAGATAGCTAGGGAATGCAGACTACAGAAGTTAATGGAACGCGAAACTATAAGAAAGTGGACACTGAAGTTATATTTAAAAAAAAAAAAAAAAAAAGAGCAATAGAATGAAAGCAGTAGTCTTTCAATCAGTAGTACTGGCCTGTTGAAGTGTTTTAAAGATAAAGGGGAAAAGTCTACATTAATAGGCTCAATGTAGGTAATGAGCGAGTCAGGATCAAGAGAAGCCACGTTGGTATTTCAACAATTGACATTTAAGGACAATTAATGGCATTTTTCTGGCCAATATAAGCAATGTGTCACAGCGTACCTCTGACATACAGCTATGGCTGTCATTGCTAATAGCCTTCAGCTACTGCAAATGTTATGTTCCTAGTAACATGAGTTAACAGCATTTCAAGAACTGATAATTTAGTTCAGTACAGAAAAAGTTATGCAGTTTTAAAAACTTCACATATCAGAAATGTATTCTAGTACTAGTCAATTGTTTTACAAGAGCTAGTTTTACAAGAACTAGTTTAACTATGCCATCTAGCTGCAGAAGGCATAATTGTTTTATTTATTTCGGTATATATAAAACCACACAAACATGACCAGCTAGCTAAATGGACATTAGTATCAAAACTTTGTCACCACTGATTACATTCAAAGCCTGATTGTATTTACCTGAATTGGTCTAGAAAGGACAGATCAAACAAAATAGGTTTTCTAGTTAAAGCTTCGTTCCTCCAGGAGGAGGAACAAGAATGTGTAAGAAGCTCAAACCCTGGTGATTTAGACTAATTCTGTGCTTATTTTATGAGGATTCAAGTCACTTAGGGTACATCTACATGGGGATAAAAGCCCCATGGCATGGCCACAACTGGCTTGCGTCAGCTGACTCAGGCTTGATGGCCGTAAAACTGCTGTGTAGATGTTTGGGCTTCAGCGGGGGCCTGAGCCCTGGGACCCTTCACCCTACCTGGCAATTTTTCAGCCCCGCAGCCAGAGCCTGCGTCAGCTGCAGGTTTTTTATCCTGTGCAGGTATACCCAGAGATTCTTCTGTCCACACACCAATTTTAGGTGGCAGTTCTCTCTACCTTCTGGGATCTATTTCTTGTGCTAAAATTCAATTACGGACTACCACCTATAGCGTCACTTAAATTTTATCATTTAAAAGTCTACATACCTAATCTGTGTTTTGTTACTAGTGTTTTGGTTTTTGGTTGTTGGTTTTTTTTTAAAGTCACGTTCACAAAGCAGTTTTACCTTGTATATATAGTTTTCTTGAAGATCAGCTTTTGCAATAATTCTGATATTAAACATACAGGATAAAAGTCTTTCAAAATCAGTACATACATGGCCTCCTTATAAGCGTAGCATTTAAGTACCTCCCAGGTATTTCAAATAAAACAAAAACCCTTTTTCTTCCCAGTCTGCTGGAGTAAATAGTGCCCTATTCATCCTCTCCCAACAGATAACTACTCAATTTGCCACACCTCACTGAACCATCTGCTCTCTGAAGTATTAGCTGAAGCATCTGTAAGTACATGTAGCAAGATAAATGGAGAGATTTCTGGCTGTTCTTTCTGAATACATCATAGATGTAGTGGGGTCTAGTGGATAGCACACTGGACTGGGACTCAAGAGATCTGGGTTCTATTCCCAGCTCTGCCACTGGCCTGTTGGGTGACCTTGAGCAAGTCATTTCACCTCTATGCCTCAGTATCCCTATTTACTTCACTACATAGAGTAGTTCAATTGATTTTAATAGGACCATTTGTGGGCATCCTAACTGTGGCAGACTTGGGTCCTCTAAGAACATCCTTTATAGTCTCTTGTATGACCCTCCTATTTTCAGTACTTTATACTTACCTTGACTGGCAAATAAATCTATATCAAATAGCTAGTTAGAATGGTCATCCATATGCCAAAGGAGTTAGAAATGGAATTCAGTCAAGTTAGCAGTCAAATAGCAGCTCAGGTTCAATGCAATGGAGAATTAGGAGGTAAGTGCAAAAGGCAGCCTTAATACCCCTCAAAACAGAGCATGGCACTATTTTGCCTCGCACATTTATTACTAACTTGCTGTCATTTCTACTAAAAATGTCACAGTGCATTGCAGAGAGAACATGTATTTGATTAACACGTGTCAGGCATTTTGGGGATTGGATGCCATTTTTAACAATGTATTCTGAAAGATGATTTAATAATTTTTTAGGGAAATGACTGAGTGACTAATGAACTCTGGAAAGTTTAGAGATATTTCTAAGCAAAGTCATAAATACCTAGGAGTTAGAGGGAGTATATCTACACAAGGACTTTATACCAGACTCTGATCAGTTCTGACTGTTAGAAGAAAATAGTTTGGATCTACAGAACACACACCAAAAAAAAGTAAGATTGCCTCTTCAGACCCTCAGAGGAGATCTCAAAGCCTGTACACTGCTTTGGGGTCTGGGTTCATCCCTGATTGAGGTAGATGGAATATGGTAAGAATGACAGAGAGAGCAGAATATGGGTATTTTTGATGTGAAGTGGCTCTAAAAAAACCAAACTGCCAAAGGGAGGGGCCATGAACAGCCCCCTCCTCCCTCCAGCACAAAATGGACTACAATCAGAACAGAGTGAGAAATAGCAAAACGTTAAACAAAGCAAATAAGCAAGCAAGGGCCACAGGGAGGAAGCACTAACTCTTCGTAACTATTCTGCTAAGACTAAGCATTTAGGATACAACTTCCGCCCAGGAAACCTTCCTAGCTCTGGACAGAATACAGCTGCATACCTACTCAATGGAAGCTGCTTGGTGCTTGTTACAGCTGAAATAGAAAAATAATCAGGCCTAAGTGCCTGACATTTAGCCCTTATTTTTGAAAGCCTTGGCAAGAGTATCATGACAGTCAACTCTCATACACTAGGATACCTTTGGAAAGGTAAGAGTGTAGACATGGCTTTTCTAGATCTTTGTATAGTATCTCTAACAAGTTGATTGTGGTTCTATAGCCCTTACTACAGTATTCCCCAGTTACACCATTTTTTGTTAAGTCACTTTAAAAATATTTTACTCTTCACTTACACATTGATTCCTCCCATTAAAGGAATAGGTCTTGTGTAAGACTGAGATCAAGTTGGTATAATCAGAAAAAACTATACTTTTTGGGGGGGCGGGGAGGGAGGAGACGAGCAGTTTGTTGGGGTTTTTTTTGCTATCAAACCCACTGAATGAACCATTGTCCTCAAAGATTTAAGTGTCTATTATAAGAAGTGGCCTGTAAAATCTATTCAGAGATTTTAGGTTCAGTACTGACTTGTAACTTCACAGGGCTTTTAGTGCACATAAAACAGTTAACCAACCATCCAAGATCAGTCCCAAAAGCCTCCCCCAAGACTTTAAAATTTAATTCCATAACTATTCCACTTCGTTTGCTAAACACTGGAGTTCTAATGAGATCCAGAAAGTGCGAGTCCCCTCCAATACCTATCCCAATACTGGTTTTGCTGCACTTTATCTCCCGGATATTTACTACAAATTTTGTCATCTGGGATTTTTAATCCCTTTACTTCCTGCAGCAGTGACAGAATAGCCTTCTTAAAGGGATGACACAGTTTGTTTGTTTAGCTGGAGATGCCCACACAGTGCTTTTAACACGTTAAATGCTAAGCACTATTAGAATTCATAGTCTGCCAAAAGAAAGCATTCAGCCTCTGTTGCATGACACAAAGCTACAGATGCCAAGAGAGTCTCATTGGCTGGGACACTGACTTTGCCAAAATTCTCAGGATTCAGAGCCAGGGGTGGCTTTGCATCATCACTCTGTATTTCCTTAAGTGGACATTTAAGGACAGATACTAAGGTCAGAGAGCCATTCCAAAAAAGTTACTAGTAACTGTTAGACTGAACTGCTGCAGCTGCAAATTGGGTCAGCCAGGCATTGCTCAGGATACTCCTACTCCACATAAACAGCCAGCTAGTCTGAGCCTTCTGGGAACAGCGCTCTAAGCCCCACCTTCTCCAGCAGGGAACTGGGAGTAGAGGGAGAGTAGCTTCATGGCCCTAGCAGCTTCTCCATGTTTTTACAGTCATTCAGCATTGAGCTTTAACTCTGGCCTTCCTGCTCTGTTTGCCGATCATTCATTGATTGTTGGCACTAACACACTTATAGGTTTCTCACCCTCCTCCCGTCTTTATCACCTATATCTAGCTCCTCAACCCCACTTCCCTCCACTGTTCTTTTGTTTTGAAGTCTCAGTGGGGCTCAAAAGAGGAGGAACTGAACTACCAAGATATGAGCTACTAAAGCAGCCACATAATCTCCTTGTAAACCAGGCAGGCCCTCCATTTCCCCCTGCCCACCTCCGTTATCTTAACTTGTTCTGCCCATGTCTCCTTAGATAGCCTTGAAGAGCTAACAGAGACCATGCTCCGCATTTGTGTAATACTGAGTACATTGGTGACACCCAGTGATCTTTCTAGAGGACAATACCAACTCTGAAACTTCTTTAACAATATTAAGACTCGCATTATCTTTGTCCTAGCCATCACGTTCTCTCCTTATGTTTGTGTCCTAGATTTGGCAGTTACAACTGGAAGCTCTTTGGGGTAGGAACCAGTTATTATGTAGCACCACCAAAAAAAACAAAAAACAAAAAAAAAAAAAACACCTTACCGTATCAAAAACGACTAAATTCTAGCTAGGGATTCCCCATTAGAAAGCTCATTTAGACAAAAGCTTCAGAAAAAACTGCAGCTGATTATTAAGTTTTTACATTTATTAAAATCTACTTTGGCCCCTGGAAGTTTAACTACTCTTATGCAAGATCAGGTGTGGGAATAGTGAAGCGAGAAAAGGAACCAGGCTATCCAGTTCAGCCAGCAGCAGACGTAAGAAAACAATTTCCTACAGATTTGCTGCATCCTCCAACACTTGGAACAAGCAAACAACTGAAATCCAGGGAATAGTCTATGCTCAGTTCACTCAAAAGCAGCCTGAACAGAATTTGCCTACAGAGTTCCAAAAGCACACAAAGAATGAACACGGCTGTCGAGGTCAGGAGAGATTTCTCCAATTGAATCTGCCAGGGGAACTCAATGCAGAAGTTAGTGACTCAAATGGCATTCAGCCAGGACAACAGGGCTAACATGGCTTCTCTTACAAGAGGTGCTAATGAATAAAGGGGGCATGCATCCAGATGCTACTCCAAGCAGCCTGAACCGACAGCCTTGGTTTTAGCAGCCTAGTGACACAGGCCAAGTTAAAAGTGAACCAATCAATTCAGTACAGCATCTCTTGCCCTTGTTACCATAATTCTTCCCTCTGTTCCCTCTCAACCTCCCCATATAAGTGCTAATTTTTCCACCTTTCTACTTACACCATTTCTCCTGCTCTCAAAAGCTTTCAATTTCCTCTCACCTTTTCCCAATCTTGGCCTTTAGGACATAACCACAGTCTCCTCCCCCAGCCTCTCTTCCTGTCTCTCACTAACCTGCTTCCATGCTTTCCTTTCATTCTGTTTCAATGGAACAGCCAATCCAGTTTTCGTGGTACCATCAAAACAGCCACACTACTGAACTAGAGTCAGGGCCGGCGCCAGGCACCAGCTTAACAAGCAGGTGCTTGGGGCGGCCACTCGGGAGAGGGGCGGCACGTCCAGGTATTCAGCGGCAATTTGGCGGAGGGTCCCTCACTCCCACTCGGAGCGAAGGACCTCCCGCCGAATTTCCCCCACAGATCGCGATCGCGGGGTTTTTTTTTGGTTTTTGGCTGCCTGGGGCGGCAAAAACCCTGGAGCCGGCGCTGACTAGAGTAACAGTACAATCTTACTGTATTCCTGGTCCTTTTTCTCCCCAACCCTATTTTTAGTCTTGCTTGTTGAGTCACATGTAGCCTGCAAGCTCCTCAGGGCAGGAAGCACGTTTAGCTGTACATTAGAATACTTAAATACATTTGGCATTGTGTAATGACTGAAAGCAAAGACATTTGGGTTCTTCAAGGACCACAAGTTAACGGGATTTTAACCTCACATCTCAACCAACAGCTTGCACCTTTAATAGCACAGTGGTCCTCTCATTACGCCAGGACACAGGTTCAGAACTGATCAAGAGAAGATTTTACCAAATCATATTTATTTCATAGTCATGATGCATGGTATTGTGATTAGGAAGAGAGACTTTCAACAGACGCACACACATTTGGTAATTTACCTGTTTCGAGCAGGAGACTTCCCTGGATCCTCCTGTACAGACACAAGGCGTGTTGACAGTGTGGTAGTTGAAGAGTCTGGGTGAATCAGACTGCAAAGAATAGAGCTCTGTTAAGACAACCACCATCACAAAGAAGCACTAAAAAACAGTCCCAGTTAAAACCAACACTATTTGGGGATAACATGATTTTCACACTTGATAAGTTAAAAAGCAGCCAAAGCACAGGGGAAAGATCCTTCATAACATCAGCCCAAGGACAGCTGTACTAAAGACTGGTATGGTGCTCTCGTTTTAGACTCCACCGCCAGCGTCTTTCAAAATGCCTAACTCCTCACCTACTCTTCATCCTCATCCCCTCCCCCACTACCGTGCCTCTCCTTAACTCACCTCCCTCCATTTGGTAGTATTAGTGCCTGATACTCCTTGCCCTTCCTCCTTCACAACATTCCCGGCTCCCCAAGAAATTCATTACCTTAAATATCTAATGTCGTTCCATGGAGCTACTGATAAAGAACATAGCTACCATCGTAACACATGCACAAGCCTCAGTAACCCTCTCTTATCAGTATAACCTTTGTCCTCCTTTCCTCACCTTTATCCATCTTGCCCTACTACTTGAATTAGCAGCTGTTCAGCGCAAGGGCAGTGTCTTTTTCCATTCAGCACCTTAGCATGCTCTTGGGTACTCTGAATAAATACAGCAGCCCTGCCCCATAAAGGTTTTTCTGGCTGCTCTAAAGACATATTTCTCCTCAAATTCAGTAGAATAGTAGCAGACTTGAGTTCTTGTTACCCTGGGAAGACTGAGCTGCAGCTTCTTCTCAATATTCTCTTTAAGCAGCCTACACATAGCATGAAGTATCTCATGGCTTACAAACATGAATGAAGTTCTGCTTTAATTGCAAAGCTGAGTTTAGTTTGCCAAGTTTCTATTGCAGTACTGTTAAGAAGTTTGCTTAAGACTTCCAGCGTGTACTCCCTTACTAATGAATTTTAAGCCTAATCTGGTGGGAGGGGGAGAAACAAAAACGAGCTAGCTTCTTCCAAAAACCATTACACCACGCTCATTTAGTCAATTTCCCTACAACACTGATAATTATGACATCTCCAGAGATACCAGTCTTTCGAGACTAAGAAGAACTTTTCCCCCAAGGCTGTATTAAGACTGCCAAGAATAAAGATGCAAATGCTTTACACACACATCATTATTCTACTTGGGAATTGTTGCACTCCCATGCTAAAGACAGCCTGGGAGTGGAGAAAAGCTATAAAGGCAGATCAGAAGGTCTCATGATTTATAGTATTTTGCAGCATTCTCATACACCTGAAAAGCAACAGATGCCTTTGTGAGCATGCCACAGAACTCGCTGTTCTACAGTTCAGATTCCTTGGACAGCACTTCTATCAGACACTTTAAAAATACTAGTTTGTTTTTAATAAAATGCTGAGACCTACACTGTATATACTTAGCAAAGGAATTTAGTTAGTGTCCCCGGATACAAGGTTAGAGATGGTTAGCAAACTGCCTACATTGAGTATTAGTTTATTGACTGTCTTAACATTTAAGAAATGATCTAAGACAAAGAATCATTCACCTTGACAGAATCTCTTCAACACTAGATCTTTATTTAGACCTAAAGACAGCTTATACAGAGTACTTTCATTCTAGTTGTTAGCACACACTGAAGGGAAGTTGAAGTGGAAATCAGTATTCTCGGAAGACAGACGTTTTCTGAGCTCTCTTTTATTGTCAGTAGAGCATTAACCACTAGCATACATAGAAAAAAAATCCAACTCTTGCCCCTAGAGAAGTTACACATTGCCACTTATAGTACTCTTCTGGTTACAAAGCAAGCATGATTAGAGTCCTCTTTTAATATAGTTTTATGCTGACCCTGCAGTCCTGGAACATATCTGGGTTCTCCTCACACTAATCAAGATCAGTGAGAGTAAACATCATGTTGTGGCTTAAGTGTTGTACAAGACAAGACTGTTTCTCTTTCCTTTCCTCTTAGTAATTTTCTATCTATCTAAGACCACTAGGGAGAGCTTTGGCTCTTTTGACAGAGATAAAAGAACCCCTCAAGTTGTCCCTGCAGCCTCATACCAGGCGTTTGACTCTTTGTGCAGACGGTTACTGTCTGCTAATTTCATCAGTATTGGCCCAGAGAGCATTTTTTGAGTCTACCATTCCTAATTCTGACAGTCAGCAAGCTAACACTTTATTGAACTGAAGCCTGACTCACCAGTGGCGGAACAAAAACAGAATTGCCTTCCATCTCTATGAAGCCGCAAGCCTACACTGTTACAGTGAATGCTCCTATTCACATTACCAGCTTCCAGCTCCAGTCTAGTTTTAAAGGGTTTATTATTCCAAATGCCAACAGCCTCACTAACATTGGGAAATTCCCAGAGGAATTACTGGCCACATCTTTTCTCTCCATTGAAGGAGAAAGTTAGAACCAAGCGCAGGGTTCCGGTCTTTTATAGAAGATAAGCCTAAATTATCAGAGGCAAACTAACAGCCTGAGCCTATATAGGTGAGGTAATATCTTGTAGTGGTCCAACTTCTTCGCCTAAAAACAGATGAAAATCTGGCAGCGTGGCTGAGATTCTGACCCCTAACCAAAGTAATATGAAACCATTTCATACCTTTGCCAAGTAAGATCCTCCTCCAAAAAGATATTTCGGCTAGCTTTTCGACTCCCAACAGGCGTGCGTGGCTCCCCAGGTTCCAGTACAGATACACAACAGGTCGAATCAGATAGAGCATTTAAGTCTTCCCCAATGGAGTTACTGTCTGTGGAGTGTGCATAGCTTAAAGCTATTTTGCGGCAGTAAGTGCAAGCTCGGAGATCCCCTGTAGAAAAAGGAAGCAGGAGGAGCGTAAACCCGTGTACAGGAGAAGTGAGCAACAAGTGTACAGGAGAAGTGCCCTGCTTGGGAGAGTCTCATAAAATCTGTGAAAGCAGGGGTTCCCTGTTTCAGGACTTGTGCACTAACTTGAGTTTCTGGGGCTCATTTGAAGAAAAGCACACAAAAAAATAAATCCTAACCACACAAGGAAATTCTCCAAGTTCAAAAGTTAAGCATGTAGATCTGTCTACCACCCCAAAGAAGCTTACATGCTACCAAAATTATGGAGTGGTAGTAGCAAGTGAAGGATTACAAACCAGTTGGGAACAAGCTGTCTCTCAACTGTTTCAGAGTTTAATATTGAAAATTTTGTAAGTAAAATGAATTTGTGGAATTGATTGAACGCATATTCAGCCATTTTAAGAAAGCAAGTTTTATTTGTGAACATACTTTCTCATGTTTGACATGTCTGTTAGACAATGGCCATCTTTCTTTGTTTCTTCGTCCTTTTAAGACGATTCACCCTTTTCTTATCTAATAAAGTTTTCCAAAGCACCTCAGTGATTTATAAGCCTTAGGCTCATTGGAAATCAAAACGATTTGGGCTCCCAAGTCAGTGAGGTACTTTGGAAAATTTTAACCGCTGCTTTATATTTTGTTACACATGGGTGTGTGCGCATAAATGTATTATTGCATTCTGGGTTTTTAATTTGCCTTTACCTTATTAGTGTGGCTTTTTAGATTAATTGTTAAAATTGGGCCCCTTAATTCTTTAGCAACCAGTATTCTGAGTGCATTAGATATCTGAAAAACTATTTTTAATACATAAATGCACCAGGAACAAATAAAAGAGCATACCTGTGTAACCCATAAATTTTCCAGGGATTTCCTGGTTGCAGCATCGGCTACAGAAGATCTGCCCACACAGCCGACAGTGGTGTCTGCGCCGGAAGGTGGTGAATTTCTCACTACAGTCATAACATTCTTTACACTGGCTGTCTGGCATCCAGTACTGCTTTAAATCACTATCCTACAAAGTAAGTCATAGTAGAGAAATGAGACCGTATTCTATGCTCCTGGCTGCTACACGAGCAGTGAGTGAAAAAAAAGTGACGCTGGACATATTTATAAAATTAGGATAGTTCATAGATTTGATGCAGCACTGTAAAGAGTCACAAGGTCATAAATAAAATGATTGATCAAGTTCTTAGCCACAGAACTAAACTGAATTATCCTAATCAAATTCTCAATCTGGCTGGTCCATTAAGAAAATGTTTCAACAATCAAAAGCTTGCAATCTGTAGGTAAGACTTCAACTAGCACATGAAAAATTTATTTATTTTCCTTCCCCTGCTCATCCCTACTACATGTCAGACCCTCAGCTAGTGAGGTAATAAAGTAAACATATATATGGGGACATTAAACAGTAATTTGGTTTGTCTATTACAATGACTCCCACTGAGTATAATGATCATTGCAAGAGTTCAGTTCTGGCTGAGGGCGATTTGGCAAAACTGAATTTTTTGTGAAATGACAGTGGCAAGTTGTTCCAAGGACAAATCAGAAAGAGTTAATACAGAAATATGATGTCTAATACACAGCATGCTTTTGTCACTGACTCATCTGAAACAAATATGTTCTGAAGTGACTGCTCAATACATGCAGTCTTCAATGTTTGTCTGCTAAATATTGTAACATTTCTGATCAGCGACTGATATTACCCCAACTGATATTCTTGGGGCAAAGAATTTAAACATCAAGATTTGATTTAAAAAATAAAAATAAACAAACAAACCAACCAACCCTAGAAATGTCAACACAAATGCCCTTTGGCCTGCAGGATCTCTATCACACGCTTATGTCCTGTACAGAAGACGTTGTTTCAGAATGTACAGGACCTGAAGCGACTTACCAACCTGAAGTGTCTTTGTCAAACAAGACTGCTTTGCAATATATTTGCAACACAGCAGAGAGTGCCCAAAAAGCAGCTTTGACTGAGTCAGTGTCTCTGGTGCTGCATGCTCTAGTGCAGGGGTCGGCAACCTTTCAGAAGTGGGGTGCCGAGTCTTCATTTATTGACTCTAATTTAAGGTTTCGCGTGCCAGTAATACATGTTAACGTTTTTAGAAGGTCTCTTTCTATAAGTCTATAATATATAACTAAACAATTGTATGTAAAGTAAATAAGGTTTTTAAAATGCTTAAGAAGCTTCATTTAAAATTAAATTAAAATGCAGAGTCCCCCGGACCGGTGGCCAGGACCTGGGCAGTGTGAGTGCCACTGAAAATCAGCTTGTGTGCCGCCTTCGGCACACGTGCCATGGGTTGCCTACCCCTGCCCTAGTGCAAGGTCTTTTAGCGTCTGATGTGCGTTTCAGACAAAGACAATGTGCTCTATAGTAGAGTTGTACCAGGACCCACAATAAGAGAATGCTTGTTTGAGTCATTTCACACAGCAGCTGAAGATCGCCACATTCAGACAGAATATTATTGCAGTTTGTTCAGATGTTGCCATGGTGATTACATGTAATTGCAGCCTGCACACAAGGATCTACAAGGATCACAAAACATCTCATGGCTTCATTGGGTCATAGCAGCAAGAGCTTGACCGTGATGACCTCATCTTCCAAGAGTTTGGGAAATGCCTGAAAAGCTGTATCAGGTCCTTCTAAAGCTGCTGGCATTGAACTCTGCGGAGTTATCAACCGTGGATTCTTGACTTTATGTACTACTCTGTAATAACATGTTAGTGAAGGGGAGCCCAAACCTCTTTCTTCACAGAAGCAGAGACTCTTGTGCCGATGCAATAGTTAATCTCTTCTGATTAAGAACAGCGCAGGTCTCCCCAAATGATAGTCAACTTCTCCTTGCTGATGTCTCCAGCAATTCATCTTGGGTGGCATGCTTAGGTCTACCAAATTGATATATTTGGGTCATTTAAAAAAGAGAGCTCAACTTTTCTGAGCATGTTCATTCCACCCTGGCCAGAGCATTCATAACAGGGTAAGAGCATTCCTCAGGAGGTTTGAAAATTGGTCTACCCAAGAGGAAATTACTCTGATCCTTTTATTTTTGTTTCAGACTTCAAAAGAACTGAGGAGCTGATCAGGAACTCCTAAGTCAGCATCAGGAGCTTCAGACCCAGCTGCAGGCTTTCTTTCCTGACAATAGCGGGATAAAATGTAGATCCAACTTCTCCATTCAAGACGCTGACAGAGCCACTGCAAAGTCTCTGTGGCAAGACCCTGCCACAGAACCTCTAGCCAGCCAAAATCTGCTGAGCTCCTGTCTCTGCAAAGACCTTGAAAATTCCCATCCCAGTTTTATCCCTGTACCTTTGCTGATCAGGTAACTACAGTATGATGGTGAGGAGAAAAAAAAACAAAAAACAAAGTATCACAATTGTCTGTTGCAGTGAAGGACTTCAGCCTGCACTTCCCCAGTTAATCATCATCACATGGAACATCTTTTGTCAGCAAAAGGGTTGCATCCAATCTGCTCTAACACAGCTTACATGCTAAAAACCACCTAGTTTCACCCCTTCCCAGATTTATTATTAATGAAGATACACAACTGCCTGCTCATACCTTGTCCCCAGGCTTGGCTATTCATGTTAGGTCTGCTCTGTTCACAACAGAGATTTTCTCCAGATAGCTCCACCTCCCTTCATATCCCAGTGGGGTTGGCTAAGTCAGCAGAACCCATTTAACTTTTTCCCAGCAGGATCAATACCTGCTAATATGCTGGAGTGTTTCAGGCAAATATTCCCAGCCTGTTACACTCAGTTTGATGTGATTGTATTTAAAGTACTGTACTTCGTTTGAAACTAAAGTTAGATTTCCAGAACTTCAGAATTAGCTGCTATTGCTACAATTACAAGATTTTGTGTGCTCATGGTTAGATCTTGGGGAGTGACATCATGAAATATTATAGTAAGGGAGGAATGTGGTCATCCTGCTCTGAAAGTTCTGGAAACTCTAATCTAGTAAGTAATTCAATAGGAAATACAAACAATGGCAAGCAATTTATATCAAAAGTTGACTTCATCATTTTGAATTTCTCCCCATTCCTCACTCAAATATAGCAAGTTTACTCATACTCTGGTCTACTGAATGCTAGTAAAAAAAAAAACCAAGAGAACTTCATAAGGTTTTGCTCTTTTCCATTGGCAATACATGGAACACAGCAACACAGAACCCTTTAACATTTTAATTTCTATATGCTTTGACTGACCTAACTCATTTAAAACCCTTGATGTAGTACCTGGCTTTTCCCTTCCATGATTTCTTTGAGACGTTTTAAGACCGTGCTGAGACTTCTAAGCTGAACAGCTGTCCGAGGATCATGGCCACTGAGAGAAGGTTCCACTTTCCTTCGTGTGTCTGAAGGGGAGAGAAACTTATTGTCACCATCAAGGGCACTATAGAAATGTGTGGGTCATATAACGCAACATGCCGTTGGAAAAAGAAGAGTTCACCGGGTATGTAGTTTAGGAAGTTAGAATTTGCATCATTACTTTGTAAAAAAAGAGCTGCCTTATATCAGATAGAGAAGGTCAGTAGTAATCTGCATTCAAAGTAGGTGGTTACAGAAAAACTCAAGCTATCTGTTCCCTCTAGTATAATACCAAAGAATCTAAGAACTTAAATAGGCATCGCTGCTCAAAACAAGTGGTAGTTCTCATCCAGTGTTTTCTAAAAAGAGAAATGCAAATTCTTATACAATGGAAGTCTCATTTTAGAATATCTTCTAAAGCACTAATCATCACCAGATTGCAGCAGAGAACTTGAATTCAGTCCTGTACTGGATATAAAGACTTAATTCAAGACTATTTCAAACAGCAATAACTATTCATGCAAATCCCAGGACACAGCTGAGAGTCTCCATTGAAACAGTCAGATTCATTAAGGATACAAAGAAGTGCATCCACAGGTTTCACTTCGCCAGCTTGACTGTAATAGCCATGTTTATAGTTAAGTTTAAGCCACTTTTCCCCAACATTTTTCTGTTTGTTGCAATTAGTTTCACCTACTAATTGGTTACAAACATGAAATTAAATCATTGACATTTAGGGTGCAATAAAGAGTCAGTCTCTTCAAAACGTTTACAACATGATTCACCTTGGTATTACATAATGCATTTTTTTCCTGCCTAATATTCCATAGAAGAGTTTTGAAAGAGAGAGTTACTTCTCTACATTGTTTGTTTGCTTTTCAAAACAGCTTAAAGTTTCTTACCAGCTTCCTCGCTCTCCATCTGACAAGCATTTTATTTTGTTCCCTCTGGTACAGAGAAAATAGACATGGCTGCTTTTTGTTTACTGCTTTATATATCACTGATGTCAGCAGGAACGCTGAAAGCACTGGCAAGAACGCATTAGTTAACTGTTGCTGTGCAGTAAAAATTAGGTTCTGACTTTTGGGGGTGTGATAGAAGAAACTTTGTCTTTAAAGCACCATAGTTAACTAAAAATATCTACTAGGAATCTATTGAATGGCCTCATTACTAGAAAATGTGTTTATCAGCCCAGATGCAAGAAAACATTTAGAGATTTGTCCACAAAGCCACTACAGACCTGCAACAAGAACAAAATGTTTTTAAAAAAAGATTCCAAGTGTTTAGATCTTATTATACCTTTAACCACCTGGAATTTAAAGGCCAAACTGAGTGTCATTTTGGAGTATGTCAATAGTATTTGAGTATGATATTTTAACAAGATTTAAGTGAATGTAGGATTTCAAATGAGCATAAATATCTTTACTACTTTAAATCTTAAGATCTCTTCCCTGTCTCCAGCAGAGTATTCCCAGTATTCAGCAAGACAGCCTGGAAAGTAAATGCTTCAACTTCCAGATGGGCATGTGTTCTAGTGACATAAGCGTTACTTAAATTATCTCTGCTATCAGAGGTATCAAAACTTCCACATGAACTAGCCCAGGGGTCGGCAACCTACGGCACGCGTGCCAAACACGGCACGCGAGCTGATTTTGGGTGGCACGCCGCTGCCTGCCGCAGTCCCGGCCCCCAGCCCCACTCAGCCCCCCCGCCCACCGCTCTCCCCTGTGGGGGCAGGAGGCAGAAGCTTGGTCCTGCGGCAGCCAAGCTCCCCCCTCCCCCGCTTCTTTCCCCAGCGTGGTGCTTTCCTGCCCCTCCCCCTCCCTGCCGCCGACCAGCTGATCCCCCTTGCGAGGGGGAGGGGGAGCGGAGCGGAGCCGAGCCACAGCTTGCTCGCTGCTCCGTAGAGGAGACAGAGAAGAGGTAGGGACGGGCCCTTGGGGAAGAGGGTGGAACAGGGCATATCCCTTCCAGCCCCCTGCCATGAGCCGCCTAGGGCAGGGGGCTGGGAGCACCCCCACGAGCCAAGCACCCCAGCCCTCTGTCCTGCATCCCCACACACACACCCAGCCTTCTGCCCTGCACCTCCACACACACACACAGCCCTCTGCCCTGATCCCTGAACTCCCCCCTCACACCCAGCCTTCTGCTCTGCACCCCCACACACCCCCAGGCACACGAAACCTTAAATTAAAGTGAATAAATTAAGACTCGGCACACCACTTCTGAAAGGTTGCCTACCCCTGAACTAGCCTATCATACCATTTGGTCTGCAGATACCAGTCAAAGCTCTTTTTAAACAAATGGTTTCAGGAAATAAGAATGCTTAAATTAGGTAAACGTGTTGCAAGACAGGACAAGAAGGTTAGTGAAAATTTCTATTTACACAGCTAACTATGTACTAGTTAGAGTAAAAGTTAGATTTAAAAACTAACAGGTCAAAAGGATAAATGGGGACACATACAGGGCTCATTCAAGTGTGTGTACCACCAATAGTGGAAACACAGGGTTAAGTAATTTAAGAGACATTGACCCAATTTTAATATCAGTCAATTCTCACTTCCCCTGCATGAGTCTCTCCTGCTATTGGCTTTGCAGAACGGAGTGCATTGTGCACAACATGAACAGAATGTAGTTGGATGCAGTCTCTTTTTTAGTCTCTCTTCTATGGTTTTCAGTCAGTTCCTCCCATGTGCGCTCTCCCTTCCTTTACTCCCAGTTCATGCCCTTGCCACTCCCTATTACCTGCTTTCTCTGTTACAGCCATCTAACACAAATAGCATTACTGAGCATGTTTGAGTAACAAGCTAGAAATGCTATTAATATTAAATGCTGCTACTTCAACTGGACAGCTTATGAAGATCTACTCAAAGTGGATAGTAGACTCATAACATTAGCTCTGAGTCATGCTGCCTTGGTGCAATTTGGACCATGGAACTTGGCACACAGATGTATATTCTAACTCCAACAGAAGCAGTTTGAGTCCATTGCTTCTATAGGAGAGATACTAATGCCCCTTTCCTTCCTCCCGCCCCACACCTTGTGTAATCATTTACATTTGTGCAATGGTTACTTGAAGGGCAGGACAACAGAATCAGGCCCAGAATCTCATGGCTGATCCTTTTGTGCTACATCCAGCAAACCTATCTTCAGAAAGCATGGCATCCGACTGTCTCTTCTCAATTCCATTTATATAATAGCAGTTAAGTAAAAATGTAATTAATATTTTGGGGCAAGTTTAGCTTTAATATTACTGTATGACTGGAAGTAGAAAACAGTCCAGATTCCAAGCGTGAGCTTTGCTTTCAGCTTACCATTTTGTTGCTAAAAAGTTTTTAAGACAGTAATTTCTGCTCCTTCTCTGGATTTAAAACTGTAGTTAGCTAACAAATACTATCCCCAGAGTTATGTGACTATCAATTGCACAGTGAGAGGGTTGAAATGGGGACTCACAGGTTCTATTTCTACCTCTTCCATCACCTCAGTAAGGGCTTCGGAAGTCATTTAGCCTCTTTGCACCTCAGTTTACCTGCTTATTTATGTCAGGCTTTAATTGTCTGTGAAGGGATTAAATAGTCTACTTCATACTAATACCTGTTGTAATGTAAAGATAACAACACCTAAAGGTGAAGGGGCCAAATTCACAGAAGCATTTAGGGGGCTAAAGATGCCAAAAGGTGTCTTGTTGGATTTGAAGAGCATATAAGCAAGTTAGGCACCTAATTCCCATTGACATTAATGAAAATTTGGCAATTTATGTGATTTTGTAAATCCCAAAAGGCACTTGTCAGCATCTTTCATCCCCCTAAATATCTTTGTACATCTGCCCAAGAACTTTACTTACATTTGTAAAGAAAAGAAGGGGGAGTCTACCCAGCGTTTTAGGAACCCTGCCATAAGTTCCAGAGACACGTGTAAACCTGAATACAAGACTCCCTTAAACATGTTTGTGTCAGCACCTTAAGAAAGGCAGAAAACACATGGTAAAGGAGGAAATTGATCCTGAGCAGGGGGAAGAGACTTGAACGGTTGGTTTTTTTAGAAGAATATGGGAAAGCAGGAGAGACTTGACAATATCCTTTCAAAGAGAAAATCCTGATCATTTACACCCTTATTGCATAGTTAATGTTTTGTCACTGTAGTTACATTTTACCAGACTTGTGAGATATGCAACAAGATTATTGGAATATACGATGGCATTATAAACAGAATTTGAATATGTACTTCTTTCTAGAGGCAACCAGCAAGTCACTGGGAAGAAGTGTGAAGTTCAGCCTGTCTATGCAGACATACTAGCTTGTCATGCAGTAAGTGTAAGACTACAGCATGCCGCACACTAACTGTGTGGACCCTGCTGATAAGAGCTACATAAGTGCACCTCAGGGAACTTTTAGGGCACATCAGCAGTGTACACACTCACACACACACACACAGTGCTAGTGCGCCGCAGGCTAGTGCAAGGCAAATTTACACCCCAGCTTGCCACACAGAAAGTGCTTGTGCAGATTCGCACTTAGATATAATGGGCCTGATTCACATCTCTGTTACTCTAGTCTCGTTCTAGTGTAAGTCCATTCAAATGCATTGAGTTACCTGGAATTAAACTGGAGTAATGCAGTAGTAAGTCAACCGCAATGAGACTGAATCTATTTTGTGGCAGATTACTTCCAGCAGAAGCCAAAACCCAAGGCTTCCTCCTCCTTTCTCACACACAACGTGTTTAGCCTATTGGATAGGTTGGATGCCTGAGAGTATCTAAAGTTCTCTCAAAAACAGCAATTACTCCACCTACCCCAAAACGTAAGAGCAGTTAAATAGCACAAGCAACAAAGCAAAGAGAATGACAATGAATAGATCCAACTGGAACATCATGCAGGACTAAGCTAGATAAAATGGTGGCTACCAACATTGGAATTTTGTTAGAATTAGACACCTCTACTCTTCTGGAGAGTGCCAGGGAATCTTAATAGCCACAAGCTGTCAAGACCTGGTTCGATATCCCATGTGAGAGACCATTCCTGACAGTACAGTACTCTAGCTCCATGCTGAGGTGTTACTTTAGTAGGAATCAGAAGGATTGACAATGCCACATCATGAATCACCAACACCACTTGCTACAGCACCTCTGTTCTTTGGAGGGCTGCCATCAAGGTACTGGCTCAGCAGTTACACAATGGCAGATTCCAGTAGTGTTAAACTCATTCCAGATAGCTGGCTAGAAGCGATTCAGTACGGCGTATGAGTAGCGTCACTAAATCAGGCACTTAAAGCATTTTCTGCAAGTGCCCATTGCATCTCCCCCTCAAAGATGCAACAAATGAATGTTACGGGTAGTCTGAAACCAGAGGGACCGTGTTTTGTCTTGTTAGGACTGAGCCCTACAATTCATTTTGAGGTGTCAGTTCTGTATTCTTAGATTTCGGCAGAATAATTCGGCACTTAAACTTTTATCCAAAAATGCAATCAAGGTGATGTAGAGATGACAACATTTTTGACCTAGGAGTTTCTGCTAGCCTTACTTGAGCAAGATAACATTTTGTCAACAGTGATTATAAAAAGCTGTGCTGGTCAAGTTACTACGGTGTCTTGAGAGAAGAGCAGACATGCTCATGAGGAGGAGAAGTTGCAGCTTAAAGAGAAGGTTATGTAGTCTAATTGGCAAGCAGAGCCAGGAATTTCCCAAGTTTTAATCCCTGTTCTTGCCTTGGGAAAGTGACTGAAATTCTCTTTACCTTAGTTTCCCCACCTGAAAAGTGGGAGTAGTACCTCCCTCCCACGAGCAGACAGCACCCATGTAAAATACAGCAAACAACATTAAAATTAGGCACACATTACCTAAAGTTGCAGAAGCTCTGCGTTGTAGTTCCCCAGTAAGCTGCTTTTTGTATGGAACAGGGGACCTCAGAGACTGTGCCCTTGAGGTATGCTGAGGACTGGACCAAGTCCCACTCAGTGCCTGCTGCTCGCCCTGGCCACTCTCTGCAGGAGATGAAAGTCTACCATCATCTAAGTTTAAGAACAGCAAGAAACCAACACTTCAAAAGGGAAGTAGAAACCTAGCACCACAAGCAAGTTTAAAGCTAAAGAAGCTTTATAGATCATTCATTTGAATTATTTGTAATATGGTAGTGCCTAGGGGACTCGACAGGGATCAAGGCTCCCATTGTATTAGGCATTGTACAAACGGAACTAGGAAGCTCTTCAGGGCAGGAACCAAGCCAGGTTCTACACTTGCTCATTTCACAAGTATTCTCTTCATGAAGAAAGAATTGCAAAGACAAATTCTAACAAGTGTAATTCTTCCACATAATAATCACATATTCATTGTTCTTGCTACCAGCCTGTCTTTTGGAAGATAGATCTTTTGGATTGATTTGAAAGCCAGTTTTTCTAGTACAGTGGCAACATATTTAACAATATGAATAGAGCCTCTTATTAATAAGTCACCTTCTTCAAATAGAAGCTTGAGTATAGCTAAGCTGATCTTGCTGGTTTGAGTAACATACTCACATTGGGTCTTATTTATTTTAGCAGAATTTCCACCTTTTAAACATTTTGTGATCCTGGCCATACTTATCTTATACAACTCAAATTAACCTGCTCAATTTAGTGTTAAAGTTCACACTGGCATGTCAAGTTTGGCCTAAAGTTTTGTACAAGCTTATTTTTACCCAAAAAAACCCACCTAGCTTCAACATCTAACCATTGGATCAAGTTAGACCTTTCTCTACTAGACTGAAGAGTCTATTATTACATATTTGCTCCCCACTTAAGTATTTATAGACCGTAATCAAGGCACCCCTTACTCTTCTCTTTGGTAAGCTAAATAGATTGAGATCCTTAAGTCTATCACTCTAAGGCATGTTTTTCTAATCCTTTACTCATTCTTGTGGCTCTCCTCTGAACACTCTGCAATTTATCAACATCCTTCTTGAACGGTAAATACCAGAACTTGACACAATATTCCAGCAGCGGCCACACCAGTGCCAAATAGGAGTAGGGAGGTTATTTTACCTATCTGAGATTCCCTGTTTATGCATCACAGGATCACATTAGCCTTTAGAAATGCACTTCAAGAAGAGAGTTCCCCTATGTGCGTTATTGAAACTTCACCATTTAGAGACCACAGACATGGTGCCAGATTCACTGGGGATGGGGAGTAGAGAAAAGCAGGGCCAGGGGTAGAATTTGCACCAGAAATGCTCATCTCACTGATGAGGGCAGGCAGTGGTTGGCTGCTTCCATCCCTGGGAATTTTTCATAGGGGGGTGATCTTTACATTCCTACTAGGGCTCCACAGAAGCCCTACTGAAGGAGGCTTATTAATGCATCTCCCCACCAGCTAATCCCCACCCATCACTGGCTGCTGCCAGCTCTCAATCTAGGTAGATCAGAGGTTGCAAGCAACGCACACTTCTACATTTTCCACTCCTGGCAGACTTAATCCTATGACCAAGGTTCTCCCACCTTGCCAGAGAGTGAATCCAGCTCATATATTCTACTAAAGAAAGTAAAACTCTCATAGGAGCCTTCCTAATCATTCATTTAGCTGGCTGGCAGTCTGAAACCATACCTCATCTCATGGAGTATCATAGTTTGAAATACTAGTTATGCATTAACATAGAAGTAGGACATTTAGGCACAATTAATTGCTTCATACGAGTCTTTACCTTTGCCAAAACGAAAGAGATTTACAAAGGAGCTGTAGGCAGATTTAAAAGGAGGCTCATCTTGATCAGGAGTCAATGGTTTGAAATGAGTGAGATGAGAGGGACTGCTAGGAGAGCGGGGCAGATCACTGACAGAGTCCAGTGTTGGAGATTGTCTGTCATCTGTGGCCATCTCATGTGTCCTGGAAAAGAATTTAAGTGTATTATATACACACGCGTTACAAACCTGAATGTGATCAAGCAAAAGCAACATCCAGTCAGCTGGAAGACCTGTGAAACTGGATACCAAAAGTGGGCTCTGCACTGTTCTGATTACACATCTTAGTTCTTGGTCCACAGAGAATGGCTCTTTTACCTGTCAAGAGGAAGTTATGAATCTTTGCAGAGAGACTGTGTTTTGGCTTCATATTCTTAGGAGGAAGAACTAGAAGTAACAGTTGAATTCAAGAACTACACAGGTCAGGCACCAATAAGGAAATAGAAATTAGGATTACAAATTGTTTTATGGGCAATTTAGAACTCTAAGGAGATAGACCTTCTAATGCTAAATAAAAGCAGAACTGGAAAATCCAGTTACTGTTCAATGAGTAAGATATCTTGCTGTGCAGGGAAAAAGGCAGTGTAAAGACCGATGTTCATCGGAGTGTAACTAGTTAGAGCAGTGGCCAAAGCTGTGGTTCACAAGATCATATGCAACTCTTTCAGAACTTCCTTATTTTCAGACAAAGCTGACAAATAAAAAAAGAACATACATATGCAAAGGTATCTGCAAGGAAATCAAGCAAGTTCTTGGTTTGCTTTTTCTTGCTAGTTTGTAAGATTAGCCCTTATTGCAGGAAGTGGGGGGATCCCCAAGCTTGGTTTCACACTTAGATTTCTTTTGCTATTCTAGGATTGTTTTCTCTCCTCTCTTTTGAAGGGAGCGGGTAATCATTTCCTAGTTTTACAAGACAACTGCCAATGTCCTTAGGTATGTCTGAGGTACCTCAGTCCTAGCCTGTAACACCTCCTCTACTGTTCTAGTAGTTTTGCATCACAGAAGCCTCATGGAACTCTGCCACAATCCAGGCACAGAGGCCCACATCCTCAAAAGTATCTAGGCTCCTTTAGACTTCCATTAAAGTCAACTGGAGTTAGGTGCCTAAATACCTGTGAGGGATCTGGGCCAGTCTCTCCAAATTTAAACAGCATTTTCAAGACGATTACTTTTAGTGGCTATTTCAACCCTTTTCTCTCTGGTACTGCATGCGACAGCAAATTAGATAATGGGCAGGTAATGATTCCTCCATTAATAATCACTTATTTAAGCTCTTCATGTGATGGTTTCTATCAAAAGTGTATCTGGAGGGTTAGCCAGCTCAACAGCTGCTACCTCTAATAGTGGAGTAACCCTTCCCTCATCTCAAATATACACACTTTTCTCTCCTTCTTTATACTGCAATACAAGACAAACACATAGTTTTGTTAGCATTATACAATTGTATAATGCTATCAGAACAAAGCCATCAGAGGCCTTAAAAAAAAAAAAAAAAGTCAGCCCTGTCTCATCACCTGGATGTTCTAATTAGGCAAGGTAAGTGGACCCACATCATTTATCTTCAGAACTAGGCAATACAAAATCTGTCAGGAGAAATATTTTACTCCATAAGAACAATGGCTGGATTCTGTGCCTAATCGAATGGGCTGGGGAAGAAAAAGGATATTTACTGTTAAGTTAGATGATAATAAAGCTCTTCTATTTCATTTCAGAAGTGATTGGTAAGCAAATGTATTCATCCTTCCTGCACAATACTCCACTTCTCCTAGGTCAAGGATTCCATCAGACATTCTTCTCTGCTCCCCCCACACCCTCAAGAAACAGATGGAAATAGTTGCTCGCTTGTACTTGGTGCAGAAACTAAACAGCCAAGAGGCGCATGATACCAATCAACAGACTACAAAGAAAAACAGATCATGCCTCTCCCTGTGGAACCAGGAAGATAATCTAAAGTGACTTTAGCTATAGTCAAATTTTGTCCATATGCCTCATCTATAACAAATGCAGTGTTAAGGCAGTACAGTAGCTGACTTACCTATGTCTTCATGCATTTTAAAAATGCATGGACATGTAAATATTGTGACTGTCTAGAATACAGATCAAACAGAATACCAAGTGATTGGTTAGAACAGCTCAGAGACATTATGGTGTAACAGGTCAACACATGCACCTAACCAATTGCTTTCTTGCTAGTCTGGAATAATTTGTAATCCATTACATGTATTCCAGGTTTAAAGGCAAAGTAATCTTAATTTTAATAGTCTTAAAACTGCATCAATCCCTTCAAGATTAGTTATAGAATATCACCTTTGAATATCCTGGAAGTCTATCAGTTGCCATCACAGTTACCTTGTCACAGGAAGGTAAACATTTTCCCCTTCCCCTGTTTTATATAGCACATAGGGACGTTTAGGTTGGCTATTAGGAAAAACGTTTTCACTAGGAGGGTGGTGAAGCACTGGAATGGGTTACCTAGGGAGGTGGTGGAATCTCCTTCCTTAGAGGTTTTTAAGGTCAGGCTTGACAAAGCCCTGGCTGGGATGATTTAGTTGGGAATTGGTCCTGCTTTGAGCAGGGGGTTGGACTAGATGACCTCCTGAGGTCCCTTCCAACCCTGATATTCTATGATTCTAACTTGTATTGGTGAAAGAGACACGCTTAGGAGCTACACAGACCTCTTCTTGGCCTCTGAGTTTTCTTGTAAGCAGAGGGGTTCCCTTCAGCCTCAAGCTTAATATAGGGGCACAAAAAAAGGCCAAGAATACTCATGTGCATGGTTGGGGGAGGGAAGAGAAGCCGGGGAGATACCCAGAGATAACAGAACACGCCTCTCAGCCCATCTTCCCTCACCATGCCAGCAGGTTCCCTGCACGGCGTGTCCTTGCACAGGATTTTAGGAGTGGGGGGGTCCCTAGCTTCAAACGCCTCCCAACTTCCCCTAGCTCCCGTGGGGGATTACGGGCCACTAAGGCACCATCAAGCCTTTGATCACAGAGGAGGCGCTTTCATTGCGGACAGGACGTAAGACACGACAGCAACAGCCAGACCCGGGGCCGGCACTCCCTGGGGGCCCCCAGACCCGGCACTCCCTGGGCCCCCCCAGACCCGGGGCCGGCACTCCCTGCCCCCCCGACCCAGGACCGGGCGCCCCCCACCGGCTACCCCGTACCTTCTCCCTGCCGCTACCGCCGCTGCTGCTGCTACCGCCCCGCTGCCTCAGGCCGCCGCCGCCGCGCGGGGAGCACCTCTCATACCGGCCGGGGCGCCTCTTGAGTCTTCACCATTAACCCTCTATCCGCTTCCTGTCTCCCGGGCCGCCCCTCCTAGCAACCGGCCTCCCGAGCCCAAACCAATCGAGTGCCGAGGGCAGCGAGCACGGAGACCGCAGCAATCGAGCCGCAGAGCAATCCACCCGGGTTCAGCCCAGCTTGCATCATCAGCGCCGGAGGCTGCCAACAGTCCCCAGATATACGGTACCTGCCTTGTCCTTACACGCACATTCATACGTCCCCCCCGCACTTGGGTTGCTGCAGATCGTTGGCACCAGGTGGAAGCATAATGGAGCGGAAGTGGGCAGAGGGCTGGTCACATAGTGCAATGAACCCCACTGCATTTTAATTTTCCTGCACGAGTAAACTTTGGGGGTGCCTCCTTTTGGGTCTTGGTGGCGTCCTGCATTTGGGCCGTGGCAGGTTAAGAGGGATCGAGCTGAGCCCTCCAGCCTGCAGTTTTTCCTCTTACACCAGCACTGACACGATTGACACAGCTTTTATATAGGATTCAAAACATATGGGTCCATGTCTATAGCTCTCTAAATGTATTGTGAACTTCACCAGGCAGATTTTATTAAGCAAACACCCACACGCATTTACAAACTTTTTAGCAAAGTGTAGTAACCTAGCATGGGGGGAGGAGGAGGATTGGGTGTGGGGGTTTCAAATCCTTGCAATTTAGATTCCAACTATGCTCAAAACCCCCATTCACTTTTACACCTGGTTTGAAAACAGAGGGGAAGGAGAACCATGAAATTATTGCAAAGAATTCATCCTTTTCTAGTCAAAATGTCAGTGAAATGTTTGATTAATATTTCAAGCATAGTCAGAGGATGGGATTTTCAAAGGTGCTTAGCCTCGGCATAACTCCGCTCTCATTAAATTCGACATTGACACTCCTATGGTTTCCAATGAGAGCACAGTTGAGCCAACACTGGACATTGTTTCAAAATCCCATCCTGCATATGCAGGACCTGACAGTCTGCTGTCTTGCATAGTTATGGACACCTGTACATAGTGGGTGCCAAAATGCAACCAAATCTCAATTCCCCCCTCATCTACTTTGGACAGGTGTAAATGACAATACACTGTGCAAGACCCACAACCCCTACATTAAACAAGAGGAATCAGTTCTCTTCAGATATATAACCTCCAACGACAAAGCCAACAGAATGTGTAAACACCATAAGCTGAACAGCACTGGAATGCTTTCTTTTTTCTCTTTTTGGGGGATGTGGGGGGCAATCGTGTTTGTTTAAATTCTTGCAAATTAAGATCCTTTTCCTGCAAGCAATTTTTCTCTTCTATTCTATAGAGGCTCTTATACTGTGATGACCACTATAGCATTTGAGCACCTTCCAGTTGTAGCGTTTTTCCTTTAAATGACGTGACTAACATCTGTCACATATTTATTCTCTCCTTCACGCCCCAGGGGGAGAATTTTGTACAGCTAGTTGTCTTGGTAAGGTATTTTTGTTAGTGGTAGTAGTTGTGGTTTTTGTTTGGTTGGGGGAGTTTTTAGTATACATTTATGTTAGAGAAGGTCAAAGAAATGCACCTTGCACTGGGGAGTGGTGAGGTTTGTGAGGTTCCTGAGGGAGTTCATTCCACAGCCTCAGGCCACCCCGCAGAGAAAACACTGTCTCCTGCACAGACAAGCGTTGCTGTTTTTGTAGAAGATTCCCCTGTGCCAGAGGAGTGAAGTTCTCAATCACAGTCTTCGTCCCGGAGCTTTTGGCAGTCTTTTAGATATCCTGGGCCCAGGCCAGGAGTACCTTGAAAATAAACACCAAAACCTTGAACTGGATTCTCAATATTCTATGGGAAGCCAGCATAGAGAGTGGAGGACAGGGCCTATGTGTTCACGGTAGCCTGTATGGCTGAGGAGACTTGCTGCAAACATTCTGTACCAGTTGGAGTTTCCTATGTGCTGAGGCTTCATGCTCAGGTACGCTGCATTGCTGTAATCCAACTGAGAAATGATGAACGTGTGAATGAGTGAGGCCAGATCATCATTCTCCAGCATGGGATGGAGCCTCCTAGCTGACCAGAGATGATAGAAAGAGACACTCATGTGAGAAGTCAGCCTGAAGGAGGAATCCACGAATACTCTTAAACTGAGGACTGAATTGACCAAATTGTGTGCGTGTTCCTTCAACCAAAGGAGACTGCTACTGCACTTAACTTTAAGCACCAGAAGTCTCTTTGAACTCAATAGATCATGTGTGCAGGTGCAGGGCTTTACTTTTGGGGAGGAAAAGTATAATTTTTTTATCAAATATTATTTTCTTAATATCTTGCACTATAGCATCTTTTGTCTGACATTCTCAAAGGATTTTACCAACACTAATTCTCTGTTCGGTGCACAAGTGAAAGACTGTTTCAATTGTAGAGGACAGCCCAAAGATGCAAGTAGAATAAGGTTGGAAAATGCCCATTCAACAGTGCCCTGTGGCCACATTACACCAGTGCCTTTCTGGGGAATGCCCCTGGCACAGAGACCTCCCTGGCAGATTCACACTGACTCTGCCTCTCTTCTTGCAAGAGCTATTGCCATAGGGTCTGTGTTGGGGCAAACCGGGGTGGGAGTTGGCACAGCCAAGGCATTCCTACAGCCCAGTGATTCCCCAGCTAATGCAAAGCCCAAGAGGGTGGTGGCATGAGTTAGGGCAGCCTTCAGGGATATCCTAACCTGCACCAGGCACTGGTCCAACCCCCAGCAGCCCCAAGACATGGGGGAGACAATTCACCTCCTCTCAACCCCTGTGCCAAGGTCTGTACAGAGATGATTCTGGCCCAAAGGGAGCAGGTTGACAGGAGGCCCCAGCAGAGAAAAGTGAGTGAGAGGGGGGATAGGAAGGAATGAAAGCTGGGTTGTGGGCAGAGCCGTGAAAGGCAGGGCTAGAAGCTGAAAACTGATGTTGGGGTCTGATATCCCCTACAGAGGGATACTCAATAGGCAGACCATGGGCCAAATCCAGACCGCCAGATGCTTTTGAATGAACCCCAAAATCTTTTTATTTACTTATCATTATGATTTGTTTTCTTTTCTCTGGAGTCTGGACCTTGACTATACCTTGACCAAGAAATTTGGACCTTGTCAAAAAATAATTGACTCCCCCTGCCCTACAGCCTGACACAGGCCCACAGGGCTATGGTCTGATGGGGGGGAGGGTTGAGGGGCTTGGCTGGTAACCAACGGGGATACTCAGGTGAGCCTCAGCCTCACCTGAGTAAATGTATAACCTATATGGGAGCATCTGCCTGCCTTGGCCTCCCTTCTTCCCACCACTACCTCCCCCTTCCTCCTGCTCCCACCTCTCCTCTACCTCCCTTCCCTTCTCCTCCCCAGGGCCAGTCTTAGGGGTGGGCGACCGCCCAGGGGCGCCATAGTCAAGGGGGTGCTGTGCGGCAGTGCAGAGGTGCGCACTACCCATGTGGAGTCAGAAACTGCTCCCGGCTGGCAGGGGAGTGCTGCATTGGGGGCCGGGAGCTCCCACATTTCTCCCAGCAGAGGAAGGGGGGGCAAATGGTGATGCAACACAGATACTGCTCGCCCCCCCTAGGGGGCAGTAAGGGAGGAAGCCAGGAGCAACACCAAGTGCTCCCTGCATCCAGGTCACTTTCCCCATCTGGGCTGTGCTGTGACTCCAGCATCAGGAGTTGCTGCTCTCTGCCTTCAACTCATGCCGCCCAGGTGGTGAAAGTGACCTGGATACAGGGAGCCCTGATGTTACCTCCCCCCCCAGCAGCACCCCAAAGGAGCAGCGTCCCCGGGGGAGTGAGCAGCAGTGCCAGCTCGCCCAGCAGCCAGACCAGGTTCCCCGCCTGGGCACAGGAGGGACGTGCAGGGGTTGGGGTGGGGAGCCCACAGGGGCAATGGGGGGGGCTCCGTGCCCACAGGGGCAATGGGGGGAGAGGGCTCCGTGCCCACAGGGGCAATGGCCACCAAAATACAAGTTCACCCCGGCACCATTTCCCCCGCGCCTCCCCCCTCCCCATAACACCCACTGGCTGACGGGCTGTCTCNGGGGAGCCCACAGGGGCAATGGGGGGGGCTCCGTGCCCACAGGGGCAATGGGGGGGCTCCGTGCCCACAGGGGCAATGGGGGGGGGCTCCGTGCCCACAGGGGCAATGGGGTGGGGAGCCCACAGGGACAATGGGGGGGGGGCTCCGTGCCCACAGGGGCAATGGGGGGAGCCCACAGGGGCAATGGGGGGGGCTCCGTGCCCACAGGGGCAATGGGGGGGGGGGCTCCGTGCCCACAGGGGCAATGGCCACCAAAATACAAGTTCACCCCGGGCACCATTTCCCCCGCGCCTCCCCCCTACCCATAACACCCACTGGCTGACGGGCTGTCTCCCCTCCTCTAGCCCCACAGCCGGACCGGCCACACCTCGCCGCCCCGCCCGGGCCCACGCGCGTGGGCCGCCCCCATTGGCTGCCCGTGGGCGCGGCCATTGGCGGGCCCGGCGGCGGAGGCGGGCCGTTGGGACCAGGGCGAGCCGAGGGCCGGCAGGGGGAGCCCGGCCGGCTGCGAGCAGAGGCGCCGCGGCACCGGGAGCAGGAGCAGGAGCAGGAGCAGGCCGGGTGCGGAGACAGCGCTACCCACGCCCGTGACAGCCCGAGGTAAGCGGGGCGCCGCCTCTCCCCGCTCCGGCCAGCCGAGGAGCGGCGCGGCCCGGGCTCCGGGCGGGGGCCGTGAGGGGCTGTCAGTGACAGCGGCCCCGTCTGCCCGGGGGGCGCCGAGACTCCGCTGCCCGGGTCGATCCGTGCCTGGGTGACCGGCCTCGGGGCTGGGGTGCCGCGGGGGGGAGATAGCCCCGTGGGAGCCGGGCTCGGAGAGGGACGAGGTGGGTGAGGTCCTGGGGCTGGGGTGCCGCGGGGGGGAGGTAGCCCCGTGGGGCCGGGCTCAGAGAGGGACGAGGTGGGTGAGGTCCCGGGGCTGGGCTGCCGCGGGGGGGAGGTAGCCCCGTGGGGGCCGGGCTCGGAGAGGGACGAGGTGGGGAGGTGGGTGAGGTCCCGGGGCTGGGGTGCCGCGGGGGGAGGTAGTCCCGTGGGGGCTGGGCTCGGAGAGGGGGGAGGTGGGTGAGGTCCCGGGGCTGGGGTGCCGCGGCGGGGAGGTAGCCCCCTGGGGGCCGGGCTCGGAGAGGGATGAGGTGGGTGAGGTCCGGGGCTGGACCTTCCAGGAGAGGAAGGGGTCAGTCTTCTCTCTAGAACCGGGGCCTGATCACTGATGGGGGGGAGACAGGCAGCCGCCCCCCCCGGCCCTCGAAACCTTAAACATAGAGACCTTTTACCTTTGATCTGTTTGCACAGTCCCCTTTGTCCCCTGAGTACACGGTGTTGTTATCTGACCTCTGTACTTTACACCCCAGCAAGCGCTGCAGTTATAAAACAAACCGCCCCTCACCCAGGCTGAAAATCATGATCCGCTTTTCCTTAAAGCGGGCAGTATGCCTCCTTTACAAACGGCCTGGATCTAGATGTGTTTTGCAGCTTTATAGCCTTTCCAGAGGTCTGACATTCTCTCCTGGGTGGGCGAGGGTGCAGGGGCGTGTCAAGGCTGTCCCCGCTCCGAAACAGTCTGAGTGCATGATTTCATTCTCCCCGTGGGAAGTTTACAGTGTTTTTGGTTTTTTAAAAGATGCACCTTTAAAAATACTTCATTTTGAGTTGCTGTCAAGAGTATGATTTGTAAATCTTTGGACAATACGAAGTGACAGTTCATAGATTGCAAATTAATATCAAATTACTGCTGCTTCATGACAACCGAAGCTTCACAATGAGACTCTATTGTTAAGCTTAGATCACTTTTACATTAGAACAGACCTAGTCTGAGTGGAAATGCTTTTGTTTCTTTGTATAACCTAAATTGTGAATTTCAGCCAGTATAGTTATACCAGTGTAACCTCTCCTGTGGACATTTCTTGTATGAGCAGGGGAGGTTAGTTATTTCACTCTAGAAGGGGTTTAAGCTAAACCAACAAAAAGACAGTCTTCTTCCAGAATAAGATTGTCTGTGCAAAGGGTTATAATGGCATAGTTATACTGGTATAACAGGTAAAACTTTCCCAGGCACACAAGGCCCAAAACCAAATTCTGATCTCAGACCTTGCCAGCACTGCGATTCCAGCCACTGGCATGGCTGCACCGTTGCACATCTCTAATGTGGATGTGATTTGAACTGTGTAACTTGCAATAATGGAAATAGCAACTACACTATGCAATGAGCCTCTCCTAATGAAAGTCCAATCCAGGTCTCTTTGGCTAGGTGCGTGGGCTGAGGATATGAAAGGGGAGAGGATGTTGTTTTAAAGTCCGTGCTCTGTGGCAAGAATCTGGGAAACCTGAAAGGGATAGATCACTGAAGTAACTGACTATCAGAGGTGAGCTCCTTAATAGGATGGCCAAATACCACGTGTAGATGCTCAAATCAGTATTTAGGCATCTGTGTGGAACTGAGGTTCATAGGCCATAGCCATACTGGGGAAAATGTTGTTAGTTAACATGTTTAAATGCATCTTTTAATGTTTTTTCTGCTGATGACAAAGGCCAGAGTGGGTAGCAGCCAAACATTCAAAAATGGTCACTTTTGGTTGCCTTATTCTGGACTCTCAAACTTTTAAAACACCCCAAAATCAATGGCCTCTTTCTTGAAAGTGTTGGCCTAAATGAATTGCTAAAGTCACCCAGAGCCAGAAACAGAACACAGAATCTTTTAACCAGTAATCCTGTGCCTTAACCACAAGACCCTTCTCCCTCCTCAACGTGTTTGAAAATTAGGCCTGAAGTATTTATATGTGTGGGCTGAGCCTACTATGAGTTCAGCCAAAGTTTTGTGAATGGCCATTTATATAGTGACTTGTAATAAGCACTAGGCAACCATATCTAATATTGGCAAGGACACTATCTTTGAATATAATAAAAAAAAAAATTTTACCTTTAAAATGTTTCAGATTGGTTGTTATTCAAATTGATGTGTCCAGATGGGATTATTAGTAGCATAAGGCTGCAAATTTATTGCTACTTCGGAAGGTGGGTTTTTAGAGGAAGTAAAAAAATGAAGCATGGTCTAGTGGTTGGAGCACAAGACTGAATCAGGAGTTCTCTGTTCTGTTCCCAGCTCTGCCCCGGACTCTGTATGACCTTGGGCAAGTCACTTACCCTCTCTGCCTCGCTTTCCCCATCTGTAAAACAGGCATGCTACCCCTTTCCTATCTCAAAGCTTCTTGTGAAGCTTAAGCAATGTTTGTAAATGGCTCCAAGATCCTCAAATGAAAGCTGCTGTATAAATTATGAAATATTTATATTAATTATTCCATTATTTTCACTTAAAGTCTAAAAATGGACTGGATACATGAATGCTGAATAAGAATTACTAATGCAAAGAATTTTTACTGTCAGTAAGGCTCAATATTTACACATTAAGGCCCCAAATCTGCAAATACTTATGCCTGTGCATAACTTTACTCATGTGAGTCGTCCCATTGAATCCAGTGAAACTACTCATGTACACAAAGTTGTGCATGGGTATAAGTGTTTACAGGATCGGGGCCTTAAACAGGAGTTTCCTGTATCTAAGTTGAGAACTTAAAATAACTAATGAGAACTGCATATGAGAACAAGGTTGCTGGTTTGCGTTTAAGAAAAAATTGCCAAGTCATAGCTCTTGTGTAAGCAGAAGTAGTAACCAAGCGATTGTAGCCATTTGAAAGTGGAGCATAAAGTGTTTGAATAGTACTTTTTGTTGACAAGGCTCAAAATGCAAATAGGAGCCATATAGAGTCTTGGTGGAAAATATTTTTAATGACCCTTGACTCCAATACTTTAGGAGTACTCTGTTTTCAGAAAACTGATGTGTTCCAGTATTTACTTTAACCCCAAAAGCAAGACATTCAAGTAAAGAGTTGTATTTGTATATCCTCGGCATTTCTGTACCAATGTGACATTTTACTCCCAGAGGGGAAAAAAAGTGCAGTGATGAGCTGATCTCTACTAAGATGAATATGTATCACCAACCTTAAGCATTCAAAAACCGTGAGTCTGGTCCCTCAAAAAGCATGAGATTGGCTTAGAAATCATGAGTGTTTTTTTAACTAATAAATTTGGGACTCTTTATTTCCCTTCTGGATTTTGAGCCTTTGGGAGACACTTGGGGCACATTTTCAACCTTCTCTCCACAACCATGAGGGATAGAAA
Organism: Platysternon megacephalum; assembly: GCA_003942145.1. Lineage (NCBI taxonomy): Eukaryota > Metazoa > Chordata > Testudines > Platysternidae > Platysternon > Platysternon megacephalum. Next base: position 12,593,491 of record QXTE01000015.1, on the reverse strand, counting down.
CGTACATGAAAGTTGAGATTCTCATCTAATCGGAAGCATCCAGGAGCTGGGGCTTTAAGAAAAGCACCAAATTTCAGGAGATTCACAATAAAATGAGAGTTGGCAACACTGCTAAAGGATTAGTGTTTGTAGGATTGGGACTTTTTTTTTCTGTTCATGTTACAAAAATGTGCATTGCTTAATATAGAGAGTTTAGTTTGTTTTTACATCTTATTTAGTTCAAGATGTCCAAAAAAATCCATGGAGGGTCTGTTGTGGAGATGCAAGGAGATGAAATGACTCGGGTGATTTGGGAACTGATTAAAGAAAAGCTGATATTTCCATATGTGGATCTGGACCTGCACAGGTAACCATATATATATATATATGGCTGATTTACTGTTGTTGGGCATTGGTTTATATTTTTGTATATGTGGGGGTTTATACCTTGTCAGAGAACTGGCCTCCCACAGACGTCTCCCCTCCAGCACTCAGTGCTCCTCTGCTTGGTTTGCAAAATGATTTGTTCTGAAGACCACCAGGAAGGGCTCAGTCATCTACTTAAAGCCACTACTTTGTGGTGAAAAACCTGTTTGACAAAATGTCTTCGCTATGACCTCATTCCTGCAAGCACTTTCACTGACAGTCTCCGTGCACTCACAAAGATAAGAGGTGTACGCTCAGTAGTAAGTGGGTTAAACTGTGCTGTGCCTCTTAGAAGGGACAGCACAGGAGTCAGAGCCCAGGTGTTCAGTTACCACCTTTGGCCCTCCTTAATTCTGGGCTGCTCTAGGTCTGGTGATAGAGCAGCATGCACAGCTAGCTGCCTGTATGCTTTATGCAGCCTAAACGCCGCCGAATTCAGCCATTTCTCCTTAACCCCCTGCCCCCAGCACATCCCTACACTGACAGCTTTACTGAATGATGGCATTGGGCTCTCATTGGCCTTATGCCAACATGGGGGAATTCCCCACAGGGCCTTTTTACCCATTTAGGCTGCTGGAGTGGTACAAAGGGGCTGTTGCTGGGGATGGAACAGGATTAAGCCCTGTTTCGATTAGTCTGTGACTGTTCATGCTTCTCACAGTTTCATAAACTGCATCCATCCACCTCTGCTCACCTCCAAAATAATAAATAGGAGCAAGTTTTTAAGAAAACAGGGAGGGGAAAAAATCACACCTATTGGAATGTGATGACACTGCCTACAAGACTTATTTTAGGAAAATAAAGAGCTATTCCTTCCCTTCCTATCCTCAAAGTAGTACGTCAGAATTACAGTGGCAGCAGCAATGTTCATGTTTTTTATTTTCCTAGCTGTATGGAGAAATCTTCAGTGGTGTCAATCATTAGTCAAACCCACCGAGTCTGACCTTTTCCCTACTTCCAAAGCAGTTTGCTTTTGTTCTGGAGACTCCACCTCCTACTCGCCCAAGATTTACTGCTTGCTAGTGCCAAGATGAACTTACAGGAACCTAGCAGCTTATTGCACACACAGCGTCTGGAGGAGAGTCCATTCTTAAAAAGTGGGGAAGGAGACTGAGACGGTCTTCCCACGCACAGTGGATACATTCATGCCCTGTTTTACACGTAACTGATGATACTTCGAGGACAAATATGCAGAGCACAATTGTTAATAAAAACAGTAATGAGTATAGTAAACATTTTCCCCTCCACTATTTTAAAGAAATATGTTCAGATGTACTTTTAAAGCATAACAGTGTGCTGACTCCATCATCACTGGTATTATTGTTTGTGGGGTCCTGTTGGTGTGCTTAGTGCTATGTATTACACAAAGACAGCCACAGCCCCATCCCCAAGCAGCTTGCAGTACAAGGGTCTAATTCACTCAGGGTTTATGCTGATTTGCACACAGGCAGAGGCTGAAACAATGCAAAACAGCCACAACTTCACTTGAGCTGCCAGGGTGATAGGTTGATTAGATACTCACAAAGCAGGTGAGTACTAGCTGAGAATGGGACATGGCCAGGGCAGCTGGGGATGCACGCATCTGTGTAGCCTTGCAGCAGATGCTGTTGGCAGGGCCCTACACAGCCTCAATCATAAACTAAAATCACCCCTGCACCCTCACCTGCAGAAATCTTGAGGGAAGATACTGGTGTTAAGACCATCTACCTTCCCTTGTTTTGACTCCTGCTGGAGTGCAGGTTGGCTCGATGTAGATACCAGTAATGACAGAATTCTAGGACTGTGTGTGTGTTGTCCATTTATATCATGTAGGACCATAAGCATCTTAGATTGATCCATCAGGTGACTTTGATTATTGATTATTTTGGGGGGTTATTTGTAGCTATGACTTGGGCATGGAAAATCGTGATGCGACCGATGACAAGGTGACAGTAGAAGCAGCAGAAGCGATAAACAAGTACAATGTCGGCATCAAGTGTGCTACTATCACTCCAGATGAGAAGAGAGTGGAGGAGTTCAAGCTGAAGCAAATGTGGAAGTCTCCGAATGGGACCATTCGAAACATTCTGGGTGGCACAGTCTTCAGGGAGGCTATTATCTGCAAAAACATCCCCCGGCTGGTATCTGGATGGGTGAAACCCATCATCATTGGCCGTCACGCTTATGGGGACCAAGTGAGTTACTACTTTAGGGTCATTCTCGGTTTCTTTTTATCTGTACTTTATTTAGGTGAACAGTCTTATCCCAGGGAACAGGACTGGTACAAAACAGCATGCACCCAACGTGCATGTGATCTCTCTTAAAGGCCATATTTTACCTGCTTTTGCACAGATCCACGAGGGGGTGGAGATGCACTCCTCATGCTCCATGCTTATTAGCATTCTGTGTTTGTACAGCACCTACCATGGTGCTGGTCGATGACTGGAGCTACCGCAGTTCTACTAATAATATACAGAGGCCTATGCTGGAGGTAGAGTGCACTGTTTCTTATTAAAGAGTGTAGAAATTTCCAACTGCCCCGAAGGCAAGCTCACTGCCTTAGCAGTCTAGAGCCAGAATGCCTCCAGCAACTGCTCCCAAGGCCCTCTTCCCACCCCATTGCAGCGGTGACTCTATAAGACAGACTCTACCCCTAAATTTTTTCCTTCCTCTTGTCCCAGTGTTGTCGAATTGTCTGAAGTACTTCCAGGTAGCCCAACATCCAAATTACTTCTCGATTCTCCCTGTTTCCACCATGGGCAGCTTTTGTAGAGCCAGGGACTCATTTCACTCAAACAACCACCCAAAACCCACTTGCTTGGTTACCTTATAGCTTGTGCCTAGGGAGACTGGACAATGGTACCTTGGAAGCCTCAGGCCACATAATGAGGAACATTCCTGTTCTTTAATGATAGCTAATACTGAGAGAGCTGGTGTAATATGAAGCTGAGAGTGTCCTCTAGTGTTCTGAAACATGTCAGTCTATTTAACTGGAAGACCCACTCTTTGGCAGCAGAACACCCCTCCACCCCCCAGGAAAGCCCACTTTAACGAGACCTTTAGAGGGAGGGAGAAAAACATTTTGTTGGGGAAGAGGAGTCTCATTGCCTGCCCTACTCCTGTTCACTAGGCACAATTGTGCCAAAAGGTTTATGCAAGTGAGCTAATGAGGAGCTGGTGGGTGTTTTTGTTTTTTGGCAACATACTGGGTTCTTGCCATGTCATTTCCTTGTCCTGTGCTAATGAACACTGACATTTTATTGTTTATTTGGACTTACAAATAAATCATGTCATTTGAGCACCTGATTTAAATACAAGTTTGAAAGCTTAGTGAAAAAGCATTTGTCCTTCTTCGAGTGATTGTCCGCACAGATTCCACACAAGTTTACTCTTGGTGCAGAAATGGTTGAGGGAGGGATGAGTTTTGTTCTGAAGCTGTTCAAGTGAAACAAAATGGTGTGGAAGGCAGTGTGGTCCCGTGGGAAGGTTCCTGGACTGGAAGTCAGACCTGGGCTCTGTTCCCAGCCCTGCCACTCACCTGCTGGGTGATGTTGAGCAAGTCATAGCAGCTTTGTGCCTCGGTTTCCCCATTTGTAAAATGGGAATAACAATACAGCCCTTCTTTTGTAAAGTGCTTTGAAATCTATGGATGAGCAGTGTTATAGAAGAGCTAGGTAAGTCATATGCTCACCTAAAATGGTAGGCGACAGCTGAGTATCTAATTCCTAGGAGCAAAAAGAAATTGCCGAGCCCATACCTCACAAAAAAGAATAATTAGTCTTATGTCTTTAAGAACTAAATCAAGAGCACTGAATAATTAAGTGGGCAGTGGAAATTACAGTAGGCTAGACAGTGTGTTGATAAAGCGAAAGAAGTGGAAACTCGCCAGAGCAAGTGATTAAAGTGAAAGGAATAATAGATGGGAAGAGAGAAAGGAAAAACAGCAAGCCGTAGAGCTTGGGGAGAACATTACTGATGTCAGCAAGGAAATGGTGAGAAGGCTCGAAGGCTGTAATGGAGAGTAGCCTAAAAAGAACCTAATGACATTTACCCAGGACAATTTGGACGATGATGATACACATTTTTTGTAACTAAGTTTTACAGTTATGTGGTTTTTTTAGAGTGTGTGTTGCCTGCGTGGGCAGTTTTCACCCATTCACAAATGCCTGAGAATGATTGTTACTCTAGTTAGGCCTGTTGGGAATTCAGGTCTCAGAAGTGAAAGGTTAGACACTAGTAGCATAATTCACAGCCATTGTCAAGATAGTGTAGTTTGGTGCATAGTTGTTAACCCAATTATGAAATGGAATCAATAAAATTTCCCAGAATATCCCTTTCCCCTCCCCCACTGAATATTAAACAATAATATTTTTAGAGACTTGCCACTTTAAAATGTCATCTACATCTGGAAAATGTAAATTGCTGCATTTTTCAGCTCTTTTAGTGCATCTATTTCCACATTTTTCCTATGAATGTGAATTGCTATTTGACCAAACATGACTATTTCTCTTGCAGTTTACCTGTGTATTGGATGAAACTACTAAACTTAACTCTTCTCTCTTTTGTACAGTACAGAGCAACAGATTTTGTTGTTCCTGGGCCTGGAAAAGTAGAGATGACTTATACACCGAAAGATGGCGGTAAACCAGTGACCTATCTGGTCCATAACTTTGAAGGTATGTATGGTGTCACAAAAGCTGTGATTGTAACTGGTATTTGGCATGATTCAAGTTGATGGGTGTGTCAAATTCACTGCATGGTACAGCACCTATACTTTTAGAGGCCTATTTCATTTGTGTGGGAGGGGAGACCTTTCCAGCGCTGAAAGTTAATTCAGTTGTGTTGGAAATCATAAAGCAAAGAAACAAAATACAAAACACACACACACACACACACACACACACACCAGACTTACCCCTTCTTATGCATCTTGTGTGACACTTGCGCCGTTGGTAGCTATGTCATGCACTGCTCTTACGCTGATAACAGAGAGAGAAATTCTCACATCGCAAACTCCTCACCATGCATTGGACTAATTGGCAGATTCTGTCAAAAAGCCAAAAACTGCTTGGAGAATGAACTACTTCTGTTACTCCTAGAGGAAATCCCCTCCCCCCAGATCAGGGCTGAGCCATGCTGGCAGGGTAGTGTGTGGGTTCCTGGCCTTGCTGCTGCACTCTAGATAAACAAAGCACTTGGTTCACCAAGGCAGTGAATCAAATGCCTTTCGCCAGCACTACACCATGCAGTTGTGTTGAACCTGAAGTTTACGGTTATGTACGAATGTGCAAATTATCTTCTTTAAATTATTTTCATGAAAATGTTACACTTGAGGCTGTACAAAACTTGGTAGCTATGAGACCCCTAACACTAAAAGTTCTTTAGAGGACCTTGTAGTCAATCCCATTCTGCTCTGTACATCACTAAGCATGGCAGGCTGGGTGCCAATTTGCATGCTATTGATAATGGAGACTGGTGATTTTGTATTCTTGGATCCTATTCCAACATACTTGGTTCCGGCTTTTATGAAACTTGGTTCCGGCTTTTATGAAACTTGGTTCCATACTTTTAAGATAACACCCAATGTCATCTTAAAACAACTTTGCTTTTGTGACAAAAAATCAAACCTGCTTCAGTCATGAAAAGGTCTGGCTATTTCCCCAACCACCACCAGGCACCTCTGTAATAAGACTCAACTATTTCTATCATTACCAGAAAAACACACAGGCAGTGGTTAAGTTATCTTACGAGGCACTCCTTCCAAAATTATGTTTTGGGTTTCCAAATGAGGGATGTCATAAGAAAACTTACTGAAAAATACTTTGGCCAGTGAGACATTTCAAATTAGACTCGATCCTGCAGACCCAGGCAAACCTCCCATTTAAGCCAGTGGTAACTTTGCTTTGAAAATTATAGTAAAGGTCTAAGGCGTTTGGATAAGAATGAGCCCATCTCAGGTTTCTCACTAACGGCCCCAACCAATTCTTATTGAAGTCAACGAGAAGACTCTCATAGTGATCAGTCAATGGGAACTGCCTTATTGAAGTAGGTGAGATTTTGTCATTGATTTACGTGGAAACACAATCAGGCCCAGGAACCTCAATCTTTTCATTTTAGTAATTGTCAACAGTAGGAAGACCATTCCAGCGTGTCTAGTTTTGATCAAACTCATGGCAGATACAGCAGCCACTAGTAAATCTCACAACTCAAAGAATGGGGTGTGCATGTTGCTGTGAAGCCTACCCTTCTGTTGTTCAGACCAGAAGAGATGACAGGAGAGTTTGGGGGAATTGTATTTCCTTGGTTGACTGGCTCTGTACTTATTTTTAAAGCCATAACTCCTGTTGTTCTCAATAAAATCACCAGAGTTCTCTGTGATATAGTTGTTTCTGCATCAAAGGGTGATTCCATTTCTATATGCCATGCACAGTTTTAATGTATGTACTTCAGACTAAATAGGAAGTATGGGAATGTTAATGTATCTCTTAGAATGCTAGCTTATCCCACCCTGCTGGTCCACAAGCAGGTCTCTCCTTCCTCCTCCCAGGGTCTGTACTGAGGAAGGAATTACAAACTGTGGAATGGAGGACATGCACAATTTTCCTGCCTTTCCCCTCAGACATACACAGGCCGTGCACAACCTAGTCAGAACACTGTCCAAGGCTGTGTTGTCTCTTCTCTATAGCCCTTATGGGGGTTCTAGGAACAGGAGAGCATTCTTTGCAGCCTGGTGACAATGAACCTGTTCTCTCAGGGAGCCAGTGAGGTCCGAGCCAGTGAAGAGATGCAGGGCCTCCACAGATGACCGTGGATTCCCGGGACCCACGTAGTATGGAGCTGGTCCCACAGCCTTTGTCCACGCTGCCAATGGTTAAACCACCACCTCAAAGAAGTAGGATCTCCCACCGCAATTTCCTCCCCAGAACCCTTTTCCGTGTTTTTTTTTTTTTTCCCCCTCCTCTATGAGTGGTGGTGATCTGGACCGTAGTTAGATGTCACTGAAGGAAACTACATCTGGCCTACAGCCATGTAAAAAGTTACTTAAGCTTAAAGATCCACCAGGAACCATGCCTAGATCCATGCCTCACAGCACTGAGAGAATTAAACAAATGATGCACATGTGGGAGGAAGAGTCCTGTTGTTTGTAACTGAATTCCATCCTGTTATTCTTCACAGTCTCTAGAACCACATCAGGAAAGACAAACTGCTGAGGAGGATTCCAGCCTGCTGGCTGGGAATTCTATAGCGTGCTGTTAGAAATGGGGTGGGGTTTTTAAGCCAGCATTGTAGCTAATTCTTATTTACTGTTCTCTTTTCTCCCTTTGCTGATAGGCTGTGGTGGTGTAGCTATGGGAATGTATAACCTTGACCACTCCATCAGGGATTTTGCACACAGTTCTTTCCAGATGGCATTATCTAAAGGCTGGCCCCTGTACATGAGCACCAAGAACACCATTCTGAAGAGATACGATGGACGCTTTAAAGACATCTTTCAGGAGATCTATGAAAAGTAACTAGTACAGATTGTTACTTCCAGTTTTTCTCTTCCAGAGCATTTTTTCTGTAGTAGAAAGATGGTTCTCTTCTTCTTTGTGAACCCCCACCGTCAATTCAGAGCCCAAACCTGTGAAGTGCTCAGCACCCCCTGCTCTCAGTGAAGCCAGGGTGGGGCACTCAAGCATGTGCTTAAGGGCTCTCCTGAATCAAGGCTTTGGTGTCCATCTCCACTGGCATCTACTGATGATAAAAAGAAAGCTCTGGAGATTTGGATGGAGTCATGGAAAATCCCTGGCTAGTTGCTTTAGAACTTGAACCTCACTATTTTTTAGTAGAGCATTGCAAGTCTTCTGTCTTTAAAATGTACATATGTATACTCTTAAAATGGCTTACATTATAAAGAGGGAATCTGTCTAGATTTCGGTAAATTGTTGCTTGGCCTTTTTTTAAGAAAGTATCTTGGCCCACAGCTCTCCTAATTAACCAGGGAGGTCCTTGAGTACTAGACTCCAATTGACCCCAGAAATAAGATCACACAAAATTCACTGTAAATTGGTGTCAGAAGCATGGAGCCATATTCTTCTCCCATTCACCAGTTTAATCCCTTTAAATGCAGCTGAGTTGCTGTTGATTTGTCTCAGTGTAAGAGAGAACACCATTGGGCCTACTGATTCTCAAAGCTGAATTCATGAGACAAATTATTTTAACAGTGTTTCCTCTAATTTATGTTTGCTCTTTGTCACATATTTGAGGAGCTCAGCCATTGGTTGTCTTCCCTCCTCCCCCCACCTTTGACTGGTCACATGCCATCTTTATATGCATGCTTCATAAAAACCTATAAAATCAGGAGCAAAATGTATTATGTACATCCTGTCCTTTCAGGTGCAGTTCAAGGCCCATAAACATCTTCATCTGAGCCCACAGGCCCTTTCCTCTCCCATTTCCTCATGCAAGTTAAGGATTTCAGCCTTTCACCTGCATGTTGCACTGACCAGAATTGTAATTGCCAGAAGCTACCTGGTGGTTTTCTTGTCTTCCAGAGAATACAGGCCCCAGTTTGAAGCCAAGAAGATCTTGTATGAGCATAGACTCATCGATGACATGGTGGCTCAAGCCCTGAAATCTGAAGGTGGCTTTATCTGGGCCTGTAAGAACTATGACGGTGATGTGCAGTCTGACTCTGTGGCACAAGGTATGTCCTGTTCCTGTTCCAGCAGGTTGCTGGGCTAAGCCTAGGTAACAGTAAGGCTACCAGCCTCACACAGAGCATCTCATGCTATGTACCCATGCATTTGCTTATCCTAGAGCCACTGCTTTGTCTCCAAACTGTTTGCAGTTCACAGACTCAAGAAAACTAAGTATGAGATGCAAACTCTCAATTGGCAGAGTGCATCCATCTTCTATTTAGACTTCTTTGTATGATGGCTAGTCCAGTGCTACAACTACTAATGGCTCTAAACCCAAAGGGCTTGCACCAGTAGCTGGGATTTGGTCACCAAAATGCCTGCATGACTTAACCCAGGGCACAGTGGCGAAAGCTGAGCATAGAAAGGTCACCTCAGCAAATTGGCTCAATGCCCCATGAGCAAAAAAGAAATTGTAATGACATAAAAATGTAACCCAAATGCCAAGAGCCAGATAGATATTGATATGAACAAAATTAATAGCTCTTGGTAAGAATCCTACTCAAAGATGTGGCCTGTTGGCATGTGTGTGGCACTCGCAGGAAGAACATGAGTAGTGTTCTTTCTTTAGCACCATCAGCAAATTTTGCCTCACACAAAACTTAGAGGAATTCTTGTTCCTTGCCCCAAGAAGCTTCCAGTGACCCAGATCTCAGAGACCTGGAAGGTGAGAAGGTGACATGACCTCCAAGTTTTACATCCCCACAAGCTCCTCCCACCAGAGGGGATGGCACCAGGAAAACAGGGTGGGTTTGTTTGTTTGTTTTTCCATTCCCTCAGGCTCTCACCTGTGGCTCTTTCTGTGGGATGGAGCACTCAAAAGCCAGTGTAAGAGCCTAATCCCATAAGTTGTAAGGTTCATGGAACACCTGTTCAAGTATGGGAGTTCCAAGCACTGGGACCTTGCAGGTTGGGACCCTAAGTGCTGAAGAACGTAGGGGAAGGAAGAATGGCCGTGTGGTCAGGGCTGGATTAACCCATCACTGGATCCTAAGTAAACATACATTTCTCCTGGCCCAGTGCAGAGGGGAGGCTCTGGTAGGGTGACCAGGTGTCCCAATTTTATAGGGACAGTCCCAATATTTGGGGGTTTGTCTTATATAGGAGCCTATTACCCCCTGCCCCGTCCCGATTTTTCACATTTGCTATCTGGTTACCCTTGGCTCTGGAGAGGGGGAGGGGGTTGGAGAGAGCCCACCCACACTGGCGGTTCCTGTCCCGTGGGGCTGGGCCCTGCTCCGGGCATCGTGACCTGGTGCATGAGGTTACAGCACCATTCAGGTTCAGCCCGGTCGCCCCTCTGTCGTGACAGGGGCAGAGGGAAGCGGCTGGGCCAGACATGACTGGTGCTGCAACCCCAGGCACCGGGTCACAACGTGCAATGTCTGGAGTGGGGAGCCAGGCCTAGACCTGTGGGACAGGAACCACTGCTGCAGGGTGAGTGTAGAGTGGGCTCGCATTCTCTTCCACCCCTGGGGTCTCCAGGCCAGGCCAGGATTAGGGTTGTGGTGCCTGGGTGAAGGGTGGTTGGTGCCGCAAGGCATTGGAGAAGGACGACACTGGCCTACGATTTTAACTCCCTGCCCCCACAAAATTGGGTCCTAGGCATGTGCCTGATTTGCCTGTGCATTAATCCAGCCATGCATGTGGCTAAGGCAGAGGACAGGAAGTCATGACACTATAGTTCTATCAGTGCCACTGGGTCCATGTGACATTAGGCAAGCCCTTCAGTCTTTCTGTGCCTACTTCTCTCTAAATCGGGGAGGAGAACAATACTCGCCTACCACGCGGAGGTTGCAAGGCAGAACTCGTCCATGCTTCTGAAGAGGTTTGAGATCCTCCCAAGGAGATGGCATGTAAAATCAAAGTCTTACTATGTTAGACAGTGTGAGCCAGGTCCTTAGCTGGTGTGCACAAGTGTAGCGCATTGACGTTCCTAGAGCATGTCGCTTTACACCAGTGGAGGACCTGGCCCAGACTGCCCCAGACGATCAGGTGTGGCGTAGAACAGAAATTTAAATCTCTGTACAGGAGCAAGTTTCTCCTCCCACTCCCAAAGCCCTTTATCTGATGGAACCTTCCCGTAGGAATGGAGAGGAACGTGACAAGATGAATGTGGGGAATGAGTAGGGTGACCATATTTCCCAAAGGGAAAACGGGACACCACATGGGGCTGCCCCAAGCCACTTGCCTGAGCCCTGCCCCCAACCCCGCACATGGGCCTGGCCCATGCGTTCCCCCCACTCTACGCCGCACACGGGGCTGACCCAAGTTGCTGGCCTGAGCCCTGCCTCTCCCACATGCAGGGCTCTCGTGCAAGCCCAGCCTGCTCCTCGTGTGGGGCTGGCGTCATTCCTCGCCTGAGCCCTGTTCCCCCCCCCCCCCCCCACGCGGCTGGCGTCGCTGCTCACCCAAATCCTGCCTGCCCCCGCACAGCTGGCATCGCTGCTTGCGCAAACCCTGCTCCCCTCCCTCCCCCCCACAGGGGTGGCATTGCCGCTCACCCCCCGCACAATGCCCATTTTTACCAAAAAAGTCATCACAGCTGGGCCGTGGCTTTAAAAAGGGTCTGTCCCGGGCAAAACGGGACGTATGGTCACCTTAGGAATGAGGATTGACAGCAAAATACATGAACTGATAAGAAGCAGGGCAGTGGAACTGGGAAGGGGACAGGAGAAGTGCCGCCACAATGGAAATCTTGTGGGGGCTCTGCCCCCATATAAACGCGCACACACTGGGGTGGGGGAAGACAAGAGCAGGATCCACTGGAGCTGGAACAGCCGCAGCAGAGCCCAGGATTGGGCCAGGGAGTGGGACTCAGAGGGACTGGACCTGGCTCCTGACACCTCCCCCAGCCAAGTCTCAGTGCCTCCCCTCCTATCTCTGCACACACACCCCCGTAAGGAAATCTTCCATTCCTCCCATTGCAGCTAGCTTTTCCTAGGCCCATTGCTTTTCCTAGGCCCTAGGAGAAATATGAATCTCTCTCTCGGGAGAATTGCATTTCTACTCTGGTTGGGACCAGCGAGTGTGACATCAAATGCAAAATCTGTTTCCTAAACAGCCTTGCTGCTCCCATCCCCTTCCCATGCTGCCTTGCAGTTTTGAGTGACTCTTATTTCAGAGCTTTGGGAGTCAATGGGAGAGGAGAGGTGCTCGCAGACTATGAGCTCATTGACAGAAAACAAGTGGCTGGCTATGGTGAATATGAATTTGCTTGAAATGGGGCAAAATGTCTGCGGTTTTCTAGTGGCCTTGGTGAATAACTTCTATTATTCAGATACTTGGGAGCAGCTTCCTAAGTCAGAACTGAACGAGTGGGTGTTTTAGCATTTAACGTATGGCTGTTATTCAGGAATACGACGTTTGTTTGGCTTCCCTTGTGGCTTGGCAGAGTGGCGTAGCTTTAGCGGAGTCGGGTTTTTCAGAGGAAGACTTGACCCATTTGATTATAACCTGCAGGGTATGGTTCTCTGGGGATGATGACCAGCGTACTGATCTGCCCAGATGGCAAGACAGTGGAAGCGGAAGCTGCTCATGGCACAGTTACGCGTCACTATCGCATGCATCAGAAGGGTCAAGAAACTTCCACTAATCCCATTGGTAAGATGCCTCGTGCTTCTCTGACGGATTGCCACATGTAAGAAGGAGTTAAGACTGAGAACACCCGCAGTGTTGTTTCTAAAATTCCTGCATCACAGAATACCACACATGCTAATTGCATGATAATTTGTGCATCTTCCTTGGTACTTCTGCCGTGTACAGTAGAAGCAGCTTGGAACTGGCTGGATGGGAGCAATGAATTGTATACACAATCTAACCTATGAGATGTTCTGACATCCCTGCATTAATGGTGTAGTAATGGCACCCCTGGGTTGTTTTACTTTCAAATAAAATAGGTATATGCAGCTGATCAGCACAAGTGAGCAGAGTACAGGTTTGTCTATGTGCACGCTTCGTTCACCGCAAGCCGGGGTGCAAATCTACCTGGCACGTGTGGACCCTGGTGCTATGCACTACAGAGTTCCCTCGTGTGCTTTATTCTACTCCTGGGTAGGTTAAAGCACACTCGGAACTTTTCGTGGGGGGCAGCAGGGTCCACATGGGCACTTTGCGCGTGGCAGGCTCGTGCAGGATAGATTCACGCCCCAGCGGGTATCAACAAGCCCTATAAAATCATGATAAAACATCAGCTGCACTCACCCTCAGTCTCAGTGCAACGTGTTACGGGGAAGTGATCCGATTCCAGCTTGTATGGTATTTAATAACTTTGGATGTTTTAATTGCATGTAGCTCTTCGTATTGGCCTCTGTTCATCTCCATCATGTGCCACAGAGAGGAGTGAAAGAGATACTGGAGCTTAAAAAAAGATAAGGAATAGCACATGGGCTGCTTTAAAAAACAAAGAAGAGACAGTGACGTGAAGTCACTCCCGTTCGCACTCCAGATTTTCACTGAAAGTTCAGCTTTTCTCATTAACCTTCATCAGTTGTTCCATTTCTTACTTGGGGGATTTCTTTCTTGTTTGTTTGTTGTGACAGTGCAGCCTCATCTTATTGTTTCAGCAGTACAATTACACTCTTTCTCTTTAGCCTCCATTTTTGCCTGGACTAGAGGACTAGCCCACAGAGCTAAACTGGATAAAAACCCCGACCTCAAGAACTTCGCCACCGCCTTGGAAGAGGTCTGTGTAGAGACTATAGAGGCTGGCTTCATGACAAAGGACTTAGCTGCTTGCATTAAAGGTTTACCTAAGTAAGTATGCGGTGTCTGCACTGCCCTTAAACTGGGCCATGGCATTGCTGTTAAAGGCTGCAGTGACCAGTAGTGCATGGCAGGCTGGTGGGGGGTAGGTTTAAAACCACTGTTTATTATTATTTGTATTACTGTAACAGCTAGGAGCCCATATCATGGACCAGGACCTCTTTATGCGAGGCGCTGCACAAGCACCGAATAATCAGAGTAGCTGGCTCTTACATAGAGCTCAAAGCACTGCACAAAGGAGGTCAACATCGTTAGCCCTGTTTTACAGACCGAGAAACTGAAGGTCAGAGTGGTGAAGTGATTTGCATACGGTGAAGAGACAGTCCCTGCCCCCAAGAGCTTACAATCTAAGTAGCTCAATCCACCCTGCCTGGCCAAATGGTGTAAGAGCCCAGGTTGACCAGAACAGACTGGGAGACCGTTACCGTGGGACGACTGTTTTACGGTGACACTTGCTTTTTTTTTTTTTTTTTTTTTTCTTTTATTAAATACAAGTGTGAACTGCACTAGTATGAAGGTTTGGTTTCTACACCTCCTAAAGCCTACAGAAAATTAATCTACAGAATTCTGACCATTCTCTCCTTCACATGCCCCTCCATGGTGACTAGATCTTTTGTTAAGGGTGCGGGATGGTCTTGATACCATTTGAGCTGCAAACACAGTTACAAAGTGAGGCAAGTAAAGAAGGGCCAATCAGATCCCTCATCATGTCCTTCTACTGTCTTAACATTCTAGTACAGAACTAAGCCATTCAGCTCAATGTGAGTTGGTCCTGTATTAACCTGTTAACAAGGGATTGAAGAGAATCGTGTATTGTATAGTTCAAGACTGACTCTACAATCTCTTGGGCAGGCCACCGTATTTACACTTTCCCTATCAACTGTAATATCTGGCCCAAGCCTCCACATGCCTGATGCAAATCAGAGCCAGTCCTGCAACTTTTCCAAGGATGGGTGAGAATTGCCTGTAGGCGGGAGGGGCATGTCGTTTTACTGGCAAAGCAACTAATATACATGTTCTCATCATAAATCAGTGAGTGGGGAGCGCCCTATAGCCTAAGACCAGTAGCAACAACAAAACGGGTAAAAGGGAAAGCAGTGCTGCTGTTAATCCTAGGCAGAGGTTGTTTTTAATAGTCTAAGCACTAGGTATGGCGTATGTAAACAGGAGCTGCAGGTTCAAATCTGGAAGAGGGCAACTCAGTCCTTTCTGAGGTAGATACAATATGAAAGTCTTCTAGATGAGACCGTAAGTGATGTCTTGTCTGCTCCGGGGATCTAGAAGATCCCTGGCACTTTTCATAGGAGGAGGGGTTTGCCCTGCTTTTTTTTATCCAAACATTTCCCCCTTCCCTTACTGTTGGCACCCAGCATAGTACACTGTTATCGGCATGTCTGCTCCACTCCTGCACTGGCTTCGTTTCAGTGCTGCTGCCTGCATAGCTGATCCTTTTGGCTGAAAGGTGCTGATGTGGGTTTTACACTCTCTCCCAATGAGACATGAAGCTGTTTTAGAGACTGTTGAAGCATGATTACTTCGGGGTTTTGTTTTACATGAATCCTGAATGAGCTGCAGCCACAGTCTGTCCAGGAGGGTGCTCCCCACCCACCCCTGGCCCTCTGGACCTTATTATCAGGCCCCTGCCCTCAAACCCCCGGTCCTCTCCCTTCTGTAACCTGAGCCGGCTGTGCGACTTGCAATTGGTTAGGTTCCGAACCACGCCTAGAGAACAGCTGTACACGCTCATGCTCCACACATTTCATTTCCTCACCCTGGGGTCCCACCCTGACACCAAGTGGCAAGACCTTTTACCACCTGTGGAGGGTGAGGAACTCCGGTGCGCCAGCCTGTATTCCACTTTGGTCCCACAGCAGACCGGGGATATCAGCTGGTGGCTCCTTCATGGAGCCATGAGCACGGCCGTGTACCTGGTGCGGTTCACCTCCCTCCCTGTCCCTTTTGCAGCATTGGGGAGAACCTGGTGCACGTCTACATGCAGTGTGCCAGGTTGCAGCCCTTTTCCTGCTCCTCCAGAACCTTCTCCTTGGGTTCTGGTTGCCCTTTTCCCCTCATCTCCTGATTTATGCACGCCCTATCCCGGCCCCACGAAGTCAAGAGACCTCCTCCTAGCACTGACCAAGGTGACCATCTAGAAAACCAGGAGGAGGATGCTGGATGGGAAGGTGCTCTGCAATTGTGGGGCCTGTTTCCATTCCGGGCAGAGTTCCTCTGGGCTCTGTCCACTGGCTCCCTAGACCCCTTCAAGGAGTAGTGGGTGCTGTCTGGGGTTCTCTGCTCGGTGTCCCCTTCTGGATCCCAGATTTTGGCTTTATAACCTCATTCCTGTCCCTGTTTTTTCATTTGTGGTCCCCCGAACTTGCTTGAGCCCTGGGCTCAGTAGCTCCTCCCCTTAGGCTGAGGGAGGGGCCTATCCCCCCAGAACGCAATAGGTGTTGCCTAGCACTCTGTCACACTCCCCTTCAGTCCTGTTGCACAGAAGTCACCGTCACACTATAAGTTGATCAGTGATTTATGCTACTTCTTCAGTAGCATTATAACTCAAAGCCTGAAGAGCATTTTTTCCCTTTACACTTGGCAGCATCAGTGCCTTAAGATGGTTGTTTGGTGTGTTTTCCCCTCTGCAGCGTGAAGCGGTCCGATTACTTGAACACCTTTGAGTTCATGGAGAAGCTTGCTGAAAACTTGAGCATGAAACTAACCTCGCAGCCCAAACTGTAAGGGCAGACGTCAGGAAGCGCTCTGCAGAGAAGCCCGCCTCTGTCTGATGACTGGCTTACACTGTGGTGTGTAACATTTCACAGTACTGGGAGAATTGACACGGTCACCTTTTTTTAAATGAAACCTGTTTAAAAACCTGTTTTAACTCATTAGCTGCTGGGGCGTGGGGTCTATTTTGCCAGCCATCTGAATATGGTAGGACACCTAACAACATTCAAAGCAGGCCAGGGCTTCCCTCCTCCTTGATTTATCTCACTACTGCCTCTTTTTCCCCCCTCTTCTGCCTCACTTCAAAACCAGAGGATGATACATGAGTGGTTAAACCAGTGGTAACCTACTGTACAACAGACATGTAGAAACTGGAACAGTCCTCTCCTCTCCAGCATCATCCACTGACTGTGCCAGCAGCACAGTAAACTCCAGCTTTTCAATAGTCTGTCTTATGAATGCATTAAACCAACTTCCTTGATGATGGCAACCAGAGCGCAGTAGCCTGGTGATGAGGGGTTACTTGAATCAGAGCTATAGCAAAGAGAGAACACTTCATGAATGCTGGAAGCTTGTTTCAGTTCCCTAGGGTAAATGGCTACTAAACCCATGATGTAGTGGGACTGGGGGGGGGGGAGGGGAGGGGAGGCTCTGTATTTCATTATACACCCTTCTTACTGTATGAGAATTGTTACCTCCTACCAGTGCCCATGTCTTTCATAAAGGTGCAATTACTCAAGCTGCTTTCTTCAGGCAGCTGAATGCTTCTTATTCAGTCTCCTATATCGTTGTGACACTTCAATGTTCAGCATTATGGTCTCTTGTGAAACACTATTCAAGCCATGGTTTGTTTCGTTTTTTTCCTTGAAGGATATTTTAGTTCGGACTAAAATAAAACCAGAACTAACATCCTCTTGTCTCTTCTCTTGTGTGTGTGTGTGGGGGGAAAAATGGAACTATCCAAAATAAATCCGTTTAACTGCATCTCTCCACAGCCTATCAACCCAGTTAATGCTGAGACAGATTTCATTAAGCAAAAGTTAAAGTTGTAAAGATATCATACTTAAGAGGTAAAATAACTTAATTCTTATTTACAAACTACTGTTTGCTAGTAAGTTATTTCATGCTTTTGCCTATGACAAGATGTCAGCTGTAGTGTGGCAGTAGATGTAAAAATTGCATATTTCCTTATTGGAAGGAAAACTACAGCAGTTACATCTATGAACTGTCACTTCTAGTAACGGGTGAATATCATGTAGCTCCAGCGAGTGCATACCAGAGTTTACAAGACTGGCTCTAGGCTTTGCACGGCTCTACACCAGTGCTTCCNCTAGGGACCCCGGGCAGCCCGGAGCCCCTGGACTTCCAAGAGTTAAGCAGATCAAAGCAAGCATCTCTATCACACTGAGGAGATTTAAACTTCAAGACTCCTTATACGAAATAGAAAGGGAGGTGGATATTTTTTGCTGATTTTAAAATTAAATAGGCTGCTAGTGTTGTTTTCAAATTATTATGAAGAACAAGTTAATGCACCTTACAACAAAGCTTAGTTTGCCTGGACTGCTCAAGACCTGAATGCTTGTGTAGGAGGAACTCTGAGTTGGCTTCTTAAATACCTTCCTGCTGTTTCACATCCGATACTCCTTGATGAAACATAGGAGCCAGAGGCGCCAGTACGGGGGGGGGGGACGACAAGGGTCACGTGCCACCCGCGCGTTGGTGCACCCCCCCTCCCCTGCGGGTCCCTCTCCTTTTTTCCAGCAGCCCTCGCTGGCCCCCCTGGTGCCGGGGTGCACGGGGGCTTTGCTCCCATACCCCTTTTTTCTACTGGTGCCTCTGTTAGGAGCCTTGTCTTATAACAGGCTTAATCAAAAGTGATACAAGCTACAAAAGTGAGATCTTGGAAGAGTGTTGCCATTTTTATAATGTAATAAAAATACTGTAATGAGAAATAATAATTAACAAATAGCGTGTAATAAGCATGTCCTAAAAACAAATTTTATATTTCCAAGATCACTGCTTTTATAATTTATGCTGAGGTAAGGGAGAAAATCCCTGGAAATATTCAGTTTTAGGAGGGGGTTCACGAGACTTGACATTTTAGTGAAAGGGGTTTGCAGGTTGTTAAAGTTCGGGAACCACTGCTCTACACAGTGTAATATGGCTGAGGCCCTACCCAGCTCCTTCTCTGCCTATGACCTAGTTACCTACAAACACACAATTTCATCACGCCTGCAGAGCCCCCAGCCTGACTGCTGCTTGCTACCACCCACCTCTTTAAGGCTCTGTGGCCTTGACTGGTAATCTCCCAGTTACAGTGGGAAGCCCCAGAGAGGTTAGTGGAGCAAGGGAATATAGTTAAGAAATTGCCTGCCAATGAGATCTATTAGTCTGTGGAATAATTTGCCATGGAATGTGCTAGAAACCCCACCCATTCCACATTTAACCCCCTACTGGACACTACACTTGAAGATATGCAATATGGAACAATCCTGCACTGGCTGGGGAATGGGGTAGATTACCTTGTATTCCCCTCCCCCCCGCCTACCACCACTCAAAACCTCTGGATTCTCTGGCCATGGCTGTGGAAGTTGGGAGGTAAGGTGAGGGGCTGGAGTAGAGACCCCAAAAGTACAGATTTCCATGTGGCCACATAGGCATAAAGCTCCCAGGTTTAGATGACTGACATCCTTTTTACAGTGCAGAAAAGCGGTAGGCATCTTACAGAACAAACAGGTGGTATTTTACCCTCTAATATTAGATGTGACATTATGAGAAGTAATAGCAAACAACAGGAAGCGGATGGGATGGGGAAGATGGAGAATTATAGCAATGAGATCATGCAGTCATTCGTTTTAGGCATGTGCACATCTTGCTGGCTTAATTCTGTGGGATTATGAATTGCTTCAGTTGTGGACATTGCAGAAGCCTCTTGAAGGGATTTGAGTGGTGGACCTGTACAGTAGGTTTGGAAAAGGAGATTCAAATCTGGTCTGCAAACCCCAAGTTTTCCCTAGAACACAAAACTTGCATTTTTGTAGGAGTAGGAGACCAAAGCAACCACTAATGTCTGTCCTTGTGGGCTGAAACGATATCTGCAATACGCCCTGTTTCTCTGACGTCTTCAGCAGTTAGATGTAAACGAGAATAGTAAAACAGACTTTGTACCCAAAGACGCTACATAATGGCAACTATAAAACCAGCAGGGACCAGATTATGACTTGAGTTACGTCAGTGTAAATCCTACTGACCAACCTAACAGGCTCAGAAGCCAGCCAAACAGATGCTCAAAGCCTGCAGCCAAACCTATGCTCAAAGAGCTGGTTAAGAAAGTGAATTAATTTAATACAGGCAGTGGGATGCTCAATCCTGAATTTGACCAGCTAGTAGCATAGTCCAGGTTAATCTAGAGAGCAGCATTGACATTATGGAGTGCCACTCATTTGAAACATGGCTCTCTAAGCTGCTAGTTAAGTGTATCTAGGGCCTGTTATAGGAGTGCACGGCCTATTCCCAAAGTGCGTTAGAGAGCTGGGTTCATTTCAACTTGTGTAACCGTTATTGCGGGGCTGCTCGCTACATCCACGCTAAAGCCTTTGCAAGAGAAACACAGGAAAATGTTTAAATCGGAATCGTCATGCCACCTGGTTCATGACTGAGTGATACATTAGCAGCCCCCTGCCACAAGTGGGAGGGTCACACAAAGATCAAGTTCAACAGCCTACCTAGACAAACACCAATACTAGGAACGCTCCTTGCCGCTCCACCGTGCAGTGACAAACAACTCACAATAAGAGGAGGACAAGAAATCAAATACACTTTATAGAGTCCAGGTAGTGTTAATGTCTAGACACTACAATGCCCATACCTAGGGCCCCAGCTCCTGGAGTCATGTGATGAGCACAGAATCTTAGCTTTCATTTAAAAAAATTATCCCATTTGGTTATGATAAAAACCTTGAAAACGTGGCCCGAATGTGACTGATGCAGTAATATCTGCCTGAGTCTGCAGACAGCCTGAGACAACAGCTGAGAGGGGTGAACTGCCCCAGGCATCACAACAGGGTGTTAACATCAAACCCTACTGCTGTAACGGCCCCTCACCACCACCATCCAAGCAAGGGGGTTCTGTGTAGCAAGCCCAGCAACTCCCCCAGCTATACCTTGGCCACAGTGGTAAAGCATTGGGAGTCCCTGCAGCCACTCATGCAGGGGAGAAGCAGTGACCTCTGCAGCTCTCCACAGAAGGCTGGTGATGGGAGAAGGTGGGCCCCCTACTACTGCCACATAAGGTGAGGGGTGGGCCCATAGCAGAGCGGGCCAAGCACTCACAGCTCTCCTCTGTCCTCCATCAGATTTGGTGGTGCTCAGCTCTTCTGAAAACCCAGCTCAAGGTACCGAACCCCCTGCTGGGGCTCCTGCAGGAGACAGGAAGGTCAAACCCAGCAGCATCGGTTCCCCAAAGCCCAGCAGACTAGCCCAGGGGCCATTACCACTGAGGGTATGGCTTCGCTGCAGAGGTAGCCTGGGGCTAGCAGCCACATTGCAAAGCCTTACCTGAGTTACTGCATGCTCACCGGTGCTGCAATCCCCTGCGTGTTGCTAGGACTTCTGGGGGACATCCCATGATTCTTAGCGCCGCAGGAAACTGAGCTGCTGTAGGATTCCTGCCCAGTGAATTATGGGAGAACTTGTCTGTCCTTCTGGGCACACAGGAGGAATTATGGGAAGGCACTGGAGGTTTAGCCATATTGGAGTGGTTGAACCTGGGGTCTCACTGCAATATGTGTGGGTTACGCACCCAACTGTAGGCAAAACTCTGGCTTTGGCCTGTAGCCCAGGGCAGGTCAGCTAGCCCAGGTTGAAAGCCCCACCACCAACCACACTCAAGTCAGAGGTTTTTGTGTGTGGACGACACCTGAGACAGAGCTCAGGTTAACTCTGCAGGTGAAGACGAGCCCTGAGAAACCAGGAAACTCAAGGGCCATCACACTTTATATTGTCTACTGGGCAAAGTGAAACCGTGTGGTGAGTCTGAATGACTCCCTCAAGGCTGTATTGTCCAAAATCTGTGACTGCTTTCCAAGTGTGCATGCTGCAACCACAGCCAGTGATAGGCAATGGGCAGTAATCAGAGCAATACGTTTGGAAAAACGCTTTAGTAGCACAGAATACTATGAGAAAGACACTAGAGATTAGTGCCTCTTACAGTGTGCCTTCCAAAGACAGAAGAAAAGTTGATATTTTTAAAATATCAAGCCGTACTATTTAAAATCATTCCCCCAGCACAAGGTCACATGCAGTGATTATACCATATTGACTATTAACAGCCAGGGGATTGATTTAGGAGAAGCATGTGGTCAGTCATTTACTTCGGACAGAATTTTTGTTTTGTTCTTGTCCTGTATTTTGCCCAGATCTGCTCAGATTTTAGGCAGTCACATGACCTCAACCTGGGAGGTAGTTTTGCTGGAGTGCTGCAAACTGGCTTTTCTAGAAGCTGACATCCTACTCAGCCCATAGCCCTCCAGCTGCACAGGGACTGTAGTGAGTGTTGCAATGGCATTGAGGCACTATTAACAGGGTCCATTTGAACTTATTTTTCCCTTATATTTAAGCTATTTCTTCCCTTCTGGAGTGTTGTTTGTGACTGTCCGTTATAGAGCAGACAGTGGAGTCTGGAGATGTAAGACTAACAAGTACAAAGATTATTGGTCGCAGTTACACATATTGGGGTCAGAGAGGCAGGAACTGGGCCCATGTTTGCATTGGAGTAACTCCACTGACTTCAGCGTGATAAGGAACCGTGTAAGAAACAGGCAAATTGGGCCCAGTTTAGTCTGCTGACTTGCTAAAAACAGCTGGTGGCCTTTGGTTTTCAGTGTGTTTTTTTTGTAAGCAGTTAACTCAGACCCACCTCATTTAATGTTAGCGATAACAAACTCCTCTGCTCTTAACACCCCATTCTTAGGGTACGTCTACACTACCCACCAGATTGGCGGGTAGTGATCGATCTATTGGGGATCGATTTATCATGTCTAGTGTAGACGTGATAAATCGATCCCCGATCGCTCGGCTGTTGACTCCGGAACTCCACCACGGCGAGAGGCGGAAGCGGAGTCGACGGGGGAGCAGCAGCCGTCGATCCCGCAAGGACGCGAAGTAAGTGATTCTAAGTCGATCTAAGATACGTCGACTTCAGCTACGCTATTCTCGTACCTGAAGTTGCGTATCTTAGATCGATCCCCCCCCCCCCCAGTGTAGACCAGGCCTTAAAGACAGGGAGAGGTTCCCAGTTAGCGTTTGAGTCAATAAAGCAGCAGAGCATTGACTTACCCAAGGAGGACTCAAGGACAAGGAAGGGTTTGATGGTTTTGCAGAGTGGAGACTAGGGGCACAAAAACTACACAGAAAAACTGTACCATTTTGGTGCACCAAATGGGGGTAAGCAAGCCTTAGGAAAAAACTGGTGGGAAGACTAAAGCAGCAGGGCTTATATTATCTCTATGGTTAAAAAAAATCCCCATATATATCAGACATACAGCAACAGTGGATGTATGAAAGGCCTGATCCAACTCCCATGGAAGTCAATGGAAACTCATCGCCTTTAAGGGATGCGTCAGTGCTTTACCCGGATGGTTCTTTTACTTATTATTGCACAAGTGCAGAACTCCTTCCAAGTCACTCCTTCCAGTGGGCTGGATTTGATGACCTCTCGAGGTCCCTTACGGCCCTACATTTCTGTGATTTTATGACAAAACACTGGATTCTAAATATACAGGAAACTTTCCCAGTGGAGAAGCCATGCCAGAAAGCAAGACTGACAAGCTGTGGAGTTGGACCAAATCTGGCCCAATGCTCGTTGACCATCTAAATAGAACTTACTCCCATCATGAACTACAGCCCCTACAGGGATGTGTAATTGCAGGGGCATCCGAACAACCTGTCCACATCTCCCCAGGTCTCATCACCTTCCTCCGTTGCTCCATCCCTGCCCTGGAATGGCTCCAGTGCAGGTAGCAGAGACTTGGAAGACCCAGATGTATGCCTAGGGTCAGGGGGTAGCCTAGGTGGTGCAAAGGGGCCATAAGGCAGTGTCTCATCTGGCCTCGGCTATAAAAATGAGACCATGAATGTGAATTTTAGAAGGTAAAATGGTCAGTCTTTATTTAGCATTCCACTGTAAAAATAAAATAAATACATTATGCAAACGCTCTTCTAAGTTCTCTAGCGAGTTCAAACTGTCCCAGCAAAAAGTACAAGACAAACGGATTCAGGGCATGATGCTGGGTTATATTTGATGATTTTTAGCTACAGAAAAATAAAAATATTTACTAATCGTTTTGAAAAACAGACAATTTATGTATGTTGCAGTGGATCATTCATGAAGACATTTTTCTTCCTGTTTGATCCTCTTGGATTTTTCCTTTTCTTTTGTCATTTTCTTCCTTTTGGTTTTATAGACAGGGGAATGCAGGAACTGTGTGTTTGTAAAGGGGTCACCACGCCTCAATTTGCTGCAGAATAAAAAGGGTTAAATATTATTAACCAACTATCATAATACAAATAATGAAAGTGCTAGTCAAACTTAGGCCTGTTCTAAACTTGCAAGTTTTACCCATATAACTATTTCCATTAGAGGCATGATTTTTTTTTTACACCATAATAGTTATACCAGTATAAGTCACCTTGGATTTTTACTGGTGTAACCTTATTCCTCCTCCAAAAGGAAAACAGACATACTAGTATAAAGGTTCTCTATACGGATATAAAATGTGTTCACACTAGGGAAGGGTCTTCTTCCAGTGCTTGCAAATGTCCATTCCAACATAGACGTGTGCACGCCCTGAGCACAGTTGCCGTAATTTTTCCCCTTAGTGGTATCCGTTGGGTCGGCTCCAGCCCTCTGGTGTCACGTGCTGGTATAAAGGGCCCTGCCGACCCCGCTCCCCTTCAGTTTCTTATTACCACCTGTGACGTTTCCTGGAACCCCTCATTGCTCAGGTAATCCTTCTCTTAGTGGTTTTTAATCCAGTCTTTAGTGTAAACAGTTGCTGTAATGTTAGTAGTTAGATAGTTTCAGATGCCCCGGTGCTTCATTTGCAGGGTTGTCCGCTTCCCCGGTGCTAGGGCATGGCTCGGTCACCGGGTATCAAGCCCTGCACTTCCTGCGGTAAGTCTATGGCTATACCGGTATGCAAAACAGAGAGACCCTCGCAATGAGAAAATGCCCCTATGCTGGAGAGATTGATGCACTGAGTTTTTAGAGCATCTTTAGAGAAATTATCCACTGTTTTGTAACTACTCAGATATTCTGCTTACTGAAAAAACAATGCACCCGTCAGGAGAACTTGACTGAATCAATGGTACTTGTTGTAATATCTTTAATATACATATACAAAACTGCTTTGGATTTCTCAGAATACCGTGAAGTACAAAGGTTGCTTTCTGTTCCTATTCCTTGTATAGCTAGGAAATGGAATTTTATTTTCTACTATCCCTCCACCTACTTAATATTACAGTTTAGAGATTTCTTACTTACAGGGATGGGTTTGTATAGGGTTGCGATTTAAATTTCAGCAATTAAACAATAATGGTGAGTGATAAACCTAGCAAAGGGGTGTGCTAGACAGCAACTCTTGGACAGTAAGTCTACAGGACTCCACGCAGGCATCTGTGCTAATTGATCCCAAGGCAGGATTGTGGCCTAAATTCAACATGATACAAGTGGATGCCACAAACAGATAGAGAACATACAATTGCTCCGGAAGGGCCCGATCCTGCAAAGGGATCACATACGTATTTTATGGAGCCATGTGTTTTTGTTCTGTTGGTTCCCCCGTCACGTCTTGTAGGCAAAAGGCTGTTTTAGGAGGATTTGGATGAAGGTAGGGAAGGGACTAGGTCTAGTCACCTGACTGGGGAGGGCAGGCCAAGCAGTAGGGGCAGCCGGCACACAGGAAAAGCCCATTTCAACAAGAACACAGGTGTGCAGGGGAGGCGCTGGGGGGTCAGAAATACCGACCTATTGAGTTTCGGTTCTGCATAGCAAGCCGGGTCCCGCCTCTGTCTGGTCGGACGTGCCGAAGACTCTTCTGAACTGACGGACGACCGAAAGCTGGCATTGGTCAGATCTTGCAGGGCTTTGTTCTCTGTAAAGACAGGGACGTTTGAAAAGATTTATTCAAAATATTGCCGATTCCCTGACAAAGCCCATTTAAATCCACCCTGAGACATCACCTGCGAGTGGAGAAGAGAATGAGTAATGTCCGGCCAGAGTTCTCTGAAAGTTGCATCTGGCACCTTCCCCTTCACCCCCAAACACAGGAGACTGTTTGGGAGGTTGGGATGTTTCTCCACCTCCTTTGGTCCAAAACCAGGATTATTGTTCAAAAGCCAGTTTTTTTATTGTGTGTGATTGTAATTTTTCATTGCAGTAGGGCCAACAAGCCCCACTCAGCAGCAGGGCTGTATTGTACGTACAAAAAGTTATTGACAGTACGTTCTTTGGGGCAGGGACAATCTAAAAGACACAGCAGGTGGGTAAGAGCTAAGGAAGTGTGATCGAGGATGCGTAGCTGGGAGAATTCCAGGGCTAACTATGGAACCCGGATGTAACTGCAGCATCTACTGAAAACCTTCCCAAGGGAAATGAGCAAGCCTGGGGGATGGGAGGGGGAAATCAGTGTACAGGTCTGTCTCATCTTACGCTGGGGTTACGTTCCGCGGTCAGCGCCTAAAGCGAAAACCGCGTATAGTCAAAATTACATTGAGTGTAATGGCGGGTGGAATCGCCCGCACTACAGAAACAGTATTTAAATTGTTATTTCTCTCTTTTGTTTTGGTTTTTTCTTGTTTTTGCCGACCGCGTAAAGCTGAAATCGCACATGTTAAATGCGCCTAAGATGCGACAGACCTGTAATACTATTTCCAGACCTCCAGTTACAGGTAAACACCCTTGCAAAGTACACTCTGCTTTTCAAACCAGCCTGATTTTGAAACGCTACAGAAAAAAAACAACAACAAAACCCACAGCTTTTTGCAGAGTAACCAGTAGTAACAGAACCTCTCCCATAACTGACTCCTATCCATGTGCACATCTCCCCCCGCCCTGCTCAGATCATCAGTGGGAGCTTATACAAGTGGAATGAGGGCTGCACGTGGCCCCATTAGCCATAATTAAGCTACTGAGCCTATTAAACTTTGCCTTTCTTCAGATCCCTTACGCCCTCTAATGCAAGAGGCTGGGAGAAAGCTGATGGGGAGCTAAAATTGAACCCTAGGATTCATCTACCCCCGTGGAGTTCACGTTGTCTGGATGAGGGGAACGGGAGCATTTCAGAATGAACCAGATGAATGGAGATGCAAGATCCCTTATCAAGTAGGTGTGTCGGCAGCCTCTGGCTCAGAGTTTGTGTGTATTTCTATACAAAATTATGCCTCTCTTATTTTAATGCATGAGACATGGAAATAAAAACTCTGTAGCAACATTTAATCACTCTCAGTGCAGCGTTTGCCTTAAAGGCCTCAGAGCGTACCCGTGAGTCTAAGCAGCTGGATCCATCCTGTGTGTGTTCACAGGGGCACATGAGCGATCAGACGGACTCTATGAGAGGCACAGAAATGCTAAACCCTTGGGTTAACTCTGGAAGAATCTACAAAGACCCCCAGATTACCACAACTTTGTTCTTTGCTTCCATTAACTCCTGATAGTTCCACCGACCCAGAGCATGGAGAACCCTACTAGGGTCAGAGCAGGAAGCAAGTGCAGTAAGTTGTTGGAGCATTTTCCCCCCAGGCTGGAGAAACGTTTAAACGTCTCTCCAGCAAAGCTGGCGTTCTGCCGCTTTCCCAACAAAGCAAGAGAACAAGTGGAGTTCCCACGAGCACAGATTGCTCTGCAAAGGGCCAGCATTAAGGATGGATAAAATGTGTTTTTTTCTGAGGGCCCATTCGGTTGAAGGGGCTCACATCTCAACACATCTCAGCCCAATTGAGGGTGAGTTGTAAAAGTGCTCAGCACCGGATTAACTCCACTGTGATTTGCTTCCACAGGAGGGGAGTTAGCCAATGCGGAGTTCTCTTCAAACATCCCATCTCTAGTCTCTCTCTCGGGTCTTGTCTTCACTGCAAAACCAACTCAAGTTATAACTCAAACGACGCCCCTAACTTGAGTCCCCTCCACACACAAAACCCCTGAACTCAAGTGCGCTGGTGCTTTTAACTTGAGCGGGCCAGCCCAAGAGGGGGCACAGGCTAACACTCCAGCGAGTGCAACCCGTCAGCTGCTAACCCAACCACTTCTGCAGTGTGGACACAGGCTAGCACAACTCAAAAGCTGCTGGTTCTCGGCAGCCATCCCACATTCCTCCCTCTTGTGCCCAGAAAGCACAGACAAGTTTTCCAACAATTCACTGGGAAAGAATTCCTTGCGCGGCGCAGTTTACTGGCAGTCTGCAAACCACGGAACGTCAGCGCCACACAGTCAGCGCCACACAGGAGCGAGCGCAGCGCAGGTGTGGGCTCAGATGTTATCGGACAGCGCGGCCGCTCTCACTCAAACGAGGCGAACTTGAGAGGAGTAACTCGTGTGAACCCCGCAGTGAAAACGTCTTTAGGCAACAGCAACAACAAGGATCTGAACCCTCCCACTCAGCTTTAAAACATACAAGGAGGACATCTCCCAGCCAGTTCTATCGAGCTCTTTGCAAAGACAATGCAGGCACTGATCAGGGCTCGCTCATATTGTTCTCCACCTAAAAGCTGCTCAAGTGATCAACATCTTGCCAGACAGTCTAGATGAAGAGGCACAACGTCAGAGGCAAAGGGAACAAACCCCTGTAGCAGCGGTCCTCAGCCTTTCCCTGCCCGCAACCAAAACAGCATCCAGAGATTCTTGCAAAAATATAAATGAAATCCCAAGTCACTGAAGCCAAATCGAGATGCGGTAAGGGCTAGTGGCCTGATTCAAAACCCACTGAATGGAAAGCCTCACAAGGAATTCAACAGGCTTTGAATCAGGCCCCGACTTAGTAGAACTTTTCCTTTTTCTGCAGTTAGCATTCAGATGGCGGAGGGCAACAAAAATGCCCAAGATTCATACATAACCTGTGTTTTAAATAGTAATGATCAGAGCATTTATTGTATTACAATATAATCACTTCCACCTTTCCCGTATACAGTCAATATGCTAATCAGTCACAAGAATCCCTTTCCTCTCCCTCTACCCCGCCACTTACCACTTCCTGGCGAGGCTGCGCTTTGGCAAGGGTCTTTTGAACTGGCCTTTGCTTTCTTCCGCCCACAACTGCCTCCCGACGTTTGCTCGGGGTAATTTTCTTTAACGATCGCAGAGCTCTTTGGCAGAGCGGAGGCTTTTTCTGCAATTCTGTGGTCTGCAGGAGTCGGGGGCCCCAAGCGTGGGAGACTTTTGCTGCAGGGGTTGAAGGCCAAAGCTTCAGAACGGGCTGCGGAGGAGAAATCAGCAAGGCCTGGATTTCCCACCGTGGAATTCGTCCCGCCTGGCTCACTGATCAGTGCCTCCAGGTAGGAATCTGGCTCCGTTTTGAAAACGGTAACAGGCAGAAAATTCTGTTCCACTGGATCAGCCTGACTGAAGGCAGAATCTGCTACACCTCTAGTCTCAGAAGCAAAACTCTCTCTGCCCTCAGGGTGAGCCTCTGGAGAGTCAACAACATAGGTTTTTCTCTTAGTCTTAGATCTGGAATCAGCCCCTTCCTTTACGGCGTTCGTATTGTTGGCGACGCTGTCCAGCACCTCTACGGGGCTGCTACTCTGTCTTTTATTGCTCTGAATAGCTGAGGTTCTCTGAGCCTTTTGGATCTTGTTAGTTTTGCTCTCAGGAACACGCTCAGAGCGGGTGATTTCACCCCCCTTTAAACCTGGCAGGACAGGAATAGAGCTCCCTGTAAGATCGGAAAGAGACACTGTGTACGTTTTCCTGCTAGGTTTAGTATTACTGGATGAATCCTTATCGTTGCTTTTATCTACACTTTGCACAACTGCACATGGACCAGAAGTCTCTGCTTCACTTCTCTGAGGGTTACAGTTGCCCTCTTTGTTCGTTTTTCTCTTGCTCTTCTGCCCTTTTTTAGCCTGGCATTCAGCTTTGCCTGCTTTGGCCTCTGGCATTTTGGTACTGCTTTGCACATTCTCCTCACTACAGTCATCCGCTTTGCTGATTCTAATGGTCTTCCTGGTTGCTTTTGGTTTTGTACCTTTCACGTTCGCACCCAGCAATTCCTGCTGCAAAGCTGGGATGCTGGAGCCCAGTTTTTCCAAGTGTGGGGGACTTTGCGGAGCACCACGGCTTAATGGAGCTTTATGACTTAACGAGGCAGAGTGTGGACTTTGGAACTGGCTCTCCATACTACTCAGTCTCTCAGCAAAAGACTCTCGATTTATTTCTTGCGGTAACAAGACCTTTTTTTCCACCTTCTTCGGCTGCCCTACATTCAACACATGCGTTCTTCCAGCTTTATCACTCTGTCCCGCAGCACAGCCGCTGCTCGTCTGTAACGGCACCTCTTCCAAAGCATCCCCGGGAGTCTGCCACGCGGGTTTGCAGGCTTCCAATTTGCTCCCGCTCAAGCCTTTAACCTTGGATACCTTTTTAGAACTCGGGGGGCTCTCTCCTTCACGAAGTGCGTCCCAACTACTTTTAGGCTGGATTTTAAGTGCATCTCTTTTCTTTTTGCCTTTGCTGACCTTTTTGACAACTGTCGTTTCAGTGGCTTTGGCTTGGCCATTACTTTCACTTTTGGCTTCTAATGTAATAAACTCCGCGACTCGGCTGAAGTTATGATCCACTTCAGCATCGCACAGAGTCTCTTCGGGCTGCAGCAGGTCACGGGGAAGCCCTTTATCTGGGGATTCTGGTTTAGGATCGCTATCGGGCTCCGAAGGCAAATCCAAGAGATTGAGAGAGTTCGATTTGACCGGCATGCTTGTTTTCCTGGCACAGCTGTCCCCACCAACGCTCCATTTCGAGGCACGATTTGAGCTGATATCTAGGTGTACGTCCATGGCAGAAGATGGCGTGCTCGTCATAAAGACAGTGACACGTTTCTTCCTTTCAGTTATGTGTCCATGCAGGTGTACCACACTATCACTACATGGTCTTGTAATCTTCTCACATTGAGGCAGAGAAAGATTATTAGCCAGAGTAGATACTGGGAAACTTTCTGAACTTTGTGGGGTACGTGACGAGGATTCTACAATGAAAAAAAAAATATATATAAACCTACATATCATCCTAAAGTCAACGTGGCAGACAACAAATCACCTTCTGCAGCACCAGCAAATCTCATCAACTCGTATCTGTGACTCTCACATTACCCTGGACCCCACAGGACAGACGGTGGCATCTCTTTCATAAGACAAGATTGTGCTTCTCTAGTGGAGAATCAACAAATTGTCTGTGCTGCAGAGATGCTTATTTAGCTCTCCTCAAAACAGGAGAATGGCCCAAAGCACAATCCCAATACCCAACACGCCGGGTATTTGGGGAGGTTCAAAATCCAAATCAGAAAATGTTATTATTTGTATTGTGGTAGCGCATGGACCAGGACCCCACTGTGCTAGGCGCTGTACAAACATACGGGGCGGGGGTGGGGGGGAACCAGGATTCATTATCCAAGGCAATTCAGCCATCAGGCGAAAGTCAGTTGCTGGAAAATATTGCTACACATGTTAACTAAGGGTATGTCTACACTGCACTCAGACCTGACACGCTACCCACCCAAGTACAATCCCGCCCGGGGCCCTGGGTATGTACTCAGGGAACTAGCCCAGGCCGCTACCCATGCCGCTGCGGCAACACTGCTAGTTTGAGCAAAGCTACCGCGTGTCCATCTCACACGGTGTAGCTGCGCCTCTCGACTGCAGGGCAGCCGTACCCTTTGTGTGTCACCGCCATACACAGTCGGTCCAGCCTATGGTAGAACAAGACCCTTGAATGGTAACAAAGCGCATGTCACCCAATCAGAAGCATTTAAAAATAACACATCATCATCAGTGAGATGAAACCATGAACATTGACGAGAGAGATTCAACTCTTCAGCGTCGGGCAAAGTTCTCATGGTTTGTATGGTCATAAACTGGCTGGAATGTACATGAACCAGAATCAGAACGGCTTATCTGCGTGTCGTGGGAGTCTTTGGCACAAAATGGTCAGATCCCAAAGTATGGGCCCATACTTCTCTCTCTAAGCACTTCCACACTGTAGCAATTGCTACTGAAAGTCCTAGGAGAGCTCAATCTCTACCGTAGCCATGATGTTCAGGGGTGTTCCTGGTTTGTAGCACAGCAACAACCCCGGTGTCCTAAGCAGCCCCAGCTTTGTTCCAGCAATATCACAAGTATTCCCACGACACCAATACAGCCACAGTGTCCACGCAGACGAGTTAAGTGCACATCTGTTCAGTCTGTACTGCACTGAAGCACACCAACAGTTGTCCTAGGAGAACAGACAGAGATGGAATTTACCTCCAAAAATCAGATGAGAGTCAAGAAAGGCAGGTTCCGGTTCACCTCCTTCGCTCGACCTCTGCCCGTTTTTCTCCCGGCTTGCCAACGGCTCCTCACCGAGCCGGGACGAGGTGGTGGTTGTGCTTTTACCCGGCTGCTCTGGAACGGATGTCTGGAGCCCTAGCAGGAACGTCTGCACGCCCGCGGAGCTACTGCCTTGGCGTCTCTCCCCGTCATCTACTTCGCACACCGGGACCCTCATCGGCATCGCTGTCATTCTGCAGCGCAAAGAGAGGTGATCAAAGGAAAAGTGGTGACAGAGCAGATCACGCGTCTCCAGGCCTTGCTTCAGGACAGCACCAAAATCCACCCCGACTTGGGACAGCACTTCAACATGTCCGTCACGGTAAGGATGTGCCGAAGCGCTTTCCTGAATGGTTACAGTGCCGAAGCAAAGAGGAACGTGTGCCAGCGTGGCCAGATTTGATCCCTGCCGAGCGGTCATTTCACATAGGTGGGAAAGCATGTGTCTCTTGGGGCACAGCCTCTGTGGGAGGAAACAAAATCTGAAGGGAGATGGAAGCAGGGCCATCCAGGACACAGGTTCGAACGATAGTGTGCTGGGGTTATACCAGGACCTGAACTTGGGACACGACAAGGAAGAAACAGATTTTCAGATATACTGTTTTAAGAACAGATCACATTTGCAACGGCATTTCCCAAAACACGCACATAAATTGTAACCATGCGTGGGTTACGGCTAAGCATTTACTCTTAAGTATAGAGACGCAGAGGGGGTTAGTGGAGAGAGCACTAAACTGGGACTCAGGAGACCTGGAATCTATTCTCAGCTCTGCCACTGGCCTGCAGGGTGACCTTGGGCAGGTCACTTACTCACTCTGTGCCTCAGTTTCCCCATCTGTAAAATGGGGATAATGATACTGACCGTTGTAAAAGTGCTTTGAGACCTACTGATGAAAAGCACCACACAAAAATAGGCATTATTATGATTAATAATATAGCACTGCAAAGATATATGGTGCTTTACAGAGCTAGGTCCCAATCAAGCAAAGCACTGAAACGTATATAACGTGAAGCACATGGACAGCCCTATTGAATTGACATGTTTAAAGTTACACACATGATCTTAGCCTCATTTGAACATTTTCAGGCTTACCTAGCAAGTGGAGAGACCCCAAGTTGTGCATCTGTGAGATCATCAGTCCAGCTGCCCTCAACGATAGTGTTGTTCTGTCCCTCAGATAACAGCAGAGAACCTGAACGGTACTAGAGTGTGGGAAAATGGCATGGTCTGTTAAGGTTTCTGTAATAAACAAACACACTGTACTGTGTAGGAGCGGCACAAGTTCTGATCTTGGTTTTATGGAAGGGATTTTTTTGGATGCCAACCCGTGGGAAATTACACACTGGCACTTTATATAGTACATAGATCCTTTTGAGCATTCTGCCATTGAAAATGGTAATGCTGGGATTTTTTTATATATAGATAGATAGATAGATAGATAGATAGATAGATAGATAGATAGATAGATAGATAGATAGATAGATAGATAGATAGATAGATAGATAGATAGAAAGAAAGAAAGAAAGAAAGAAAGAAAAACTGTTTTAAAGACCCTCATACAAAATTGCCCCCTCCAAAAGTAAAACAGAACAAGCCAGGAATGAGACGGTGCTGGGAGGCTGCACTAGCCTCTCTCAGGTGAGAAAGTTTCTAGCCCTTATAACTGGGAAGTTTATCTTACCAGTATGAAGAGTTTGTAGCAGCTCCAAGGGGTCTGTGAATCATTCCTGTTCAACTCAGTGGGGTGTCAACTCTGAAACCTAATGATGGCATTTCAAATTTCCACACAGGAAATATTGCCACCGTTGATTATTAACTATTTGTATTACCATAGCACCTTGGAGCCCCAGTCATGAACCAGGACCCCTCTGTGCTAGGCACTCTACAAACACAGACCAAAAGATGGTCCCTTCTGTAAAGAGAGATTTCTTTAGCAAACAACCAGCCCCTCTGGGATTCTTGGCAGAGCTTGAAGCTTGGAGTATGGCCAGCCTTCCCCCTGGGTGCCAAACCTGGAAAGGTGTTAGATATATACATGGGTTTGGTCTACATACAGATTTTGCACCAGTGTAAGTATGTCGTTTAGGGGGGGGTGATATTTTGCCGACATAGTTAAACTACAACAACCTAGTGTGGACACAGTTATACCAGTATAAAGGCACCTTATACTAGTATAGCTTACTCCCCTTTCTGCGTGGGAATAGGCTATGCAGGTATAACTGCATCCACGCTAGGGGAGCTTGGACCACTTTAACTATGCCGGTAGAGATCCAATTTGTACGTTTAGACAAGGTCTTAGCTCAGGGTACGTCTACACAACAGCAGCATAACTATGGTGCTGCAGTTGTAGCCTAGACACCTCCTACATCAGCGAAAGGAGTTAATCCATCAACCTAGTTGGGTCTACAATGGGGGGGTTAGGTTGACCTAACTACATCACACAGGGCATGACAGGTTTCACAGCCCTGAGTAATGTAGCTAGGTCAATCTAACTTTTAGGTGTAGATCAGGCCTCAGAGACCTTCGGGCTGTAACTCATCCTGCTAAAATTGAGCTAGAGGTATTGGGCTGTGCCCACATTGGTGTTAATTGGCAATTTCAAATAGAGTTAAACGAGTTCAGCTGAGCTAATTCATCTGAAGGGGAAAAAAAAAAAAAGCTACCTCAAGGCCAACAGGAACTACTGGCTGCAACCTGGCCCTTTAATTTGGTCACTGACATTAACATATAGCTAAAATCAAGGTACTGTGTGGAGTAAGCAGGTAACGTTTCCAACCGACGGCGTGAGGAGCAGTCCTTGGACAGGAGCCACAGAGATTTCACTCCTTCCCAAACACACCCGAGTACTCGGAGCCCCACCGCGTACCTCGGAAGGTCTGCTCATCTTAATGGCCGTCAGCAGGTTACCGTTCAGAAATGCTTCCAGTTGTTTGAGGGTTTTATTCTGTATCAGAAAAGTCATGTTTTACAAGACTGGAATTTTAAATCTCTCTCGACACAGCTGAAGAGAAGCTAATATTGGGAGCAGAAAGCAGTGCCGCTCAGCCCGACGGGGGAACAAGGGCATGCTAGGAGACACTAAAGCTCCCAGTAATTACACACCAGTAATAAGTCTCAGGCTACTTTGGTTACAATGAAAAGCTATAAAATGCGATCCAATTGCAAACCGACGCAGCAAAGCATGCCTGAGTTTGCAGGGAGCCTGGGCTGCCCGGAACAACAGCTCTGAGAGGGGTAAACAGCCCCACTAATTTCAGAGGCTGCCAACAGATTATAGTTTAAATAGCAACACTTGGCTATTTCACTGCTCAGAGCATATGAGAAAGAGAGAGGGAGGAGTCTCATCATTTAATTAAAATGCTCATATTATGGGTAGGCCTTTGACACTATATGGTGGGATGGAAGAGGTCGGGGGAGGGAATGGGTTTGGTTGCCCTGAAGATTTGGGAAATGCTGCACTGCTGGAAGGGGCGCGGATACCAAGGTGATGGCATGGTGCAAGCCCCTGAGTAGAACGTAGCCTCCTGGAAAGCCTGGACAATTTGCACGTCTTGTCTGATAGACAAGCCCTTAGCTGTGACTACATGGGGAAATTGACCAGCACAGCTATACCAGAATTATTAACCCCTGGCCATTTCCCTGTATAGACAAGCCCTCAGGAACCTAGTATCTTCCCTTGAGATAGCATCTCGACTGGGGACTAGTGAAGACAACAAAGGGCCCACCTGAACTATTAAACCACCATATCCAGGACGCAGTTACCACACCGTCAACACACAGTTTGCACTTGCTGTACAGACATGACCTAACCCCAGCTCACTGTGCCTGTACCAGGTCATCACTCTGCTCTGTTCAGGCTCGTATTCAGTTCAGACACACAAGTAGGCTTAGTCACAAGAGGACCGAGTTGTAACTGTCTCCCTGCACAGCTGCTAGGGAGAAGGGGACCCAGGTTCAATACTATCTTTGGATTGTTTTTTTAAAAAGATTAAAAAAAAAAAAATAATAGGTTAGTAAATTCCAAAATGTTTTGATGGCAAAAAGTAAGTTACATTCTTTTTCTTCCTGGCTGGCTAGGCTCTACAGAGGTGGTGGCACTGATTGTGACTGCCCCACAACCACAAAGTTCAAGCGTTAGCACAGTACCAACAAATATAGTCTTTGCCGAAGCGTCGCATTCTGGAAGTGACATTGCTCCACTTCTTTCTGCAGTAACATCTTCTCGAAGACGAGTCTCTGGCTATTCGCCTTCTCGGCGCTGAGGGCCAGGGCCAGAGCTTTATTATTGCGTTTTAAGGAGACCTTAACTATAGAAGAGTTGTCTACAGGCAAAATAAAAGTAAGATATTACGTTAAATTTCTCCTATTCCTGCTACCAGAATAAATCTACACCAGCCAAGGCCCCACTGCCTGCATGAATCACAGCATGGGTCTGCATTATTACTGATAATTCTACCATTTCCATCTAGTAATGGACCAATACCATTGTTAAGATTCTTTTTGTTCCTCATACATTAAAAAAAAACAAAAAACCCTCCTCCTTATTGTCCTTAACTCTGAGGGCTATCGAGTTCTCTTTGTGTCCCTTGGAGTCCCTTATCATTTTTCTACAATTCCTAACTTCTGATTTATACTCATTACTATCAACTTCCCCTTCATTCCATTTGTTAATTTTATTTTTTACAGCTGCCTTCACTTCCCCTCTAAACCTGGCAGTTTTTTTTAATCCAACCTAGCCTTCTTCAATTGTGGTCTTGTGGTTAAGCCACTGGACTAGGAGCTGGGGCATCTGAGTTCAATTCCCAGCTCCGCCAGACTTCCTCAGTGATGTTGAGCAAGTCACTTTCAGGCACATAGAGACTGTATTACCCCCCATTTTATAGTTGGGGGAAACTTTCTTCCAGATTTAGACTGTAAGTTCTTGGGGCAAGGACTCTCTCTTACTACTTGCATGTACAGCACCTAGCACAGTGGGACCCTGATCTTGATATGAGCCCCGAAGTGCTTTCATAATACAACAACAGACACTCACTTATTATTTTTGTTTTGATTTTTGATGCAAGGGAAGCATTCAGCTTTGCAGTCTTTAAAGCACCATTTTTCTTCTCCCTCATCCGTTCTCTAACACCACTTAGGGAGAAAAAAGATGTATCCACAGCCTCCTGAGACGCCATGGTTGAAGAGCCCTAAGAGAGAGAGAGAGAGCAAGAGAGCGAAGTGAGTTACTGCTGGTATATTTTCAGAAAATAAAGGCTGCAATTGTAGGGAAACTCTCCCCAAAGGGGAAATGCGTCTTCATCTTTATCGCCTCCCACGCAAACACTTCTGAGCCAAAACCACCAGATCAGCTTTTTTCCCTACAGCCTACACATCCCCATGTCCTATAATTAACGTTGCCTTTCCCAGACAGTGAGAATGGACACCAAAAATCGCTGCAGGTGTAATACAAAATCCAGTCTTCGTGTGTGGATCTTGATGGAGTTTTCCTGTCCTATAAAGACAGGTTTCCAGGGGAGTCAATTGCTGAGAGCCTCAATATGCACTCCGGCTCCATCAACCCAGCCTTGCAAATCACTTTCTCCAGCATCAAACAGCAACGTCCAGGTTTCCCTCCACCCATTCATCTTGATGATCTGGAATGTTTACAAAACCTAGTTTGTTGGGGTGATGGTGGGCCAGGGCCCCCCAACCTGCCCCACAGTAAATGAGCCACCTTGTACCTCCCATTGCACTGAAAGGGATCATGCTTATTTCCATTCACCATGTGAGATCAGGGGATCCCTCTCCCCAGAAAACCACCACAAAGTGCACTAACCTGCATGGACTCAGTTTTCCCAGTGCAACTTGCAGAGGTTTCTAGCAGAGCCGTTCCAGCCTCCCAGCCAGTAGCAGCCCCAACACCAGGGCAGAACTGTATGGAAGAAACTGGCTATCACTAAACTAATATATATATATATATATATATATATATCAGATATATCTATCTATCTCAGAGTCCCATTTAAACCAATCGGCTAGAAAAATGGGAGATGCTTTCAAACATGTTAATTAACACATTTCATGCCAGAGAGAGAAGGTGGGTGAGGTAATATCTTTTATTGGATCAATTTCTGTTAGTGAAAGAGACAAGCTTTCCAGTTACACAGAGCTCTTCTTCAGGCCTGGGAAAGGTGTAGGCTACGTCTACACTAGAAACTTCAAAGCACTGCCGTGGGAGCGCTCCCACGGCAGCGCTTTGAAGTGTGAGTGTGGTCACGCATGAGCTCTCCCAGCGCTCCCGGTAACCCACCTCCACGAAGGGAATAGCTCCGAGCGCTGGGAGTGCGGCTCCCAGCACTCTGAGCCTGTCCACACTAGCGCTTTAAAGCGCTCAAACTTGCTGCGCTCAGGGAGGTGATTTTTCACACCCCCGAGCCAGCAAGTTAGAGCGCTATAAAATGTAAGTGTAGACAAGACCGTACTCCGAGTGTCACAGCTAAATGCATGGTGGACAGATTGTTTAGCATAAGTAGTTAGCACATATTGTAAGGAACCATTCACGGTAAAGTGACCACTCATTTTCCCAGGTCACACAAGTCCAGTGGGGCTCTGTTCTGGTACCAGGGTCCCCACGTTTACATCTACTCACAGGATCGGTGCCTAGCCACTCATCTCTGCTGTCAGAATCAGCTGCATCAGGAAACTCGGTTGAGACTGAGTTCCACTTTAGTCTGCAGGGGAGCAAACTACAGGTCTGATCCTACAACCAGCTGTGATGTCAGTGGGACCGGGCTGGGGACTGGTCACATGGAGAGGTTTCCAGAGTTGGTGGCTGTGTTTAAACTGGGTCCTTGAATTGTGCTAACCGTGCCGCAGTTAATTCTGGAGCATAATGGGAGCCCAAGACAGAAGCACAAAAATGGAGTTAGAAGCCCCAAAATATACATATTTTTGAGAGATCTCGATCTATGTAAGTGCTAGATGATTATCTAGATAAATAGATAATCAAGACCTATGAATCTATACAAAACAGGAAATGACTGCCTAGGAAAGCATACTGCGGAAAAGGATCTGGGGGTCATATTTAGCTTGTGGTCCACTATGAGTCAACAGTGTAACGCTGTTGCAAAAAGTGCGAACATCATTGTGGGATGTATTAGCAGGAGTGTTGTAAGCAAGACACAAGAAGTAATTCTTCTGCTCTACTCTGCGCTGATTAGGCCTCAACTGGAGTATTATGTCCAGTTCTGGGCGCCGCGTTTCCAGACAGATGTGGAGAAATTGGAGAAAGTCCAGAGAAGAGCAACAAAAATGATTAAAGGTGTAGAAAACATGACCTATGAGGGAAGATTGAAAAAACTGGGTTTGTTTAGTCTGGAAAAGAGAAGACTGAGAGGGGACATGGTAACAGTTTTCAAGTACATGAAAGAAGGAGGAGGTGGAGAAGAATTGTTCTTTTTAACCTCTGAGGATAGGACAAGAAGCAAGGGGCTTAAATTGCAGCAAGGGAGGTTCCTGACTGTCCGGGTGGTTAAGCACTGGAATAAATTGCCTAGAGAGGTTGTAGAATCTCCAACATTGGAGATTTTTAAGAGCAGGTTAGACAAACACCTGGTCAGGGATGGTCTAGAGCAGGGGTGGGCAAACTTTTTGGCCCGAGGGCCACATCCGGGTGGGGAAAGTGTATGTAGGGCCATGAATGTAGGGCTGGGGCAGGGGTGCAGGAGGGATGCAGAATGCAGCAGGGGGTTTGGGGTGCAGGGCAGGGGGTGCGGAGTGTGAGAGGGGGCTCAGGGCAGGGGTGCAGGGTGCGGGGTGCAGGAGGGGTTGGGGTGCAGGCTCCGGCCCAGCACCGCTTACCTCGAGCGGCTCTGGGGTGGCAGCGGCACGCAGGGGGGCTAAAGCAGGCTCCCTGCCTGCCCTGGCCCCAAGCCACTCCCGGAAGTGGCCAGCATGTCTGGCAGTGGCTCCTGGGGGTGGGACAGGCGGCTCTGTCACGCGCTGCCCTCACCTGTGGGTACCAACCCCGAAGCTCCCATTGGCTGCGGTTCCTCGTTCCCGGCCAATGGGAGCTGCACGGGGCAGCGCGCGGAGCCCTCTGCCCCCTCTCCTCCCCAGAGGCCACAGGGACATGGTGCCAGCTGCTGCTGGGAGCAGCGCAGGGCCAGGGCAGGCAGGGAGCCTGCCTTAGCCCCACTGTGCCACGGGGCTGGCAATCCCGTGGGCCGGATTGAACATCCTGACGGGCCGCATCCGGCCCGTGGGCCGTAGTTTGCCCTCCCCTGGCTTAGGTAATATTCAGTCCTGCCACGAGTGCGGCGGAGTGCGGCGGACTGGCCTAGCTGAGCTCTCGAGGTCCCTTCCAGTCCTATCAAGATCTCTCCAACCTTTAACCTGCCAGGAGCTGCCCTCAGGAGGACTCTGGATCCCTCCCCAATCACAGCACTAACCCCTCCCCCAGCTTTGGATGTTTGCAATTTACAAAGGGGGCGTGTGTGTGTGTGTGGGGGGGGGGGGGGATGACACCAGAGAGCTTCACAGACACCCCCCTCCCCCGGCCATCCAGCACACCAGGCGCTGCTGACTTTCAAATGCTTTTCTTCACACGTGTTTCTCTTGACGTGAAAGGAACGAGGAGTCCTTGTGGCACCCTAGAGACGAACACATTTATTTGAGCACAAGCTTTCGTGGGCTACAGCCCACTTCATCGGATGCCCACGAAAGCTTGTGCTCGAATAAATGTAAAAAGACCAGGAGTCCTTGTGGCACTTTAGAGACTAACAAATATAGTGTTAATGTGTTCGTCTCTAGGGTGCCACAAGGGCTCCTGGTCTTTTTGCGGATACAGACTAACAGGGCTGCTACCCTGAAACCTCCTTACCTTGCAGCCCTGCAGAGCGCCGGGCAAAGGGGGAACTAGCCGGAGCGGAGATTGCTGAAGGGTTTCAGTCGCTCTCCGAGCCCGAGCGAGCAGGGGGTGGGGGTGCGGGGGCTGCGAAGGGGTTTCTTTGCCCGTGTCGCCAGATCTCCGCCGGCCCCGGGCACTCAGGGGGCTCCCGGGGCTCGCCCATTAACACCCCTCACTTACCCGATCGCCTGCCCCGCCGCGCCTACATCTTCAGCACAGCCCCGCGGGGCGCCCGGCACGGGGCTTTCACCAACGGGAGGCTCGGGGCGTCCTGCCCAGGGGGACCTGGGCAATGCAGCGGGACGGGTTTATTTTTGGTCAATGTAAAACAGACCCCACCCCCCTCTTTAAAAGGTGCCTGTCCCTTTGCTGTGCGGCATGAGCGGCAGCCCGCGCCCCGCTCCGCTCCGCTCCCCACTCCCCGCTCGGCCGCCGGCGCCTGGCCCGGGCTCGGCCGCGGATAGGCGCTTTGCCGGCGTGTTGCGATTTGAAATGGCTCACGTGACCGCGCTGTTTCAATCGTTCCACAGCTGCAGCCGCCGCCCCGGCCAGCCCCCTTCCACCCTTCGGGGCTGGGGCAGCCGATTGCCCGCTCCCCGGCTTGCCAGCGCTGCAGCCCCAGCCCAGGAGAAAACAAGCCTTTGGCTGTGCGAATGCGCTTGCTCTAGAGAGATGCCCCCATCCGCTTCAAAACCCCACGCGAAAGAGAACTGCTGCTGCCTTTGTTTCAGCTCCCGCCTTTACCTCATTAACGCGGAAGGGCTTTTGTAAAATACATTTTCTGTTTCACTCTCTGCACGGTCAGCTTCCCGGCTGGATTTCTCCTGGCTTATCGGTCTTCTTGACAGCTTCACTTTTTTTGTCTCTGATCCGATTTGTTCTCATGCAGGAGTACAATACTGCGGTGTCTGTGTTGCAAAAATAACAGCGAGTGTTTTGGGTTAAAAAGAGCGGTTTCCGTTTGGTTTTTTTTTATCGAGTTTTATAACACAATAGTGCACATGTAGATGTTCTTTCAAAAGATAAAAAAGTGGAACCAAATAATAAGCATCAGATGAGAATTTAAAAACAAAATAGTATAGACCACATGTGGTCTATATTCTACCTGCATAGAGCCAGTTGAAGAATTGGGGCCTATATCTGGTAATGAAGACTGTAGCTGTGTGTCAGGAAGAGTCAGAACCAGTGTTGTCAATTCATGAGATTTTCTTTAGTGTCTTGTGGTGTTTGTTGTTTTTTTTCTTAAAGCTCCAGCTCCTGGAGTCATTTGATCATATGAGAATCTCTCAGCTTTATTTGTTTATTTTTAAGTAGGTTTCTAGTCCTCATGAATGTGGAGAAAAGCTACAAAATATGAATCTAAAGGCTCAAACACCAGAAGGCATATACCCCAAATTTATATCATTCTAAAAGTCTAATGATTTTCGAGGCCTCATTCGTGATTTCTGAATGCTTGAGGTCAGGGTGGATAGATTTAAATCAAGACCATTTAAATCATGATTTAAGTCACCAAGTGAAAAGCTTTGATTTAAATAATTGATTTTAATCAGCTTTTTCATTTGTACCTCAGTTATTTTCTAAAGAAAGGTGCATTCTCAATGGTTGGTATAACCATTAAAACATGTTGATTTACAACTAATAGAGTCTTTGCACTAGGTTTGGTACATCTTTCTGCTGCCTAAAAGGGTACACAATAATTATATATGTTCATTTATACTGTTGTGTAGCTTAATATTTTCAGATCCTTATTAATTAATGGTACAACTTTAGTATGTTAGAAAATGGTGAATGATATATTGCTTATTTACTATATAATTTACTTTTGGCTCATGATTCGTGTCAAGCTGCATTAGGACGGTAACTGGAATTTAATTAAACACACAAAAACAGCATCTAAAATTTATTTTTATTAAGAAAAACAAGCCCTTAATACAACACACAACCCATTGTGCCGTATTTAGAACGCTTGACCTCAAAAGTTAGATGTTTTCCCCGTAGGGTGACCAGATGTCCCGATTTTATAGGGACAGTCCCGATATTTGGGGCTCTCTCTTATGTAGGCACCTATTACCCCCCCATCCCCGTCCCGGTTTTTCACACTTGCTGTCTGGTCACCCTATTTCCCCGTGATTTTTTCTGTGTATAGAAAAGCAGGCTTTAACTCAAAGTTTTGATAGAGGCTCATGGATTCAGCATATTAATTTTTTATTTAAATGTTTTAAGAGATTACAATAAGTGTAGGCCTTAACATATTTTGTATTACATTCAGATTTC
Organism: Platysternon megacephalum; assembly: GCA_003942145.1. Taxonomy (NCBI): domain Eukaryota; kingdom Metazoa; phylum Chordata; order Testudines; family Platysternidae; genus Platysternon; species Platysternon megacephalum. The sequence goes on along the minus strand of QXTE01000015.1, from coordinate 12,550,201 downwards.
ATTTTAAACAGGTTTATTTTTAAAAATATATTATAATTTAAATAACATCAACAATCTGATTTAAATAAACATATTAATTTATTAATTTTAATTATTAATTTTTAAATCATCCATTTTTAATCCACCCTGCTTGAGGTTGGCAATACTATAGAACATTTTTGTATGAAGTGTAGCAAAAACAATGTATTTTTTTAAAGTATTAAAATGAACAATAGAAGTATAACAAAACCTCCTAAAATCGGAGGCTTATTTTAAAGGAATTCTTTCAGCTCAAATTTGACCCCAAATTTAGGTTTTGTACTTCTATAGACCAAACTGCAGGATCCAGCACCTATCCAAGTATGGTGTGTTTCCTCTCTTTCTGGTGAAAGGATGACATGTAACCACATGTTAAGAGAACATTTTTTAGAAATAGTTTATATAAAATTTTGACCCAGGTGGCAAATACATCAATACTTTCTAAACAAGTCAAAAGTCTCTCGTCTAACAATTGGTGTTTTAAGTACAACCGTCAAGCAAATAGTATATGAAACCAATGCTTAACATAAAATGAAGTAAAGAAAATCAATTAAAGTTATGCACGTTTCCTTAAGGAATAGCAATTTAAAACTGCAATGCAGACAGAATCAGAATGGGAAATGTAGGTGACAGTGACACAGACAGACTGAATCTTCCTCATGCTACTGTGGGAATTTGAATGACAGCTCTCTGCCTGAGCCCTAAATAATACACGTTGTTACTTTTGCATAGCGGTTTTGAGGAATGTATTAACTTGCGATCACTATGGCTCATGAATTGTTGGATTGTGAATAAGCTTAATGAGTTAACTCCTCTGCAACTCCATTCAGGGATGGATTGATAAAGCTCCATGTGAGGGCTGAAATTCTGTGATTTGGTAACAATTTCGTAGCTACACGGTGTACAAATGATGGGCCACGGGTTCCCAATTGCTTCATTGCTCGCCCTGCTGAATCACTGGCAGTATAGGTCACTAAGGGTATGTCTACACTACCAGCCGAATCGGCGGGCAGTGATCAATCCAGCGGGGATCGATTTATCGCGTCTAGTCTAGACGCGATAAATCGACCCCCGAGCCTTCTCCCGTCGACTCCTGTACTCCAGCGCTGCGAGAGGTGCAGGCAGAGTCGACGGGGGAGCGGCAGCAGTCGACTCACCGCGGTGAAGACACCACAGTAAGTTGATAAGTACGTTGACTTCAGCTAAGTTATTCACGTAGCTGAAGTTGTGTAACTTAGATCCATTCCCCCCCCTCCCCCCAGTGTAGACCAGGGCTCAAATGTAGAAAACAGAATGGAATGTACTTTTCTATTGCACATTCTGTGCTCAAAGAATTGCAAATGTAATCAGATTCCCGGGACTTCATTGACAATGGGCTTGTACCAAGGAGGTGCAGTAACTTCAGAGTTAGACAAACACAACGCCCTAATGCAATCAGTAGTAGTTCATAGGGAAGCCCATCACAGGAGAATCTTAGAATGCTGATGTAAACCAGGCAAAACTATGGCCCACACCCAATGCAGTTCAGTCTCACTTCGAATGATAGTCTGCTTTTTGCATCACAGCTGGTCCCATCCACAAGCAGCCAACCATATTTAAATGAAGGAGATGCAGTGGGCAGGCTGTGACTTTGGGAGCTTGATTTCCTTAAAGCAACTCCACTGAAGTCAATGGAGTTAAACTGGTGCCAAACAGATTGAGGCCCCGTTACTAGCATCGACACAGCCTATAGTATCAGGTTAATGGAGGACCTGATGGGAACCTGTTTTGGAAAAGGTCCTTTTCCGCAAAACAATGGTCATGAAGCTATAGGACTTGGAACAAGAGATTGCATGAGAGTGGAGAGGTGAAAGAAAGTGAAGAAGAGAAAATACAGTACCAATTCTGTACATAATATATGGGGTGTTTACTAGACAGCCACTAATAACAGTACATCAGATGATATTATGGAGATTTTTACATTGGATTTCTTTGGGCCATCCCAACCAGCTTTCTATCGGAGGCAACATTATAATCCAATCTAGGGCACAAACAAGGCTCCTCCATCCCTCTCTAGCATGCTTTTTGCCAGAATGGCTACCTTGTGTTTCTATAATTTAACTCTTTTATAAGGATAGGTTGTTGGCCTATTGCTCCACCCCCAGCCTGGAGGACCAGCGGCCTTCTTTTCATCTGCTCCTACCCTTTGACCTGTCCAATTTGCATGGCCCTATCAGGAGTTAAAACTCACACTGGCATAGTTCTCAGGGTCCTTGGAGCACAACAAGCCTTTCCCCCATGGCAAGGTGTGGTCCACAGGGAGGGAGATTGCTATTAAAGGCTATAGTACAAGGACAGGTATTGCTAATTCTAGTCTTACATTAAAAACTGCAAACCTACTGTAATATAAACTGATTGAGCTTTCTTTCCTTCCAGCTAATTGGTTTGATGATTTGCTGTTGATCATGGTCTTTTATGAGCTAGATCATGGCCAGATTTTAGTGGGTGGCAATGGTGGGATTTTCTTGGTTGTTTGGGGTGTGTTTGCTTTTTTGAATTTTTCCTAATCCCATGAGTATAAGTATAAAGTGGGTTAAAATTGTGGATGATTCACTTAGTCACATTAGCCTTAATCTCTGGAGGGATCCTGGCTACATTGAAGTCAATGGGACAGTTGCCATTTCTTCCCAGGGGCCAGGATTTCCCCCTTGTAAATTATCACTCCCCATCCCCCACATCTGCTTCATACAGGTAGCTACTTTTACCAACAATTCGATTCATCACAGCTCAGAGTGAGGGACTCGATCTCCCTTGTCAGCCAGTCGTCAATGTTTCAGGCCAGCCATTCCCCTGTGAAACCCAATGCCTGGACATGTAAAAGGATCACTTAGACGCCAGGCCCAGAGCCCCACCTTAGGGCACACACTTATTTTTTTATTTCTCCCCATTCAGAGCATTGTTTCTAAGCAACAGAAGAAAGCTTCAGCCTTGTGTGAAGCAGTAGCCTGGTTTCCTTCAGCTGCAGCAGAGGCAAAGGAGGAACAACAGCATCAAGAGTGAATTCCATCCTAAAGCTTCCAGGAAATAGAGAGATTCCAAAGCCCCGATCCTTTTAATAACCATTGTACAAGACAGAGAGTCTGACGCAGGTAATGGACTATTTCTCATATACAGTGCGTGTGTGTGCGTAAAAAGACGGTATACAGTCCTGTTGGTAGGATTATTAACTAGATCATTATTTTTCTTAGGATCTTTACAGTTATCAGTGGATTCCCTTTTTCTGAGGGACTCTCAAATGACAGAAAGATACAGTGTGATTTTTGAGCAGCTTTCAAAATAAGATTAAGGGGAGGCCTTGGATTCCTTAATCTGACATGGTCTGAGCTGCTTTGAAACCCCCTCCTTAATTAAATGAAAGGGTGCATTTATTTATTTGGTGTATGCAATCTGACCAAGCCACAATGTTCTTAAATGCTGCATTAATAAACATTGGGGCCACACTTCAGCTGGAAAAAATCATCTCAATCCTCTTGGCTTCATTGAAGTAAATGAAACGACACTGATTTACAGCAGATGAGGATCTGGCCCAGAATATTTACAGGAATTGTTGTGCTACTTTTAATCGGTTCATGGCGAGCAATTGTGTTGGCATTTTAGCATGCTAATGCTGTACATAAGTGCTGTCGTTTTTGATGCCTATTAAAGAGGGCACCTAAATACAGTGGCGATGGACACATTAGACACACACATATAAACAGCATTCTCACTGCATGTTTGAACCTAAATGTTTGTGGTTTCATTAACTCTATAAACCCGTGGTCGAGGGGAAGTAATGCATGTAATTTGACTTGTGATTCGTGTACAAAACATTGCCATAACTTTGGCTCATACCCTTGTTATCGCCACCCTGGCCTGCTGTAGCCTTCTCCTGTCCAGCCTGTCCTCTTTCCAACCCATTCAACCAAAATCATCTCCTTTGCCCCCCTTTCCAGTCCTGTCACTCAGGGACTACTAATACTCCCACATTAGGTGGATGGAGAAACAGGAAAAGCCTTAGGAGCTGGGAGAGTTGGTGAGCAGGATCTGTTCTGATGCCCTGTATGGACAATACTAGACACATCTAAATTACTTAACCATGTAGATGCTGCTGTGATGGGTGCTCTAGAAACACGTAAGCTTATAGGCGTCCTACCTAAAAGAGATGTCGCCCCTCCCTGCTCGAATCCCTGCACTGGCTTCCTGCCACATTTCACATCACGGTCAAACTCCTCATCCTCACGTTCAAGGCTTGGCACAAGGATACCCCCGAACTGTTACTGCTGTTGTTTACTTGTATTACCAAAACGTCTTGTCTGCTTTCCTTTCCTGTTACATCCCCACTGGCGTACTACTACTCTGCCACTTCTGCGGCGCCCATGTTTTTGCAGGGGTATTGAAATAGTTTGTGCTAATTCATCGATGGCTTTGGTTCAGTCCTTGTGATATTGACACATAGTGATCTGTCTTTCTGTTCCTTTCACTCTTTAGGCTAGATCTTAGTACACAGTCTGGGTTGCGGCAGCCTCCCCACCAACTAGAACCCCCCCGCCCCATCCATGGAAAGGAAACGCCTGAAAAAAGAGATTGAAAAACTCTTGTAAGTACCGACTGCCAGGTAGTTCCCATACTGCACTATAGCTAGCAATGACTGTGTTCTAAAGGTTCTGTCTCACATACCTTACATGTGTCCTCTGCCTTTCCCTTGTGGAAAGTCTGGGAAGCCTTCCCTGGGCATGCTCGCCAGCTCCCACTGTCCTCCTTTTCTATGCACTAGATAGGTAAACCGCCATGATTCAGAGCCTACCACTGCCCTGAGCTATGCACATAGAGAACTCATGCTGGCAGTGTGGGTTATGGTTCCTGTCTAGTGCCTGGACCACACAAACAGGTAGGGTCTGGGCACTAGAGTTACTGCCTTTAAGCTAACAGGCTATATCCTTTACCTCATGTAGTAGAAGGTCATGCTCTTAGATCCAGAGAGTCTGGGTTCCTCTCCACGTACAGCTTCTCCAGAGATGTAATTCAACTTCCATTATATTCAATAGGAGGCTCCCACCCGACTTCACTGAGGCTCCTTGTTTGAGTGAGTATGCCCCAGTCTGAGTACAGGTTGCAGCTTCAGAAACCCAAACCCCAATGAAGCAGCCCTTGCAGGCTGGTGGTGGTGCAGTGACATCCCTACTGTGTGCTCATTGCTTTTATTGCAACAGCAACACCAGCAAAGAGCCAGGGAAGCCTGTCCCAAGCAGGACTTCAGGCTGAATACTTTGCTTACCATGGCCCTCTCCCTTTATTTCTAAGCCTTTGGGGGATGCAGACTGCCAGGTCCATAGCTCAGAGTATAGAGATGGACGCTGAGATTAAGGCTTTCCATGTCAGAAGGAGGCTGCCATCAGCGTCTGGGATACCTGCTGAACCTTGCAGCAGATTGTGAAGCTTGTGAACTACAGTAAACGCAGCCCTGATTGTACGCTGGCTTTTGAGAGTTGCCTTACTCCATCTTCTAATGCAGTGGATTGCCTAGCACAGGCTGTAACTCAAAGCTGCTCTCTTGCTTTTAGGGGAGATTATGTTGGCATCAGACTTCGGGAAAATGAATTCGACCCGAAAGGAAGACAGCAGCCCACCTTTCTCGATGATATGGTAACCAGACGACTTCTTATTCTAATCTTGCATTCTTAATTCCTGAATGAAAGGACTGAAGGGTGCCTGGTTTGATGCAGTTAAATAACTTGCTATTAGTATCCATAAACAAATGTGGTTTATCTAGAAGAGAGGGAAACTATCTAGAGATCAGTTGCATATAACATTTTCAAAAGTACCTAAATCCCCTTTTCAAAAGAGACAGGTTCATAAATCCCACTGACTTTCAATGACCCTAGACTCTTATGTTCCTAAGTCACTTAGTTTTTGAAAATGTTACTCCAGCCATATGAGAGCTAAAATGAACTGATTTTACCTGGTATTAACTCATTTGGATCTAATTCAAATGGACAGAAGCAAACTATGTGGTGTAATTCCTTGGGGACCAACTGTATTAATCATGCTTACAGCAGTCAGTTTACTAGCATAAACAGGCTTAATGAGGCCTTCTTTGGCCAAGGCCAAGCCATTTAACCTCAGTTTCCCCATCTCTAACATGGAAGTAATATTTATCTGCTACTTGGTCTTGATGCAGAAATTCCTGGGTAACATTCCACGGCCCTGTGCTGCTCAGGAGATCAAACTAGATGCTCATAATTATCCCTTCTGGGATAAAAAAATAAGTTATGAAACCTACCACATGGTGACTGTCGTGTGAGGATTAGTTAGGTAATGTTTGTGAAATACAAGATTCCCATTGACTTCAGTGGAGCCAGGATTTCTTCCTGTTATTACACTTGTAGATGGAAGATATCCATTATTTTACAGACTTCTCTGAAAACTTGTTTTTAGTGATATGATGACTTTACATGGTTGCAGGGATCCACTCACCTGAAGTCAGTTGCAGGCCTGGAGCGTCTTTTCACTTATAGATCAAGTTAATCTTTATGCGATCACTTGCTAACATCCATAAAGGAAAAAAATCTAGAAGTCAGAGGTGGGCAAAGCACAATATTATTCACTTTATAGCCCTATAAACGTTCTATGAGATGGTCTCAGGATATTGTGACCAGTCAACTGTGACAAAGTTCAGCATCTATTGTACAGCTAAGGAAAAATATGTGAAATTGATAAGGAAGGGCTTTTGAGAGGCTAGTAGATGAAGCCTTGACTCCACCCTCCCCAAAGGCGCCAGCCAATGAAGATGAACCAGCATCGAGGCAGAAGTAAGCTGTGCCTGGCAAAGGGCTGGTGCAGCTTTCTTTCCCTTGGAGCAAAGGAGAATCAGGATTCAAGTGGAGCTCCTCTAGTCCCAGGTCTGCACCTTACTTGGGGCTCATGGCAAATCCACGCTCTAGCCCAGAGTGCTGTCAAATGCACAAAGGTAACAAAGAGAGAAGTTTCCCCCCCCCTCCTTTCAGTTATAATCACCCTGGGTGTTGTACTGATGGCAGGTGCACACTTTTTAGATTTTCAAGCGGATGGCGTCCCTTTAAATTATCATAGCATATTGTATTCCCCCAGGATCAGCTCTGGGGGTGCCCCATTCTGCGATGGAGCTTTATGGCTGTCCTTATGTCTGGCAGAAAGCCCCAGAATGAGCGCCAACGTTTAGTTTGATGTCTCCGTTCAGAGACCATCAAAATGTAAGTCGCGGAATGTAGCCTTCAGCTATAGGGCACAGGACTCAGCCTGCCTGGAGGCAAGTTTTGCTGTATTCATGATCTGCAAATGATAAGGTGCTAGAACAGGATGAGCTGGGTGGCCTATTCAGGCGGCCCCTGCAGCAGCTGATCACAATGTTTCTCATTTTACAAAATAGCATTTATGATTCTATCTATCTAGGTGGATGTGGTCCCCAACACAGTAGTATGCAATCACCTCTCAGCCTTTAAGGTATTTATCCTCACCACACCCCAGGTGAGGTAGGGCAGTGCTATTGTACAGATGGGGAACTGTGGCACAGAGACTACAGGCCAGAGTTTTAAAAGGCATTTAGGTGCCTAGTGGGATTTCTAAAGCACCGACGTGCCCAGCACCCATTGAAATCAATGAGTTTTAGGCACCTCGGTGGTTTTGAAAAGCCCACTAGGTTCCTAAATAGCGTTAACAATCTGGCCCTAAGTGACTTGCCCACGGTCACATAGGAAGTCTGTAGCAGAGTAGCAGTCCGAGGCTAGTGCCCTCACTCCTGCACCATCCTGCCTTTCTGTTCTGCTTTCAGGCTCATTACGACTTGGCCATCAATGTTGCTTTACTGTGGCTGAATGATTCAGAAGCCCAAAGTCCTTTGGCAGAAGGGAAAAGGTGAGTATGAACAGATGGAGGCCCCAATCCTGCAGTGGACTTACACCAGTGTAAAACTGGAGTAACTCAGGCATGAATCAGGTCCAATATCTTTCAGGCTAACCCTCTTTACTTATATTCCCTCCGATTATCCTGGATAGGAATTTGCCGCTTCACAGCAGATACATCTATCCCAACCGAACTGAGAGAGAAGCCATGATTTTATCATTTTACGCTGGGACCTTAATGGTAAGGAAGAAATAATGGTAGCAAGATCTTTTGTTCTCCAGCAAGCTTCCCAGATGAACAAAATACTAGACGTGCCGTGTACTGTGCGAGAGTCCATGCAATGCAATGTACATATGTTTTTAAATATTACAAAACTGTCTAATTTTCATCAAGGGATGGGAGTTGTAACCTTTGGTTAAACACAGTAAAGATTAGGCACCCTTAGCATGTAGCAATCTGATGGAGACTAGGGAGGTGAATATCTTGTCTCACAAACAGCTTTTAACATCAGGAATATCAAAGAAAATGATGATAAAACAATAGTCTGAACAGTTACAGCACAATGATCAAGTCAGAGCTACACAGTGGTCTACGAAAGCCCACGTTTCAGAATGTCCCGTGACATGCACAGCGATCCACAGATCTAATGAAGGAGCAGTGGAGGAATCAGTCCTGGTAGCAGAATGCTCTCGCCCCAAGTTTTGCTGATCTTTATGCAATGACGTGTTTTAGGCACCACGTTAGATCTGCTTCAGTCAGATTCCTGCTGTGTTCCACTGTGTCTTCTCTGTGGCAGAAGGTCACAAGAGCAAATGTCAATGGGGCCATAGCACCTACATGAGGCAACACTAGACGTGCATGTCAGGTACCTAGCCCATAGGGTAACACTGGAAGTTAAAATCCTTCTAGTTGGTAAGGACTCTACAGGACGGGGTGTCATCTGGATTCTACATATTTATTAATTCAAAACCAAAAATACCCACCCCAAGGACTAAACCCCTTTCCTGACCTGCTTTCACAGAACAGCATCCCCATTGAAGACGTCTTTGGGATTTACAGCACGGGGCCCTCGGCAACACGCTGGCACCGCTCTGCCAAAGTGAGTGGCAAGATTGTAGAGGCCTTTTTCTAATTGTTTGAAGCTGGCATCAGCTGGGTCTGTGCTGCAGCAGCTGTTGTTTATACCCGCTCTCCTGTGTGAATAAACAGAGCGGATTTAGTTGCTCAGCAGGCAATTACGGTTATCTGGCCAGTGGGGATTCTGACACAAATGAGCGGAGGAGAGCTGACCCAGCACCACACTGATAAGCTTTCTGCCGTCCATTACAAGCAGTTAAATACCAGCCAGGGCCATGCAGTGGAGGAGGCTGCCTGGTTTCTATTTTAAATTGCCGCTCGCTGGTTTCCACTTTGTTTGCTGGAGCTATATTAGGGATGGATTCTCTGGATAGTTTCATCCCATCCTTAATTAATCTGGGCCAAACTCCTGCCATCCAAACTCTGAGCATGCTCCATTCCAAACACCTTGTCTCGATCCCTGGGCAGCCTGCCTTTTCTGAGATCCTCTTCCAGTCCCCTGAGCACAGCCCCTCCAAGGGACAGGCCCGTGCCTCCACTGCCCTTTGAGGTGGGACTCTGGCATCCAGCCACTCTGACTGGCTCTCTGGGTTACAGCCCCCTGGTTGCCAACTGTGATATCTAGCAGGCCCAGCGGTCTTGGCACCAGCAAGAATTTCCCGCTGGGAATCTGTGGACAGTAACTGTTTGCAGTGACAGAGAAGCAGCTTCTCCAAAATAAAAAGTATGATTTATTTTGCCATACCATTCACAGCACTCAGGGCAATGGATTTAAAACAGAGATCCACGCATACTGTCTTACCTCCGCGTGGCTTTCCCCTCAGCCCACGGGCAGAGATGACTTAGCCCTGGTGCTCCTCTGCTCTCTTGGGCACCAAGTTACAGCAGGCCCCTGATTCCCAGTCAGTCTCTGTGTCAGCCGACAGCAGTTGGCAAGCTGCAGATTCTCAGCTGTTACCAGGATGGGGTCTGAGGCGTCTTCTTTCCAGGGCTAGAAACCTGGCTCGTGTTTGAGGGGATGCTCCTTACCTAGGCCTTTGTTGTACCTTTCCAGCCTGGTTTCTTTAACAACCCCTTTTGATCTATGTATTGAGCAGGGTGGGTGCAAGGATGTTTCGCGCCCTAGGCGAAACTTCCACCTTGCACCCCCCCGCCCCCCGAGCCCTGTGGCAGCTCTCCACCCCCCCCCCCGCCCTGAGGCACTCCCCCCTGCAGCAGCTCCCCCTCCCTCTGCCCTGAGGCGCCCCCCCACAACAGCTCCCGCCCTGAGGCCCCCCCCCACTGCAGCTCCCCCTCCCTCCGCCCTGAGGCGCCCCCCCTGCGGCAGCTTCTGCCCTGAGGCGCCCCCCCGCGGCAGCTCCCCCTGGCCCGGGGAGCCGTGCAGCAGGTCCCTGCCCCAGCTCCCTCCGCCTAAATGCCGACGACGACCGGGGCGGCCGAAGAACCCAAAATGCCGCCCCCCAAATGCTAGCGCCCTATAATGGGTTGCACCGGCCCTGGTATTCAGACAGGGTGATATCACACAGATACCCTGAGAGGCATATGATAATAACAATACAAGCTTCCTAGCATAGGGGCTGGAACTACGGGTGCTGGGGGTGCTCCCGCATCCCCTGGCTTGAAGTGGTTTCCATTATATCTAGGTTTTACAGTTTGGTTCAATGGCTCTCAGCAGCCCCACTATACAAATTGTTCCAGCCCCCCTGGTTCCTAGTTCCCCGCCCACCTGCTGAAGAGAATTTTTTTTAAATGCATTTACTGTACAGGGGAAAATCAGGATGCTGCCCCGATCCAAACGTGAGACTCTGTACTACGGCTGGCTGGACGTGTGCAGCAAACTTTCTGAAGCACTTTTCACTCTCAGGCCTTATCTGCACTGAGGATTTCCATAGGAATTGAAACACTACATCAGATTTGTGGTGCAGCTAGTTCGGAAGACTGTCTTTGACAGTGAACACTGCCAGATGCTTCAGAGGAAGGTGCAGGAGCCCCACAATATGCAGATGTGGGACAATTTGTCTCCCATGAAGGTCTAACCCTAATCTCCAATAATTCGAGTTTGGTAAACCCTGAAGCGGGAAGTTTGTGTGTCCCCCACATCCCCAAATGTGGCTATTTTATTTCCTCTGATTTCAGCCATTAGTTGCTAGCCATGAGGGCAACGTCTATAGGGTGTTTCCAGTTAGAAGTAAGCTAAATGGGGGTCACCACCATTACATCAGTTTGCCCTGTCTACGTGTGTGTTACTCTGATAGCTGGAATTGGGGCAAATTCCTGGTGTAAACAAGGCCTGAGAGGGATCCCACAGCTCCCTCCTCCCCCCTTTCCAGATGGCTCTCGTACAGCATGCTACAATAGCCATGGAAATGCTTACATCCGCCTATGCTGATGTGTGGATTTTTGCCAATAGCAAGTTAATTCTGTTGAAAACTGCATTCTGGCAGCTTTCTGCAGTAATATTATCTCCCCAGGCAAACTGAACTTCCCCCTTGGCCTGTCTCTTCCTACCAATCTTCAGGCCACTTCCCCCTCTTACAGATTTTGCAGACCTTCTGCGTGAATCATTTTTGCCTTATATACTAGTAAGGCAGCATGTCAAGTAGATGAATTTAGCTGGCATGTGGAGGTTAAATGCAAGTTTTGAGATGAGTTATAGTTTCTGTTTGCACATGGAAGGAGTACTGCAGAAAGGGATCTGGGAGGATCACAAGCTAAATATGAGTCAACAGTGCAACACTGTTGCAAAAAAAGCAAACATCATTGTGGGATGTATTAGCAGGAGTGCTGTAAGCAAGACACGAGAAGTAATTCTTCCACTCTACTCCTCACTGATTAGGCCTCAACTAGAATATTGTGTCCAGTTCTGGGTGCCACATTTCAGGAAAGATGTGGAGAAATTGAAGAAAGTCCAGAGAAGAGCAACAAAAATGATTAAAGGTCTAGAAAACATGACCAATGAGGGAAGATTGAAAAAATTGGGTTTGTTTAGTCTGGAGAAGAAAAGACTGAGAGGGGACATGATAACAATTTTCAAGTCCACCTCTACCCCAATATAACGCGACCCAATTTAACATGAATTTGGATATAACACGGTAAAGCAGCGCTCCGGGGGGGCGGGGCTGCGCACTCCGGCGGATCAAAGCAAGTTCGATATAACGCGGTTTCACCTATAACACGGTAAGATTTTTTGGCTCCCGAGGACAGCGTTATATTGGGGTAGAGGTGTATGTAAAAGGTTGTTACAAGGAGGAGGGAGAAAAATAGTTCTTCTTAACCTCTGAGGATAGGACAAGAAGCAATGGGCTTAAACTGCAGCAAGGGGGTTTTAGGTTGTACATTAGGAAAAACGTCCTAACTGTTAGGGTGGTTAAGCACAGGAACAAATTGCCTAGGGAGGTTGTGGAATCTCCATCATTGGAGATTTTTAAGAGCAGGTTAAACAAACACCTGTCAGGAATGGACTAGATAATACTTAGTCCTGCCACAAGTGCAGGGGACTGGACTAGACGACCTCTCAAGGTCCCTTCCAGTCCTACGATTGTGTGATCCAACGACACTAAAAGTCCTAGACCCAAACCTATTTAAAAACCCTAGGCTCAAAATGCTCCCACAAGATGCTGAGCTCCCTGGCTGTGATACAGCAAAGCGCTGAAGCACGTGCTTGACTTTAAGCACATGTGTAGTCCCATTGGCTTCAATGAGGCCATCTACATGCTTAAAGTTACACGTGATAAGTGCTGTGCTGGACTGGACGCTGATTGCTTAACAACTTGCAGGATCAACCGAAGACATTGGCATTTCTAGGCCTGGCTGCTTGGCTGTATGGGGACCTGTGTTTTAAAACCATCAAACATTTTCAAAATGCTATTATTTTCTTTGCTCCACACTGAAATACACAACCACACCAAGACAAATAATAGACACAAGGCCGCTGGGAGTGTGCCTATTTATAAAGCTTTATCACTTATCTAACCCTTATCCTGTTACAGGGATGGCTGAGTTGTGGACTCAGATTCCCTGCCTTGCCAATCAAGCCACGTATTGAATTAAAACTTGGAGTGCACGCACAGACTTGCTGCACCATATGTGGTCTGCAGTGAATGCTTGGTCACTGAAGACTTTATGGACAGTATTTTGTTTTTAGCCAGCTGAATAAGATCAATGGTCTCGTTGAAGAGGCCACCCCTGGGAAAGGTAGGCCTCGCTTTGCACCTCAGTCAATGAGTCTCATTCTTGTGTAGGCGTTGTCTTCCTCTGACATTTGTTCAGAGAAGGTTCAGTGTCTACTTCCATCAAATGCAGGACCAGACACCCTCCTACTGGAAGGGGTCACAAAGAGATGGACAAGCAGGTGTGAGTGCCATCCTCTGACCTCCCAAGGTCTTTCCCCATCAAAGATCCAGTAGATTATCTCTTTACGGTGATGCCAAAAAGATGACAAGGAAATGCAGTGAACCACATTGGAGGGTGCCGTTACTTACAAGTCCTATACAAGTTGTGCATGAGCTGTTACACTGAACAAACTGATAGGACTGGGACTGTGATTTTGTTGTTTGTAGTGCCTAGAGGGTCCACCTGGGAATGGAGCTGAACTGGAGCCTTCATTGTGCCAGACACTGCATACAATGAGAGTGTGTGCCTTCCCTTAAGACCTTACAATCCAAATAGAGCGACAGAGAGAGTAGAAGAATGGAAGCAGCAGCATCCTTGTTTTGCAGACGGTTGATCAGCCACAAAGAGATATTAAGTGACTATCCCAAGGCAGGATAGGAAATCTGTGGCACAGCCAGCAGTTGAACCCAGAACTTCTGAGGCTCAGTCCTGTGCTTTAACCAAAAAACCATCCTTCCTCAGTCCTAGAAATCTTAGCCAAATTTAGGAATCCAATATCTACATCTTTGCACCTCTCAGCATCATACCCATAGCTGTGAACGTCCCCCTTGAAGTGAAACCTAGCAGAACTTCCTTGTGGGATCACATGTAAGGACCTGACGCAGCCATTGAGATCTCCCCCTTCCCCTGATCAAGTATCGTGGCCACACATAGGGCTTGATCCTGCTCCATTAAAATCTATTTTGCTATTGACTTGAACAGGAGAAAATTCCAGCCTATAATTGGGGATTCAAATGTCATCATAAAGCCATGTTACCTGGAGGGAGTTGCAGTTGCTAAGGTGAGAGTGAAGAGGCATCTTGGCACTGCTGAGCTCATAGGAGGGGGCCTGGTACGTCCCATGCCTCCCAGACAAAAATGATCTGCATTTGGAGACAGAGGTCCTGAGTTAGCAAGGGGTTTAAGCGTATGACTAACTTTAAATATGTGAGAAGTTCTGCTGAAATTAATCAGGGCCAGAATCAGGAGCTAAACTGTGACTTTGTCAGGAACATAAGGCATTTTCATTATGGTCCACAGAATATCCAGCCAGGTAGTGACATGGATTCATTAAGGAGAACCAGTCTCTTCTGGCTCCTGCCACTCATGATGATGCGTTTCATAAACTCAGCAATTGATGAACTGTTTTTTATATTTCCACCAGAGGCTCATGAATCAGCTGCAGTCAGCAAACATTAGTAGTAAAATGGGCTCATTCCAGAAGCTCATTAATTGTTAAATTAATTCTACACCCACTAATTTTGTTTCATAGTAAAACACTCCAAATCCACCTAAGAACATGAGACAGCACTGCCAGAAGAGCAGCATCTGGAATGAGGCAGGACACATGTCCAAAGTGGGCTTAATCCAGATTCTCAGTTTGCCTCTAATTGCAGTCAGACAAAGTTTTTGACCCCTCAACTCTGATTACTGCATGTCAGTCGTGGTTAGACATGGAACCACTGATTCCACATGCAAGTTCAGATGCGGAGCCTCTCAAAATTGCACATGCAAACTTCTGGGTGCAAACAGAGGCCTTTTTTAATGGTTCGAAATAACGGGTACTGACTGTTGTCAAAGTAAAGATCCTCCATGTCACTGAAGTGCCACTGGAGGCACACAGCTGAACACTGGGTCACACTCCCAGCTGATGTAAACTGACAGAGCTGCCTTGATTTCAAGCTAGCCACACCAATTTACACCAGCTGAGAATCTGGCTCCCTGTCTTTAAGGGCGAGGCGACACTATGAACCTTACCGTGGCAGCGCACTGTTGTCTTGCACAATGATGTGCACAGTTGGTTAAAAAACCACAAACATTTTAGTGAAATTGTTTGTTAAAAATTTGTCAAAATTTCAAAAACTCTGACTGTTTTCAATCAGCTCTAGTTCTAGGTGAGCATATGCTTGGGGCAACCTGGGCTACAACACGATCCCCCAACATTAGCCGTGTCGTCCCAGCCACGCTACAGAAGCGCTCAGTTTCTCGAACATGGAATCTGTAACCGTGCAGCAGCCACGCGCTGGCAGTGTGGGACTTGTAGGGTATGTCTGCACAGCAACTAGACACCTGCGGCTGGCCCATGCCAGCTGACTCAGGCTTGTGGGGCTCAGGCTGCCCGGGCTCTAAGATCCTGCAAAGTGGGAGGGTCCCAGAGCTCGGGCTGCAGCCCAAGCCCGGAAGTCTACACAGCAATGAAACAGCCCCACAAGCCTGAGTTGGCTGGCATGGGCCAGCCGTGGGTTTTTCTTTGCCGTGTAGACATACCTGAAATGTAAATGGCTCCTCAATGCCTATCTGACAATACAACCGGTTCTGGCCATGTCATCAGCTGTAGAACGAGCCCATGACCACTCTTCCTTTCCCACAAACAGGGAGCAAGTTACTGGAGAAACGGAATCCAGATGGGAACTAACATATGAAAGAGCCAAACTAGCACCACAGTTGGATTTGACTCTAAAGGGGCCTTGCAGGCTACAAGTGGGTAGCTAGTCAGGAGAGTCTAAACTCAATTTAAGGGCTGGTAGAAAGGCAGATGGAGGCTTCTTGATACACAAAGGCCACGTAGACCTGGGAAGTTGTACACAAGCTTCCTAACAGTACCCCCAGCTTTGGGAGGACCACCCGCTCCACAGGTGAGAGAGTTCACTTCTATTACCATCTGTGTCCTGAGTCTCCTCAGCAGCACAGCATAGTAGACCAAATTTTGCCTCGACTGACATCCTCTGTTGACTTCTGGTGCCAGAGACTCCACTCTTTGGACTTGCATGCAGTTGCATAGGGCATAAGTCAGGGAAGAATTTGATCCATTGCGTGTCGTGCTTTTGTAGCATGGACTCACATGTGGCAGGAGTTTAGCTGAGTCTGCCCAACTCATTTCATTTAATTTCACTTTGGAATTAAAGCTGTTCACAAAAGGGGAGGGGGAAGTAAATGCATTTCCACTAAGTCTGTCCACACTTAAAATACTGCAGCTGCGCCGCTGCGCTTCCATGAAGATATTCCCTACTATGCCAATGGGAGGGTTTCTCTGTCACAGGAGATAATCCATTTCATAGACCTTAAGGCCAGAAGGGAGCATCATGATCATCTAGTTTGATCTCCTGCACATTGCAGGCCACAGCACCTCAGCCACCCACTCCTAGTAGACCCCTAACCTCGGGCTGAGTTACTGAAGTCCTCAAATCATGATTTAAAGACTTCAAGTTACAGAGAAACCACCATTTACACTCATTTAAACCTGCAAGTGACCCATGCCCCAAGCCAATCTGACCCGGGGGAAATTCCTTCCTGACCCCAAATGTATTGATCAGTTAGACCCTGAGCATGTGGGCAAGATCCACCAGCCAAACATCTGGGAAAGAATTTGCTGTAGTAACCCCATCTAGTGTCCCATCACTGGCCGTTGGAGATATTTGCTGCTAGCAGTCACAGATCAGCTACATGCCATTGTTGGCAATCTCATCATACCATCCCTTCCATAAACTTATCAAGCTCAGACTTGAAGCCAGTTAGGATTTTTTGCCCCCACAGGAATGTCTGTTCCAGAACTTCACTCCTCTGATGGTTAGAAACCTTCATCTAATTCCAAGCCTAAACTTGTTGATGACCAGTTTACATCCATTTGTTCTTGTGTCCACATTGGCGCTTAATTTAAATAACTTCTCTCCCTCCCTGGTATTTATCCCTCTGATATATTTATAGAGAGAAATCATATCTCCCCTCAGCCTTTGTTTGGTTAGGCTAAACAAGCCAAGCTCTTTGAGTCTCATCTCACAAGGTAGGTTTTCCATTCCTCTGATCATCCTAGTAGCCCTTCTCCGCACTTGTTCCAGTTTGAATTTGTCTTTCTTAAACATAGGAGACCAGAATTGCACACAGTATTCCAGATGAGGTCTCACCTCTCCGAGAGGCGGTAGCTAGGTCTCCCATCAATCTCCCACCGACCTTGCGCCGTCTATACTGGGGGTCAGATCAGTTTGACTGCGTCGCTGAGGGCTGTGGCTTTTTCATGCCCCTGAGCAATATAGTTATACCGCCCTAATTTCCTAGTGTAGACCAGGCCTAAGTTATTCAGCCTTTCCCCATGGAAGATAAAAATAATGGAGCCATGCGTCTGAGCCTATTCAGCCTTTCCCCATGGAGGATCCTAGAACACAAAATGTTTTTCATCCAAAAATGGCCTTTTTTAAAAAATGAATGTTTTTATGGAAAATCGTCAACATACAATTTTTCCATGAAATTTTTGGTGATATTTTTGACTAACTTTTTTATCTAAAAATTTCTGTTTACCTAAAACCTTGTTTTCTTATTGCCTGTTATCGTCAATGGAAAATTTCAAAAGTGACTTCAATTGAAGTTTTGGTAACAAAAATAAAGTGGTTAAAAACACTGCTGAAAATGCCATGGAAAATGAAAAAAGTATTCGATCTAATGTACTTATGTGCCCCCCTATTACCATAGTCATAGGCTCCGACTCCATGGATGCTCAAGGGCTGGAGCACCCACGGAGAAAAATTAGCGTGCTTAGCACCCATGGGCAGCCGAGCTCCCCTCCCTCCCCCCATTCCCACCCGCCTGTGGCCCCCGCCAATCAACTCCTCCCCTCCGTCCCAGCGCCTCGCACGGAACAGCTGTTCAGCAGCATGCAGGAGGCGCTGGGAGGAAGGGGGCATAAAGAGGTGGGGAAGAGGTGGAGCGAGGGAGGGAAGAGGCGGGGCCAGGGTGGGGCCTTGGAGAAAGGGTTGGAGTTGGGGCAGGTCTTGGGGCTGAGCGGGAATTGAGCACCCCTGGGGAAAATTAGAAGCTGGCACTTGGGACCATAGTACCTGAGCAACTCACTATCTTTATCTACTCTGCCAATACCCGTATAAGATAGCGAAGTGCCATTATGCCCATTTTACAGATGAGGAACAGAGAGACTGTGGCATATTAGGAACTTACATTTAGGTCTCCCAAATCCCAGCCTAGTACCGTAACCACTGGACCATCTCCTGTCAAGAAACCAATCTTATAAACTTCCCTTTCTTATCTGGCATAAAGGACTCAGAGAAAGAGAACTCAGTGGTCAACAGTTTTCCTGAGAGGTGACCTCACCAGCTAAAGTGAACAATAAAAGCGCCAGTGTAAGACTGGCATCAACATACAAAAGCTTTCTGTGTTTGTGTAATTGACCTTCAGGGAGCTAGTCTTGTTCCCGAGAGGGAGCCAATTGTCTCTTTCTCCTGTACTTTTTCTCTGCGCACCAGCTGAAGATAATCCCCGGGCTAAAGTACAGAAAAAGAAAATTGATCTATTTTGTCTGCGCAGGACTTGATACCAATAGACACCAAATAGATCTGAATGTGTTCTCTTAGTAACTGAGTAACTCAGTAACTGAGCTACTGTATGTACAGCACAGACAACAAGCATTCAGCGGACATCACTGGTTTTAGGCCCTGGCTTCCAAGCTAGAATATTACGGTAATACTCCAATTTTAGTGGTTTAGTAAAGCAAAGCACTTCAGCACATGCTCAAGATTAGACATGTGAGTTTCCCCACTGACTTCAGTGCGACTATTCATGTGCTTAACCTTAAGCGTGTACTTAAGTGCTTTGCTAGACCAATGCCACAAAGGTCACCGTATGAGATTTTTAATAGCCACAAGTGGCCAGGACCTCAGTTTTCTGAGATGGCACTTCTGAGAGCACAGTGGGCCATGCTGATACATGGATTTAGTGTTAACTCAAAAGGAAAGTATGCCACTTGCCAAATCGCCAACAGCATTGCCAGAACAGGCCTACTGGGTGACACTGGGCAAGTCGGTGCCTCGGTTTCCCTATCCGTGAAGCACTCAGATCTATCTATGAAAAGGGCTATCTAATATAGAGTTTATATCAGTTCTGATTATAGATCTTCCAGCCATGTGTCAACCAACCCTGTATAGCTTGTGTCTCTGATAGGATCCCAGCACCAGGAGCTGCATCCTGCACCACTGAAGGGAAGTCAATGGGAATGTTAACATTGACTCGAGTAGCAGCAGAGCTGTAGCCCAAGTAGAGTTCCCTCGGCACAGCAGAGCTCTCAGCTTGCAGCAAGTGGTAGCTGACTCCTACCCCAACTGCTCCCTCTACTCCCTGGCAGGGGGGGTGGGAGGGAAGGGACATGTTGGGGTGTGCCAGGACAGAGGGGGAAGGGCAGCATGTGCCTGGGCTATAAAAATTCACTGCTGGAACAAGGTCCCATAGGGCCCCCAGCCAGATGGCCTAAATTAGAGCAGCCCCAGAGATGCTCTCGTTTATGCTGGTATGCCAGGGCCAGCATAGATGTACCAGGAGGATCACAGAGGTAAAACTTTCTCCTTGATGGCCCTGCTAAGCAGACCTCAGCATAGGAGAAAATCAGGCCTACATTAGTAATTGCTCCTGTACTTCAAAATCAGTCTTTGCAGACTTAAGTTCATGACTTTGAAAGTATTAGGAAAGCTCTGGCCTGTTCCAACAGCACACGGCGGTAGTCTATAGGTAGCTCTAACATACTTGGTGTGGCTTAAAGTAAGTGTTACCAAAGCAACTGCCAAAGTTACTGTGGAATTGTAATCAGATTATAATAAACCATATAATTAGCAATGTCTCTGGTGCACTTATAAAACAAATCATTCGTGCCTGGCCTTATTAATATGGACTGCCATCTGGTGTCTGGATAGGGTTACTGCTCTGTTCGGGCACAGCCATGTACCGGTAATCTGTAGAAAAAAGGTGACATTGACCTCGGTCTTGTTGTTCCCACATAGGGGGATGGAAATTCCATCTGGTTTGTTTTGTGGAGTTTCCTGGGAGTTGTATGATGGGGGTTCCACATGACCCAGGGATGTTCTGTTTGTTTTACGGCCTGGGAAGCTCTGTACCTCCCTTCGAAGTGGGGGCTCTGCAGAGTGCAGCAGTCAAAGCAGGTTTTCTTGCCAGATTTCCCGAAGTGCCTGCTCATGCCATTTCCCATAGTGCTGCCCCTTTGGTTGGTATTCCCATGGCTGGAGCTCCTGATCTGCTTCCGATGGAGACAAGGAGAGATTTCAGATGAAGCTGTTATGCTGTTTTTCCTCTCATCTGCTGTCACTCTGAATTTAGCTGTGATGCTTGGAGCAACACCTGTCTCTGAATAGTGAGTAGCGTGTAGCTCAGGGATAGATTCTTGCTGGTGATGCGGTAGCAAAGTTGCTTTGATAATAATATAGTCAGAGCCTCTGTCTGCCTATTTTTTTGTTTATATGCAAGTCTTTCCACGCTGCTTTGCTGGAAGGTTCCCAAATATCACTGTGATGGGTACAAAATCAGACCCTGAACAGAGCACCTAAACCAAGAGATTAGAGATACAGGAGTTATCTAACAAAGGATATCAGCACTGCCAAGCCACTGGGAGAGGGCAAAAGAGGATGGGAAAAGTTAGAAGTAAACATTTCAGAAAAATGGACGTGATCCAAGGGAAAATACCAGTGATTTGTAATAACATATTCAGGGCTGTAAAGACTATAAAATAGACAAACAATTGTACACTTTCTCATTAACCTCTAAGTGTTATTGTCCTTCCAGGGTCACCGGATTCACCCTTTCAACCTCTCTTTGCATCCTTTTGCCATGCTGACAGCCCCGAAAGCTGCGGAACATGCCTGGAAACAGAGTAAGCATGTTTTGCCTCATCTCACCCGGGGATTTAAGCAGGGGGCTGGGAGTTCAGAATCCTGAATTTTAATTCCAAGCTTGCCACTGGTTTACGGCAAACCATTTAACCTTTCTGTCTCCCCACCCGTGACATGGAGATAATAATCCTTACCCACCTTTGTAAAGTGTTTTGAGATGTACAGGTGAAAAGTGCTATATGAACCTGACCCAGAGCAGGTTGAAATCCATAGGGGCCTTCCCACTGAAGTCAAGGGTCTTTGGATCAGGTAGTGTAAGTGCAAAGTATTATTCCAAATGGATCATTCCTTGCTGGTTTGATAGTGATGTAATAATGACTTCGTCGGCATGGTCAGATAATGTTTGTCTTTAACACATTTGAAGAGACATGTGAGCAGTCTTGACCTTGGACTAGATTCTGGACTTCTGCAGTAGTTATAGTGCAGGCCAATATTAGTCACAAAACAAAACTGACTACTCACAATGTACCAAAATGAGAACCACCCCCAAGGCATTAGGTATGGAAAGAACCTGACAATGGCAACCTTCCCTCTGAGCATGTATTGATGCAAGGTAGGAAATCGGTAAGCCATCTGGGAATCCTTCCGGATGGAAGGTGGAAGCACTATATGACTATGAGTTGATATTCTCTTTGCCAAGGTGTCAAGTTTCAAAAGGCAGCAGCAAATCAACATGCCACCACCAATTCAACAAGAACAAATAAGGACTGCAAGCAATCAGAATCTCCATCAACTGCAAAACAGCCAGACAACAAAGTAAGTCTAAAAATACAAACCAGGTCAAACCATTTCAGCAGCAATAGGATATACCGGCATACATCAAATTGTGCCTGTTGGACCATCCATAGTTCACAGAGCCTTTCCTGGAGTGCTACAGAATGGAAAATTTTGCAATCTGTTTCAATCAATTTCCAGGAGCACTGGAATTAATGATCTATATAGTATTAATTGTATTTGATTTCTTGAGGTCAATGAAAAGCCGATACTTCCCTGATTATGAATTTGAAATTTGCTTTCCAGTAAAATTCTGTAATATTCACTTGAAATTCATTGTTTCGGCAAATATTCCTGCCAGCAAAACTCATTTGCTGGACTTATCTGTAGGGCACAAAACTGGTCAAAGATAGTTTGTTTAAAAATCTGAACACTGACCTCCCTTAAGAAATCCGTGGGTTCCCGCTCATGTAAAACTGGACAAATGCAGGGGGTGAATCAGGCCCTCTATTATTTTTGCACTATTTGCCCAGTTCTATTGCTTCCCTTGTATCTGCTGGGTAGACAAGCTGATGAACTTGTTGCCAGTGGCCCAGTGCCACACTGTACGTGTGCTTAACAGCTCGATGTTTGTTTGTGTCCTGCAGGGGGCTAGAAAACAGTCTGAGCAAGGAACCTTTCCAGAGGACCTTGCACCGAAGAGTGGAAAGGAAGCAGAGATGTAACAAGAAGCCAGGTCTCATGTAGGGTGACCAGACAGCAAGTGTGAAAAATCGGGACGGGGGGTGGGGGGGTAATAGACTTCTATATAAGAAAAAGCCTCAAATATCAGGACTGTCCCTATAAAATCGGGACATCTGGTCACCCTAGTCTCATGACTCTTACCCAAGACAGTGCTGTTTGTGCAATTCATTTTTGAGAGTGGGGGAGGGTTAATCCCTAGATTTCGGTGAGGTGGGTGTGCTACTTTTGTATTGGAATGGTTTTAGCCCCCTTGGCTCGGCTATGGAAACAGGCTGCCTACCTCAAGGTGGAGCACATTATCCTCATGTTCATCTTCAAGTGTTACTGCTCCTTTCCGTATTAGTTGCCACTCGATTTCTTGCAGGGGTGAGCTAAAGCTAGCAGTTGTACCCCTAGTTTTCAACACAGCTCTCACATTGTCGCTTAGCATTTCTCCATCCCCTTTTCTGTATCTTCAATAGCTCACTCCCATGCTGATGTAGGCCCTGATTCAGCACAGACCTTTAGCACCCTAACAAGACCATCTCTGTTCAGCAAAGCAAGTGCTTAAGTCCCATTAAGTCAATGGAGCTTCAGTGCTTTGCAGAATCAGGATGCCTTGCTCAGTCAGGGCCACAGGGCCTGACCCAGTTCCTATTGAAGGCAAGGAGAGGTTTTCAATTAACTTTAATATGAGTTGTATTAGGCCCAATCTGAGTAGAAATTCTCATTATAAGGGACGTTTCTGATGCTATGGACAGAGTGATATGGTTATTCTTTATGTTTTATCTTGCACATTAAAATGCTGTAGGGTTAAAAACAAACGACTAAGAATCAGGGCCGCCCAGAGGGGGGGCAAGTGAGGCAATTTGCCCCAGGCCCCGTAGGGCCCCACAAGCCCTGGCCCGGCGGCGGTCCAGGTCTTCTGCGGCATTTCGGCGGCGGGTGAGTACAGTGCTGCCAAAGACACGGAGCAACTGAAGGGCTCCCCCGCCGAAGACCCGGACCGCCGCCGGGTGAGTACAAGCGCCACAGCCAGGGCCGGAATCGGGCCCCGCAACGTCCTGAAGGAGCTGCCGCTGAAGTCCCGGCACTGTCGGCGGTGGCAGCTCAATCGTTGCCGCTGTCTTCAGCGGCATTGCAGCGGAGGGTCCTTCCTCCGCGGCAGTGATTGAGCTGCCGCCGAAGACAGCGGCGGGACTTTGGCGGCAGCTCCTTAGAATCGGGCCCCGTGGTGCCTAAAGCTGGCCCTGGCCGCAGCTCCCCCGCTTTGCCCCAAGCCCCCTGAATCCTCTGGGTGGCCCTGCTAAGAATAGCCAGAGGATATCCGTCAGTACAGACAATTGTCTCAGAAGTGCCTAGCTATGCCCTGGTGTGTCGTACAGTTGCATTAATACATGCCCCAGGCACGGTATTGTATACTGACTTTATGTATGCAAAAGAAAATAAAACCTTTGAAACAACATGGGTTTTTTTGTATTGTCCATTGGTTCAAATGCATTGTGTTTTGTTTATGGATTGTAAGGGCAGCTTTGCAAGAGTTCCAGAATGAAACCAGGTACAATTCGCATTCTGCTTTGTTTTGCTTTAAACATGTAGGCTCTGTCTACACTGCATCCAGGAGTGACCCTTCCAGGCAGGATCCACAGACTGACTCATACTAGTGGGGCTTGCGCTTGAAATAGCTGCAACTCAGGCTCTCAAGCCTAGGTGTGGGGGCTTTAAAGTGCTGTCTACACAGCTATTTTAGAGCACTAGCACAAGCCCTGCCAGCCCAAGTCTGTTGGCTCAGGCTGGGACGCTCACTCCTGCAGTCTCCACCCCCACAGGGATGAAATGACTTGCCCATGATCACCCAGGAAGTTGGTGGCAGACCTGGGAACTGGATCCAGATCTCCTGAATCCCAGTCCAATGCCTTAACCACAAAATCATCCTTCATCCCTGCACTACACATGCTATGTGATCATCTTTGCCTGTTCATGCTATATTTTTAAAAGTGACACCACATCTCTCTCCAATCTGAGACAAGCTGAAGACGAGTGTAGAACTGCAAAAACTACACTATATTTCGAACCGGAGGTGGAAAAAAACTGACGCAACAGACGAAGTGACTTACCGGTGTTTTGTTTGCTTTTCCTTGCTCTCTCTTGAACCAGACGTAAAATCTTGTCCCAATTGAAGTCAGTGGAAGT
This sequence comes from Platysternon megacephalum, assembly GCA_003942145.1. Classification (NCBI taxonomy): domain Eukaryota; kingdom Metazoa; phylum Chordata; order Testudines; family Platysternidae; genus Platysternon; species Platysternon megacephalum. Next base: position 12,525,533 of record QXTE01000015.1, on the reverse strand, counting down.
TTTACCATTAACTTGAAAGGAGCCAGGATTTCACCCCATGTATTTACCACTGGTGGAAGCAAGATTTTGAACTTGATGGCCTGGATTCAGCAAAAAATCTGATGTGCATAAGTGCTCTGCTGAATAGAGATGGACTTAAGCACTTACTTTAAGTTAAGCACAGGCTTAGGGGTTGTGCTGAACGGAGGCCTATGTTATTATTCCAATACTTAAGACTGATTTTACCCAAAAGTAGCAACGTAAGGACTTTTCTATAATTAACCAAGAATTGAAATGCATTGAGCTAACCCCTTGAAAGCCAAAGCAAAGAGAAAGATGCCCTTTGAATGAATTCATTACAATTAAATAAAACACCAACACCACATACAATCGCCTGCCCCTAGTCACGTGAAAGCTAGAACAATGCAGAGAGGAATATATTCAAGGGCTTTACTTGGGACGGATTAGTATACGATGACTGCTTTCTGTAAACTGACCTGAGATAAACTTAAACAAATGGGTGATTTATCTGCATTATTCTAGCACTCTCTTTATCAAAGTATTGCCATGGTCTTTAGTTTTCATTGGCTAAAACTTGCTGCTGATGATAAATAAAACTGTGCTGTATGCAGCCCCTGAGCAAATCAAATGGCACGTGATGAAGAGGAAAAGTTTTGCCCTACTGTGCTAACATGCACATTTTTTACAAATAGTTTTAATTCATTGTCTTTGAGGCCAGAAGGGACAATTGATCATCTCGTCTGATCTCCTGCTGAACAAAGGTCACAGACCTTCACCCACTGATTCTTTTCCTCTTTGATATCTGTGTCCCAGATGTGTTGCAGTTAATTTTCCTGCTTTCCTCCCAACCCCTTTTCCATCTGTGTTGAATCTCTTTACATCTAAGGTCTCCATCCTGCAATGCTCTCCATGCTGAAGTCAATGGGGCTCTGCACAAGCACAGTGGTCTGCCAGTGAGGAACATACTACAGGATCAGGGCCTCAGTTAGCATCTTCAGGCTCCCGTTTCATATTCTAGTGGGGTTGCTGAGGTTATCAAAGGAAATATACCCCAGAAGTGTTCACTGTTCGTTACATTGTCTTCTGATCCCAAGGTATGGCAGATGACATGCAGCAGGCCTCGGCCCTGATTCTAGGAGGAAACACAGTTGATATCTCTCACCCTTCTTGAGAAATGTACCCATTTATTAACTTATTTAATTATTACCATAGATGTGCAAGGCTTTTCAGTAAACATTTTCAATCAGGCCCCTAACAAATTAATCAAAACTGGGGATGCTCAGCATCTTGGGAAAATTTGGCTAATTTTTCAGGTGCCTAACTTTAGGCACCCACGTTTGAAAATCTTGACCTTATCCTCTCACTTGCTGATTGGAAGAAAGTCTCTTGTGAGTCGATGCCTCACTGCTGCATCAAAGCTGAGAGTACACAAGAGGCCACTGAGGGTGTGAATCTGGCAGCAGAGAGGAGAGTAGGATTTAGCAGCGCAGAAGTGAGAGACAGAGAAGATACAGGTGTATCTAAGTGTGTTAGAAGGAGGATGGTCCAGAAATTAGGGCACTGCTTAGACTATAGGAGACCCGCGTTCAATTCCCTACATGGCCATGGACTTCCTGTGTGATCAAGGCAAGTCACTTAGCTTCTCTGTACCCATCTGTAAAATGGGAATAATAGCACTCCCCTACCTCTGAAGGGTGTTGTGAGGCTAACTACATTAAAGACTGAAGCACTTTGAGATCTATTGATGAAAAGCGCTATGTAAGAAATTGGCATTATTAGTATTAACTGGTTACCAATTTCAAGACAATTCAGACCTTGACATTATGGGCTTATCTAGATTAGGAAAGTTTGCACCAGTGTAACTATATCAATCTAATTGTTCCAACACAAAGGTCAACACATTGCAGCAGTGCAGAAACAACCACAATGTAGGCAACACCTAAGTCCATGAAATCAAACTGGGTCCATGAGTCAGCATAATAAAACAAATATTATGCCACAATAGCAGCGCCGGCTCCAGGGTTTTTGCTGCCCCAGGCAGCAAAAAAAAAAAAAAAAAAAAAAAAAAAAAAGCCGCGATTGCGATCTGCGGCGGCAATGTGGGGGGAGGTCCTTCGCTCTGAGCGGGAGTGAGGGACCCTCCGCCGAACTGCCGCCGAATAGCTGGACGTGCCGCCCCTCTCCCGAGTGGCCGCCCCAAGCACCTGCTTGTTCAGCTGGTGCCTGGAGCCGGCCCTGCACAATAGCTGTAAAATGATTTCTGTATCTAGAGTAATATTTTATATTCTGATTTTCCCAAGGAACAACATGTTACCACGTCTCACAAAACCAAACTGAACAGGTTAAGCAGAACCTTTGCAGGGCTTCTGACATGCTTAACATGAACATATCCAATGGCAAATGAAACCAACTTTCATACAGCACAAATAACGTAACACAGAAATCACCAAGCATACAGCAGCATAAAGTGTGCCCGAATAGCATCACCACCTACTCAATGAACATGGCAAAAGCTGACAGGGATGAGCCCTTTGAGGAATGAGTAAAAAGTGAATGATACTGATACAGCCTGGCCCACTCGGTGTGAGGAAGACATCTTCCAGCCTTTCTCCATGGAGGAGGTAGAGAGAGCACTGTTAGAGGGTCCTTAATGGGCCATCAAGCAGGCTAGGCAGTGCTGACACCAAATTGTCTGGGGGGTCACCCAGAAGCATAGCACAAGTTTGAAATATAGACAGTATAGAACCAATACTTATAACTTTAAATACAAAAATGATACATTCATACAGATAGCATAATCATAACCAGCAAACCATAACCTTGTTTTATACACCTTATTTGACCCCCTTTATACAAGATTTGGTGCCACTACAGGACCTTGGTTACAACAATGATCTATATGGTCCCAGTTCATGTCAATAACGTCACAGGGCCATAAAGATAAAACAATACAGAAATGAAGGTTTCACAACCACAACCATTGATAAGTGATTTCTTGCCAGACAGGATGCTATCAAACGAAATTTTTTTTAACCATCTTAAGATCTGTTTCTTTATCTGGTGGTGATGGGCACTATCAGGACAGGATCGTCTTCCTAACAGCCCAATAGCACCTTATTTCAGTGTGACTGGTTTGGGATGTGACTGTTTGCTTTCCAGCTTATGGCTGCCCCTGCTGCTTAGCCAAAGGCCTTAGCCTAAGAACAAGGCCTCAGACTATCCTAGTGAGAGGAGGCCCATACACAGGCGGACTGTGATTTTGATTCTTTGTTTTTATACCCGTGTAACTAGCTAAGTGATAAAAATACACCCAAGTTCTTAAAGTATAGGCCTTTACAGGCAGGCCTGAATATCTATATTCTAACAAGCACTGAGCTATATGAAAGCAGGAAAAGCATGTGGTCATGACAAGATTTCCACCAGAAATGCTATTCCATCTTGGTAAGAAGAGCATGCAATGACACTCAATTTTCGTATTTAATGTCATCCAAGAGAACAAGATGCCTAAGATATGGCAGAAAGCTTGGGTGCTAGCTACACCAAAATCAGGAAAGAATCATTGCCTTCCACCTAGCTACTGTCTGACCAAGACATTTTCCGACTTAATAGGAAAACTTGTGACCAAAGTTCTTGCTCTTGCCACCTATATAGAAAATGGTTTCCTAAAGAATGAAAAGACAGTGGCTGTTTCTCCTGACTTGATGACAGCATATGATATTGTCTGACACGTTGGCTTGCTGGTCAAGATGTCAAAGATGTTATTTTGGTGGATTGTTATGGCTACAGAAATGAGGCTTCAAAACAGACAGTTCCAAGCACTGCTAGGAAATAAACTGAGCAACTAGAGGATCCAGAAGAACTAGCTCCCTCAGGGATCTGTTCTTGCCCTAACTATTTTCTAACATGTTTTCAAATGACCTGTCTCCAATAATCTCCAGACCATTCAAGTATGCAGACAACATCTGCCTATCCTCAAGAGACAGAGATTTCAAAAAGATTAAGGACAACCTGATCCAAGATATGGCAGCCATCGGCGGTGACTGTAAGAAGTGGAGACTTAAGCCCATTACATCCAAGACAGTGTTGTCACGTTTGCACTTCATGAGAACACGACATCTTCTTGAATGGAGAACGACTGGCACATGGCCAAAAGCCAGTATGTCTAGGAGTCACTTTAGCTTGCACACTTACCTATAAGGACCATATCACCAAGATAGCTCAGAAAATTAACAGCAGAAATACAAACGTATTTAAGAGGCTGAGCTCAAGTTGAGGAGCTAACTCACAAACACTGCACAGCTTGGCACTAACTCTCTGCTATTCAGTTGGAGAATACTGTGCTCCTATGTGGTTAAACTCTCCCCAATTGAATCGAATGATGAGAATAACAGGGACTATGAGACCAACAAACTCCAAGTGTCTGTGAGTCCTCTCTAATATCCTGCTTCGTAACATCCAGGCATTATATTGCAGTAAAAAACCTCCTTGACACAATCCAGAAGATAACCACTAGTGCCACTTTTCAAAGATAAATGGGAAGTGCCTCGAACTCATCAGCAGATGATCAATTTGGACGAGGTTACTGACCAGCTCCATGGTGGACGTTGTCACACCAGTGAGCAAAATGGGAATGAGCTACTCACTCTCTAAGAAATTTTTTACTCATCACTCAGACTGATGGGAGACTGCCAGGCTTCAGCCTACCACGCTATCTGTAATACAAGCTCAACCATTTGAAATGTGGGGTGATGACGTGTGCTGGAAATGACCACACCTGGGGACTCAGAACAGCCTTGTGTGGCTGCGGGTGGGGGTGGATGCTGCACACCTACTGAACAGCTGCGCATCTCATGCTGGTCTCTCAGGAGGACGTTCCAGACTCCATACTGCTGACCCCAAAGCTACTGAATGGCTAAAACACGCGTGATGTCTACCTAAGCCCTTTTGACTTTTTTTTTTTTGACGTACACATTTCTGTTTTTATCTGCCTATGTTGTTGTTTGAACCCTCTTCCATCTTTATTGTACCACTTCTGCATTCACTAATAACAATGCAACTGCAAAGACTCTATAGCAAAGGATTGTGATGGCATCGACATCCAGTCCCATCTGTCACTCGGCCAGAAGTTTCTCCCTTTTCCTGAACTATGTTGTCTTCAATGTAAAAATGGCTGTGCTGACAGATCCAGGGTCCGGAACTGGTCACTGGTAACAACTGGAATATAACCTGTTCCCCACTACACAAAACCTATGGACACTAGTACAAAGAGTGAATGAGACCCCAGAGTCATGAGTTGGCTCTATGAACAGAGAAAAAACTTTTGTTAACGTGTGCACACTTAGCCCTGGTTGTGAGGTATAAAAAGGCAGTTACCCGGCTGGAGTGCTATGGCTTTCAGCCTGAATACAGCTACGATGGGAAAGGTAAGAGAAACCTGTCTGGATTGGATTGTTCAGTATGCAAGTCTGATGCCAGGGACCTGATTCTCTCAGTTACACCAGAGTTAGGGTATGTCTATACATACAGCGCTGCAGCGGTGCAGCTGTACCAATATGGCTGCGCCACTGCAGTGTGTCTGGTAGAGACGCTGCATGCCGACAGGGGAGCGAACCACCTCCGTGAGCAGCATAAGTTCTCTTGGTGGGACAGTGCTGTGCATACAAACACTTATGTCTTTGTAAGTTATGTCACTCAGGGGGTGGAATATTCACAGCTGACATGAGCTATACTGTAGACATAACCTTAGGGCATGTCTACACTTACTGATAGATCGGCAGTGCTGCAATCGATGCAGTGACTGTCGATTTGGCAGGTCTGTTGAAGACATGCTAAATCGATGGGAGAGCACTCTCCCATTGATTTGTGTACTCCACTTTCCGGAGAAGCGTGAGGGAAGACACAGCGCAGTGTAACCACTGTGGTAAGTGGATCTAACTTTGTCGAAATCAGTTACGTTATTCACGTAACTGAACTTGCACAACTTAGATGGATTTACCGCAGTAGTGTAGACCAACCTTTAGTCTGTTAATATCAAAGGAGGTACTCCTGAGCTATACCTGTAGGAGAGGAAATACAAGAATGCAGAGCTAGGGGAATTAGCATCTGTATTAATCCCTGTATATTAAACACTCAGAGCCTGACTGTGCTCTCACTTACAGTCATGTAAATGAGGATCAATCCCACTGAAGTCACAGGAGTATATCAATTTATCACCAGAGTCAGTAAAATGCAAGGCCCAGACGCTTCAGGCTTAGTGTGCTGGACGGAGAGAAATTGGAATGCCAGGACGCAGTCACACTGTATAGGATGTTACTGCAAACTCTGCCATTTGTTTCTCGCACTAGATCACCCTTTTCGAGGACAGAAACTTCCAGGGCCGCTCCGTTGAGTGCAGCAGCGACCGGCCGGATTTTCAAAGTCAGCTCAGCCGCTGTAACTCCGTCCGCGTGGAAAGTGGCTGCTTCATGCTCTATGAACGTCCCAACTTCCAGGGACAGCAGTTCTTTCTGAAACGGGGGGATTATCCTGACATGCAGTCTGAGGGTTTCAGCACCTCCATTAAGTCCTGCCGGATGATCCCACCTGTGAGTTCGATTTTGCTTTTAAAAAATGGCAACGTTGCCCAAGCCACCGTCATAAGGCTCTTGCTTGATCATTTTCAGCTTAGCTACCGAGGACTGAAAACAAGAACTGCTTTCTTCCTCCTAGTGGTCGTCCCTCCAGGATGGCTGGGGGACATTGCAGGGATAGGATACGACAATTTCCACCACTACTGCCTGTTCAAGGCATGCTGCTATTCTGTGGTTAAGCCTATAGACAGTAAATGGCAACATACATTTTCCTTCCTTAGCTCAAAATGACAGTAATTTCTAGCAATTTATAGATACACTGAGCCCACTCCCCTCACACTGGTGTAAAACAAGGAGTAACTCACTGATGCCCACAGAGTTACACCAGTGTGAGGGGAGAATTGGGCCCAATATTTTCTGTGACTCTTTAGAACAAAGTTGCTTTTCTGTTTCCTTGATCCTCGGGCCGCTGAAGCCTGAAACAGTCTGAAACTACTGTAGCTATGGGAGCACTGTGCTGGCTAAGGATTAGCCAGAGTTGTACCCATCTACCCTCTTGCACCTGGATGGGCTCCCTCCTCCCCACCCCAGACATGCTCCCTGCACCAAGGGTGGGGGTCATGGCTCACGTAGGTCTGAGTCAAATGGGTGGATGTGCTGCCTTTGCAGCATTCAAGGATTCCCTTCCTCTGGGGACCAGAGGCAGCTTTAAGCGCCCTTTGCATCACTGGAGCAGTGCACAGGGCTGACTCAGGGCCCAGGAACACAGGCAGCCAGCCTGTTGCAGTCACTATTACCCTGTCTCATTTTCTGTCACAGCACAGGGGCACCTACAGGATAAAGATCTATGAGAAGGAGGATCACAGAGGCAACATGGTAGAGTTAACCGAGGACTCTCCACAAGTCATGGACCAGCTACGCTCCCCCGAGATGCTCTCTTGTTCTGTGCTGGACGGGCACTGGATCCTTTACGAATTGCCAAATTACAGAGGCCGCCAATACCTGCTGAGGCCAGGGCAGTACAGGAGATTCAGCGAGTGGGGCTCTATGAGTGGCAAGGTCGGCTCTATGAGACGTGCCACTGATCTTTACTGAATCAAGACACCTTTTGCCTGGAAGGGTCTCAATGAATAAAATGCTTTAGCAACCATTGTGCTCTCAGCGTGCTGTTGTAAGTGTACTAAGGGGAATGTCGAGGCTTGTCCTGTGTTCTTGGGCTACGGTATCATCTTCTGAACCAAAATTAGTCCCTCATTTTTCCCTGCCCTCCCCCAGCATTTCATAGCTACTTCCAGCACAAAGTGCCCAACGCCAAACACAGGGCTCCGGCCTAGGCAGCCACATAAGGGAGTACAGGGGCACCTCCATGGCTGTGCTGGCCTTACCCAGAATGCAGTGCGGAGGGCCGAGCAAGAAACAAACATCCAGGACTCGGCCCATAGAGAGGACGACAACCACAGATACGTAATTTAGATCATAATCCTCCACCCCACCTCTGGCAAGAGATTTGGAGCTAGGACTAGAGAGGCCCTGGGCTGAGCTCCAGCCTTCACTCCCTGGCCAGAGGGCCCTGGGAGCATCACCAGCGAGCAGCAGCCAGAGCCCCTTCAGCCACAGAGCTGGGCACCCAGGTGATGGCAGGAATCAGCCACATCCCTCTCTCAGCCGAGGGACAGTGCCAGCCACAGACCTCCCCCCAGCCAGGGGCCGAGCCTCCGGCTGGTTACCTGAGCACCGATCCAGGGCAGTGCTGAATTAACTAGCCATAGGCACCACAGGCCTGGGTCGAGGGCCCTCGTTCCTGGAATTATCAGATTACACTGGCACTTCCAGTGTATAACGAAAGCTGAGGTTTCTGCCCAGGGGCGTGTAAAGCAAAGCTGAAAATATGACCCAGGTGAAACCAGCGCAGAGATGTCTGCCCAAGTCTGCAGCCAGCCTGAAACAATAGCTCTGAGAGGGCTGAACAGCCCCATGCACTTGTGTGAAAAATCCTCACCGCTGAGCGACACAGTTATACCCACCTAACCCCTCGTGCAGACAGCGCTATGTCGACGGGAGAGCTTCTCCCCTTGACATAGCTACTGCCTCTCAGGGAGGTGGATTAACTACACCGACGGGAGAACTCTTTACTGTTGGTGTAGGAGCGCCTGTATTACAACCCTACAGCGGTACAGCTGAGCTGTGTGGAATTTTTAGTGTCGACCTGCCCTATTTCAATAGAAATCTCTAGACAGACTGCCCAAAACCTGTTGGCATTCGGGAAGCAATCGGCATGGCCTCTGGGGGACAGCGTGAGGCCCTGATCCAGTAAAACACTTAAGCCTGTGCTTAACTGAAGCGCCTGAAGAGTTCCATTAACAAAATTACATATGTGCTTAAGTGCTGTGCTGTATTGGAGCTTGTGTTAAACAGCCTGTCATAGGGTTCACTCAGCACTGGGGGTACCTCTTTGTGGCTACATCTGGGGATCAGCACTCACCCGGTCTGGCACCCCCTTCCGTCAGTTACCCTTCTTTCTGTCTTCATGACTCAGGGTGCTCCCCCTTCGTGCTTGGCCCTTTGGCTAGGTCACCATATAGTCCCCACTTCCAGGGTATCAAAGTCTCTCCAGACCAGCTGACCGGTGGTGGTCTCCCACAAGCCTGTGCCACTTGCCACTGGCTGGTAGGGGAACCCAGGGACACAGAAATGCTGCCTAAATGTAAAAACAGCCCCTCTAGCACCTGGCATCCAATCTTTAAAAAATGCATGCCCGCAAATACTTTCTAAAAAGTATTAAGTATACAGATGACAGTAGCCATCATATACACAAACCAGAAAAGGTTAGCAGCAATCAAAGTAAAAAACAAAATGGTCAAACACTTTACAGTACAACCAGAAAAGTAAGTCAGCTGTGTATGCAAAATTAGCAGAAGTTATCAGTGTACAGGTCTGTCGCATCTTAGGCGCATTTAACATGTGCGATTTCAGCTTTATGCGGTCGGCAAAAACAAGAAAAAAACAAACAAAAAAAGAGAAAAATAACAATTTAAATACTGTTTCCGTAGGGCGGGCGATTCTGCCCGCCATTACACTCAATGTAATTTTGACTATACGCGGTTTTCGCTTTAGGCGCTGACCGCGGAACGTAACCCCAGCGTAAGATGAGACAGACCTGTACTGATAAAAAGAATCTCACTCTAAGCTTACCGTTGTTCTGGACTTGAATTATGTATTCAGAGGAGCTGTGCAAATGCTGGCATAATGGGCACAGAACAAATATCAGGTTACCAATAACGGGGAAATCAAATTCAGTACTATGTGGAAAATGCTAAATAATCTTGCCAAACAGTTTAACAAAGTGGACATGGTTAAAATTAAGGCACACACACAAAAAGTGTCCCTAGTTAACAGGGAAGAAAAAAAAAACCCCAGACACTTATCCTAGTAATCAATAATGCAGCAGACAAAGGCCCGCCCTGGCCACGGGATACCATTTGGAAAACTCTCTCTGTAACAGATTTCACTTGAGGCCAGCATCAATCGCAATAAGGCAAAAAGCGGAGCGGCTGCAAAGCATTCAACAACAGGATGTGAAGTTAGGACCCCTTTGGGAACAAGCCTCCAGCCAAAACATAAATGTAGGTCAAAATTTAGAAATAAAGCGAGAACTCCTCTGTATAAAATAAAAAAATGGTTTACTATGGGTGGCACCACAAAATATGCAAACGGGTCTGCTCTTGTGGGTGCATGGGCCCACCCCAAATAGGCAGAGGCCAAAGACAGGTTGTCAGCAATGGGAAAGGGATCTGTAGATGCTCCTTATCTGTGCCAGACACAATCCAGTTATCAAAGAAAGTAAAGAAGCTCTTCTGAGATGGGTCCCCAGAGGTTCATGGAAAGGAGATCAAATCTACTGTACTGGGGAGCTGCCCTTAGCACCAAGGGGTAACAAGTATGTGCTAGTTGTTGTCCATGCTTTCTCAGATTGGGAGGAGATGGACATCCACACTAAATATGTGACTGCCCTAATGAGAGCGAAACAATTGGTGGGCAATGTGTTCTGCAGATGGGGGGGGGAGGGGAGGAGGCACGCTAAGGTTATTGATTCAGACAATGGGATCGGATTTGTGGGGTCAGTTGTCAAAGAAGTGTGCACCTGGCTGGATGTGGATGAAAAGGTTCTCTTTCCCTGTCACCCAGGCAGCAGCAGGACAGGTTGACTGAATAATCAGGACCATCAAATCCAAGCTTAAAAAAAAAAAAGGGGGGGGGAGGGGGCGCTGCAACAGGCAGCAATTGGGATGAAGTGTTACCGATGACACTAATGCATGAGAACTAGGTATGCAAATCCACAGGCTTTTACTTAGGGTTGCCAAATTTCGAATTGCACAAAACCGAACACCCTTGCCCCATCCCCCACCCTGAGGCCACGCCCATGCTCCACCGCTTCTCTGAGGTCCCACCTCCACTCATTCCAGCCCCCCTCCCTCAGTTGCTCACTCTCCCCTACCCTCATTCACTTTCACTGGGCTGGGGCAGAGGGTTGGAGTGTCAGAGGGTGTGAGGGCTCCAGCTGTGGGTTTGGGCTCCAGGGTGGGGCCAGAAATGAGGGGTTCAGGGTGAGGGGCTCCAGGCTGGGGCAGGGGGTTGGGGTGCAGGAGGGGACGAGGGCTCCGGCTAGGAGTGCAGGCTCTGGGGTGGGGCTGGGGATGAAGGGTTTGGGGTGAAGGGGTTTGGATTGTGGGAACAGGCTCAGGGCTGGGGCAGGGGGTTGGGGTGCTGGAGGGGTTGCGGTCTCTGGGAGGGTGGTCAGGGCTGGGGCAGGGGGTTGGGGTGCGGGAGGGAGTTCGGGGTGCAGGCTCCAGGAGGGAGTTTGGGTGCAGGAGGGGGCTCAGGGCTGGGGTGTGGGTATGGGTGGGGGGGGGCTGGGAGAGAGTTAGGGTGTGGGAGGGGTTCCGACCTGGGGCAGGGGTGCAGGGTCTGGGAGGGAGTTAGGGTGCGGGAAGGGGTTCCAACTTGGGGCACGGGGTTGGGGTGCAGGAGGGGGTTCAGGGTACGGGCTTTGTCCAGGTGGCGCTTACGTCAGATGGCTCCCAGTCGGCGGTGCAGCGGGACTAAGGCAGGCTTCCTGCCTCCCTGGCTCTGCGCTGCTCCCTGAAGTGGCCGGCATGTCCAGCCCCTAGGCAGATGTGCAACCAAGTGGCTCTGCATGGTACGCGCTACCTGTGCCCGCAGGTGCCACCCCCGCAGCTCCCATTGGCCGTGGTTCCTGCGTGGAGCTTCCCTGATCGCCCCTGTGCCTAGAGTCCGCAGGGATATGCCGGCCGCTTCCGGGAGCAGCGCAGACCCAGGGCAGGCAGAGAGCCTCCCTTAGCCCTGTTGCGCCGCCGACCAGACTTTTACTGGGGCGGTCAGTGGTGCTCACCGGAGCTGCCAGAGTCCCTTTTCGATTGGATGTTCCTGTCAAAAACCGGACTCCTGGCAACCCTACTTTTACCCCAATGAGGCCTGATGGGAAGACTAATGAGAATGCGGAAGGATATAATTAACCCAGTTCCAGCCTATCGGGCTACAGAGGCCCTGTCAGAAGCCTGGGTACAGGACTTGCAGATGCAGATTCTGCAGCTACAGAGGAGTGTGGTGGTGGTAAGAAAGGACAGGAAAGTGTAAAAGACCAAGGCATGTTTGATGCCAAAGGAGACCTGACTGAGCACCAAGTAGGATCTAAAGTCATCATCCAGGATCAGGCTCCCTGCAAGCCTTTGCCAAAGGTAAAGCGGTATGGTCTGTCCTTAGGGTTGGCTCCACTTGACCCCTCCATATACTTCATAATCCTGTGAGGTATTAGTAAAGCAATACCCCTCACTTTAGAATTTAAAGCAACTAGAAACTGAGAGGCCTACCCCATCTCTATTCAGTTTACAAACTTCAAGTTTGTCAGATGTGTCTCCGGGAGCATGGAACCGGCAGCATTCTCTAAGCATTGAATATATTTTGGTTTGAATACAGTTACTGAAACCCTTCATATTTCAGGACACACATTTAGTTCTCAGAGCCATCATTGTTAAAATATAAAGTCGCTTAGTGAATAAATGAGACATTGAAAATTTTCCTACAGAAAACAGCTCTTGAATAACTAAGCAGCCAAAGTTATATAAACCAGGGGTAGAGAGTAGCTGCCCAGTACATATTCTACAGGCATGGGGAGGAAATTCCCAGCATGGAGATAGAAAGAGGGATTAAATAGAGTGGGGAAAAAGATAGTGGAGAGAGAAATATACATTAGTACCATACAATGACCACATGTGGGGACTCAGAACAGCCCTGTGTGGCTGTGGGTGGAGATGGACGCTGCACATCTACTGAACAGCTGCTTATCTCATGCTGGTCTCTCAGGAGGACGTTCCAGACTCCTGCTGAACCCAGAGCTACTGAATGGCTAAAACACGCATGATGACTGCCTAAGCCCTTTTGACTTTTTTTTTGACATACACATTTCTGTTTTATCTCCCTACTTTGTATTTTGGCCTCTTCTGTCTTTATTGTACCACTTCTGTATTCACTAGTAAAAATGCAACTGCAGAGACTCTATAGAAAAGGATTGTGATGGCATCGACATCCAGTCCCCTCTGTCACTCGGCCAGAAGTTTCTCCCTTTTCCTGAACTGTGTTGTCTTCAATGTAAAAATGGCTGTGCTGACAGATCTAGGACCCGAAACTGGTCACTAGTAACAATAGGAATAAAACCAGTTCCCCACTACACAAAACCTATGGACACTAGTACAAAGAGTGAATGATCCCCCAGAGTCATGAGCTGGCTCTATGAACAGAGAAAAGACTTTTGTTAACGTGTGCACACTTAGCACTGGTTGTGAGGTATATAAAGGCAGTTGCCCAGCTGGAGTGCTATGGCTTGCAGCCTGAATCCAGCTACGATGGGAAAGGTAAGAGGAACCTGTCTCGACTGGATTGTCTGGAATGTCAGTCTGAAGCCAGGGGCCTGATTCTCCTCCCATTTACATCAGAGTTAGTCTCTTGATGTCAAAGGAGTTACTCCTGGCCTATACCAGTAGAAGAGGAGAATCAAGAATGCAGAGCTAGAGGACATATTGCCTCTATTAATCCCTGTATATTAATCTCTCAGAGCCCGTTTCTGCTTTCGCTTACACTTGTGTAAATGAGGATCAATTCCACTGAAGTCACAGGAGTATATCAATTTATCACCAGAGTCAGTAAAATGCAAGGCCCAGACACTTCAGGCTTAGTGTGCTGGATGGAGAATTGAAATACCAGGACGCAGGATGTTACTACAAACTTTGCCATTTGTTTCTCGCACTAGATCACCCTTTTCGAGGACAGAAACTTCCAGGGCCGCTCTGTTGATTGCAGCAGCGACCGGCCGGATTTTCAAAGTCAGCTCAGCCGCTGTAACTCCGTCCGCGTGGAAAGTGGCTGCTTCATGTTCTATGAACGTCCCAACTTCCAGGGACAGCAGTTCTTTCTGAAACGGGGGGATTATCCTGACATGCAGTCTGAGGGTTTCAGCACCCCCATTAAGTCCTGCCGGATGATCCCACCTGTGAGTTCGATTTTGCTTTTAAAAAATGGCAACGTTGCCCAAGCCACCATCGTAAGGCACTTGCTTGATCATTTTCAGCTTAGCTACCGAGGACTGAAAATGAGAACTGCTTTCTTCCTCCTAGTCGTCGTCCCTCCAGGATGGCTGGGGGGACATTGCAGGGATAGGATAGGAAAATTTCCACTGCTACTGCCTGTTCAGGGCCTGGGTGCAGCTGTTCTGTGGTTAAGAATATGGACAGTGACCGAGAACATACTTTGAGTTAAGAAGAGAAAATGTATCTGTAACTTCTGGGGATTTGGAGATACACTGGGCCCACTCCCCTCACACTGGTGTAAAATAAGGAGTAACTCCCTGAAGCCCAGAGAGTTACACCAGTGTGAGGGGAGAACTGGGCACAATATTTCCTTTGACTCTTTAGAACAAAGTCACTTTTCTGTTTCCTTGATTCTGGGGCTGCTGACGCCTGAAACGCCCCCCAGCAGAACTTAGTGTAGCCTATGGCAGCAGTTCTCAACTAGGGATCCGAGGCCCCCTAGGGGTTCGCGAGCAGGTTTCAAGGAGCCTTCCAAGCAGGGCCGGCATTAGACTCACTGGGGCCCCAGACAGAAAACCAAAGCCCCACCGCCCGAGCCCCACCACCTGTGCCTGAAGCTGAAGCCTTAGCAGCTTAGCTTCGCAGGGCCCCTGTGGCCTGGGGCCCCGGGTAATTGCCTTGCTTGCTATCCTCTAATGCCAGCCCTGGTTTTTATATGCAGAAAAACAGTCATTGTGGCACAGGTGGCCGTGGAGTTTACACAGCATGTTAGGGGGGCCTCTTGTGGGGAAAGCACAAGGGTAATTATGGCCCTGCAGCTTAATCTATACGATCATCCCTTGTCTTGGGATAGCTTGGCCTATGGATAAAAGTCAATATGGCTTACCTCTCTCAGGGCTGGGTGTCCTTGTGGCCCGAGTCAGCAGGGCTGCCCTGTTCAGCGGGGCTGCATGGCCCAATAGCCAGAGTCAGTATAATGGCCCTCTTCAGTAGAGCTGTTTGGTCTGGAGGCCACTCAGGAGACTGAGCCCGTGCCCTCCCTGCTCCACCAGGTCCCAGCTCAGGGCCCTAAAAGTGGCAAGTATGCTGGCCACTGAGTCAGCGGGGAATCCACCCAAAACACACTGACACCACTCAGCACAATGCCTAGTCCCCGTGAGCTACTTCCTACCCTGTCCCTGGTGGAGTCGTCCTGGCATCTCCGATGTCCGTTAGCTCCTCAGTCTGTGCGGCTCTCAGCAGCTCCATCGCTCCTTGGGCGTCTGCAGGACCTTGGGCATTTGCCTGGGTCTCGGCATCTCCAGCTTCTGCCTTCTGGGGCCTCAGCAGTTCCCAGGCTGGAGACTGCAGCGGGCGTCCTCCCTCCTCGGCAGTCAGCCCCGAATGAGCTGGGCTGCTCCCTTTTATACCTGACCTCCAGCCGGAGCATGCCCAGCAGGGCCGAGGGTGCGTCGCCTCCTCGGCCAAAAGAGTAGAGTTCACCCTTGCAGTACCAGCACAGGGCAATCACGCCCCATCACAGGGCATCAGAAAAAGAAAGATAGAGAACCCCTG
This sequence comes from Platysternon megacephalum, assembly GCA_003942145.1. NCBI lineage: Eukaryota > Metazoa > Chordata > Testudines > Platysternidae > Platysternon > Platysternon megacephalum. The sequence continues at coordinate 12,509,809 of QXTE01000015.1, read as the reverse complement.
GCCTATGGGAGCACTGTGCTGGCTGAGGATTGGCCAGCATTGTACACTGCAGCCCTGTCCCCTCTTGTGTCTGGTTGGGCTCCCTCTTCCCCACCCCAGACATGCTCCCTGCACCAAGGGTGGGAGTCACGGCTGGCATAGCTCCGACTCAAATGGGTGGATGTGCTGCCTTTGCAGCATTCAAGGATTCTCCTCCTCTGGGGAACCAGAGGCAGCTTTAAGTGTCCTTTGCAGCACTGGAGCAGTGCACAGGGCTGACTCAGGGCCCAGGAACACAGGCAGCCAGCCTGCTGCAGTCACTATTACCCTGTCTCATTTCTGTCACAGCACAGGGGCACCTACAGGATAAAGATCTATGAGAAGGAGGATCACAGAGGCAACATGGTAGAGTTAACCGAGGACTCTCAACAAGTCATGGACCAGCTACGCTCCCCCGAGATGCTCTCTTGTTCTGTGCTGGAGGGGCACTGGATCCTTTACGAATTGCCAAATTACAGAGGCCGCCAATACCTGCTGAGGCCAGGGGAGTACAGGAGATTCAGCGAGTGGGGCTCTATGAGTGGCAAGGTCGGCTCTTTGAGACGTGCCACTGATCTCTACTGAATCAAGATGCCTTTCGCCTGGAAGGGTCTCAATGAATAAAATGCTTTAGCAACCATTGTGCTCTCAGCGTGCTGTTGTAAGTGTACTAAGGGGAACGTCGAGACTTGCCTGTGTTCTTGGGCTACGGTATCTTCTGAACCAAAAGTTGTCCCTCATTTTTCCCTGCCCTCCCCCAGCATTGCATAGCTACTTCCAGCACAAAGTGCCCAACGCCAAACACAGGGCTCAGGCCTAGGCAGCCACATAAGGGAGTACAGGGGCACCTCTATGGCTGTGCTGCCCTTACCCAGAATGCAGTGCAAGAGGCTGAGCAAGAAACCGAAACATACAGGACTTGGCCCATAGAGAGGATGACAATTGCAGATTTGGAGCTAGGACTAGAGTGGCTCTGGGCTGAGCTCCCGCCCTCGCTTCTTTGCCAGAGGGCGCTGGGAGCATCACCAGGGAGCAGCAGCCGGAGCCCCCTCAGCCACCAGGCAAGGAGCAGGCAGAGCTGGGCACCCAGGTGATGGCAGGAATCAGCCACATCCCCCTCCCAGCCGAGAGGCAGCACCAGTCACAGCTCTCCCCCCAGCCAGGGGCCGAGCCTCGGGCCAGAGTTACCTGAGCACCGATCCAGGGCAGGGCAGGATTAACTAGCCATTGGCACCACAGGCCTGGGTCCAAGACCCCAGCTCCTGGAATCATCTGAATACACTGGCACTTCCAGTGTGTAACGAAACCTGTGGTTTCTATCCCAGCTTGAAAATATGACCCAGCTGGAACCAATTCAGACATGTCTGCCCCAGTCTGCAGCCAGCCCGAAACAACTGAGAGGACTGAACAGCCCCATGCACCTCAGTGTGAGGTTAACTGTAGTAGCCACCAACACCAGCCCAGCAGAGGACTGTGGGAGGTAGGAGAAGAAGAATGCTGATGGCCCAGTCCACCCACCCAAGCAGATACACCCTGGTTCAAGGGCAAGGCCTGGAAGCTACCCTACTCCTATCCCTTCATCTTAGGGTCGGAGGGACAAAGGACCCTGTTCTCCATGAGTTTGGAGGGCCCTTGCTCCCACTCCTTGGGGAGGGAAGGGCCCCATACTTCTGTTCCTGTCTCTTTTGGTGGAGAATCATACAGAGCTTTCAATGGGCTAATGGAGGGGGAGCCATGCAGCGCTCCCCAGCCTTACCAGCAGCAGATGTACTTTGAATCCGAAAAGACTGTTATGTACAGTAAGATGAGTCCTGATCCCTGACTCTGCATGGACAGTGTTGCGAGTTCACAGTTTTAGAAAGACTGTAATCTAGTCTATAAAACTACAAGGTTTTCTGTACGTACAGTCAGTAGCGGCGCCAGCTATGCCGGCGCCCTAGGCGGCGGAAGGTCACGCCCCCGAAATCCCGCCCCCAACAGCGGCGGCGGAAGGTCCCTCCCCCAAATTTCTACGGGCGGCGGGGGCGCAGGCGCCCCCAAAATAGCAGCGCCCTAGGCGACCGCCTAGGTCGCCTAATGGAAGCGCCGCCCTGCGTACAGTTATCGGTTTACCAGGGACAAGATTAAATAGAGCAAAGGCAACAAGACATTCCGTTTTCGCCTGACCCCTCAGGCTACAGTACAGTCCCTTCATGGGGACTCCATAGGTCAGGCCAAGTTGAGATTTGCACTTAGATCAACAATGCAAGCTTTTTTCTATGCGAGAAGCCCAGCATTGTAGCAAGGTGCTTGTAATCAGAGCTACACAGTATTATCACCAATAGCCTGTTGCCAGTACATTGTATAGTCATATGGTTGACTAAGGTCGGGTCTACACGACAGACCTACATCAGTATAACTACGTCATTCAGAGGTATGAAAAATCCTCACCTCTGAGCGAGAGTTATACCCACCTAACCCCTGGTGCAGACAGCGCTAAGTCAGCGGAAGAGCTTCCCCCATTGACATAGCTACTGCCTCTCGGGGAGGTGGAGTAACTACGCCGACGGGAGAACTCTTTCCTGTTGGAGTAGGAGCGCCTGTATTACAACNAAGGTTCTCTCGATCCCAAAGAATCAAGCCCCAGACCCAGGTCAATATACAAATCAGATCTTACCCACAAATCACGCTGTTGCCAATCCTTTAGAATCTAAAATCTAAAGGTTTATTCATAAAAGGAAAAAGATATAGATGAGAGCTAGAATTGGTTAAATGGAATCAATTACATACAGTAATGGCAAAGTCTTGGTTCAGGCTTGTAGCAGTGATAAAATAAACTGCAGGTTCAAATCAAGTCTCTGGAGTACATCCCCCGCTGGGATGGGTCATCAGGCCTTGTGTAGAGCTTCAGTTTGTAGCAACATTCCTCCAGAGGTAAGAAGCAGGATTGAAGACAAGATGGAGATGAGGCATCAGCCTTTTATAGTCTTTTCCAGGTGTAAGAACACCTCTTTGTTCCTACTGTGGAAAATTACAGCAAAATGGAGTCTCGAGTCACATGGGAAAGTCCCTGCACACTTTGCTGAGTCACAAGGCATATTTGCCTTCTCTCAATGGGTCAATTGTATAGCTGATGGTCCTTAATGGGCCATCAAGCAGGCTAGGCAGAGCTAACACCAACTTGTCTGGGATGTCTCCCAGAAGCACAGGATAAGTTTGAAATACAGACAGCATAGAGCCAAAATTCATAACTTCAACTACAAAATTGATATACACATATAGACAGCATAATCTTAATCAGCAAACCATAACCTTGTCTTAGACACCTCATTTGACCCCCTTTATACAAGATTTGGTGCCACTACGGGACTTTGGTTGCAACCATGTTCTATATGGTCCCAGTTCAAATCAATAACGTGACAGGCTGTATCAGCAAAAAGATCTTCCACTTCATGCATCCGATGAAGTGGGTTTTAGCCCACGAAAGCTTATGCTCAAATAAATTTGTTAGTCTCTAAGGTGCCACAAGTCCTCCTTGTTCTTTTAGCATTTTTAGTGTAGACCTGCCCTATTTCAATAGAAATCTCTAGACAGACTGCCCAAAACCTGTTGGCATTCTGGAAGCAATCGGCCTGGCCTCTGGGGGACAGCGTGAGGCCCTGATCCAGCAAAACACTTAAGCGTGTGTTTAATTGAAGCTCGTGAATAGTCCCGTTGACAAAGTTACGTATGCGCTTAAGTGCTGTGCTGTATTAGAGCTTGTATTAAACAGCCTGTCATGGGGTTCACTCAATGCTGGGGGTACCTCTTTGTGGCTACATCTGGGGATCAGCACTCACCCAGTCTGGCACCCTCTTCTGTCCGTTACTCACACTGCAACTCTTCTTTCTCTCTTGATGACTCAGGGTGCTCCCTCTTCCTGCTTGGCCCTCTGGCTAGGTCACCATATAGTCCCCACTTCTGGGGTATCAAAGTCTCTCCAAACTAGCTGTCCGGTTGGTGTCTCCCACAATCCTGTGCCACTTGCCACTGGCTGGTAAGGGAACCCAGGCACACAGACATTCTGCCTAAATGTAAAAACAGCCCCTCTAGCACCTGGCATCCAATCTTTAAAAAAAAATCATGCCAGCAAATTTTTTAAAAAGTATTAGATATACAGGTGACAGTAGCCACCATATACACAAACCAAAAAAGATTAGCAGCGATCAAAGTAAAAAACAAAATGGTCAAACCCTTTACAGTACAATCAGAAAAGTAAGTCAGCTGTGTATGCAAAATTAGCAGAAGTTATCAGTGTCCTGATAAAAAAAAATCTCACTCTAATTTTACCGTTGTTCTGGACTTGAATTATATATTCAGAGGAGCTGTGTTCATGCTGGCATAATGGGCTCAGAACAAATATCGGGTTACCAATAACAGGGAAATCAAATTCAGTACTATGTGGCAGTTGACCTAGCAGTCAATAATGCAGCAGACACAGGCACGCCCTGGCCATGGGATACCATTTGGAAAACTATCCCTGTAACAGATTTCACTTGAGGCCAGCAACAATCGCAATAAGGCAAAAAGCGGAGCGGCTGCAAAGCATTCAACAACAGGATGTGAAGTTAGGACCCCTTTGGGAACAAGCCTCCAGCCAAAACATAAATGTAGGTCAAAATTTAGTAATAAAGCAATGGTTTACTATGGGTTGCACCACAAAATATGCAAACATATCTGCTATAATGTGTGCATGGGCCCACCCCAAACAGGCAGAGGCCAAAGACAGGTTGTCAGCAATGGGAAAGGGATCTGTAGATGCTCCTTATCTGTGCCAGACACAATCCAGCTATCAAAGAAAGTAAAGAAGCTCTTCTGAGATGGGTCCCCAGAGGTTCATGGAAAGGAGATCAAATCTACTGCACTGGGGAGTTGCCCTTAGCACCAAGGGGTAACAAGTATGTGCTAGTTGTTGTCCATGCTTTCTCAGATTGGGAGGAGATGGACATCCACACTAAATATGTGACTGCCCTAATGAGAGCGAAACAATTGGTGAGCAATGTGTTCTGCAGATGGGGGGAGGGCCTAAGGTTATTGACTCAGACAATGGGAGCTGATTTGTGGGGTCAGTTGTCAAAGAAGTGTGCATCCAGCTGGACGTAGAACAAAAGGTTCCCCTTTCCTGTCAGCCAGCCAGCAGCAGGATAGGTTGAGCAAATAAATAGGACCATCCAAAAAAAAAAAAAATAGGCAGCAATTGGGATGAAGCGTTACCGCTGGTACCAATGCGTAATAGAGCTAGGTATGCAAATCCACAGCCTTTTCCCCCAGTGAGGCAGGATGGGAAGACAAGTGAGAGTGTGGAAGGATATAATTAACTCGGTTCCAGTCGATCTGGCTACAGAAGCCTGGGTACAGGACTTGCAGATGGAGATTTTCCAGCTACAGAGGAGTGTGGTGGTGGAAGAAAGGACAGGAAAGTGTAAAAGACCAAGGCATGGTTTGACGCCAAAGGTGACCTGACTGAGCACCAAGTGGATCTAAAGTCATCCTCCAGGATCAGGCTCCCTGCAAGCCTTTGCCAAAGGCAAAGTGGTCCAGTCCATGCTTAGGGTTGGCTCCACATAACCCCTCCATATAACTTCATAGTCCTGGGAGGTATTAGTAAAGCAATACCCCTCACTTAAGAATTTAAAGCTACTACAAACTGAGAGACCTACCCCATCTCTATTCAGTTTACAAACTTCAAGTTTGTCAGATGAGTCTCCGGGAGCATAGCAATGGCAGCATTCTCTTTAAGCATTGAATATACTTTTTCTTTGAATAGGGTTACTGTAACCCTTTATATTTCAGGACACACATTTAGTTCTCAGAGCTATCATTGTTAAAATATAAAGTCACTTGAATAAATGAGACATTAAAAATTTTCCTGCACAGTAAACAGCTCTTAAATATCTAAGCAACCAAAGTTATATAATCCAGGGGTAGAAAGTAGCTTCCTAGTACATTCTCTACAGGCATGGGAAGGAAATTCCCAGCATGGAGACAGAAAGAGGGATTAAATGAAGTGATAAAAATAAGACAGAAAAAGATAGTGAAAACAGTAATATACGTTAGTACCATACCATCAAAAAGAAATATATGTTTATCAAGTGTGTAGTTTTGGACTGTTTTTAACCAAAAGGGCAGCTAGATCAGGCAAAACTTGGAGATCCTCACAGCCCCTGGGGCTCTGAACATTACAATTATAGTAGTCATATCTTACCAATAGAACCTTCATACACTTTAGTCCATCAGGAAGCACCATCTAATAAAGCAATGATGATAAATAGATTTTACATTGATGCTCCTTCCCCATGATTTAAGGCAATAGGAAGTAAATTGTTAATAACTTTTTAACCCTTCAGCCGCAATGAGAGAAAAAAAGAGAAAAGAAACTAACATCAATATAAATTAGTGCCCAACTTGTTTACAGCAACCATATCAGATTTCAGAGAGCAATTCATAAATTCCATACACTCTGATAATTCCATAGATGCCTTGTCTTGCAAAGGGGAATTTGCAGAATTTGGAGGCATTTTTCTGCCTCCTGAGGGGAACTGCATGATACTATCCCCATTCTTAATATAGAGCTTAACCAGGTATTTAATAAACTTCCTAGCCAATTGTTTCACTTGGTTAAAAGTTGCCCTCATTCCAACTACATCATGGCATAATCTTGAGAGAGCAGTATTTTAATTGCTGGCTCTTCCCATAACCAAACCATGTCTCTCTCTGGATTTTTGCAGTATAAGCTTCTTAGTGGTAAAGTGCAGGAGCTTCACAATCAAACTCTCTAAGCCGACCTCCGGGAGCTGGCTGGGGGTCCGGTATGCCCATTCTATATGAAAATAAAAAGCTACTGGAAAATCCTACAATTTAGCAATTTAGAGACAAATTCAGAAGGTTGGCCTTTCTCTGTTCCCCCAGGGACACCTACAATCCTCATGTTACATGGTCTAGAGTGGCTTTCTAGACCAATTACTTTGGTCTTGATATCATTACAGTTCTTGATAACCTGTTATTTGTTCTCTTTAAAATCATCTTCCACTTAGAAAGTCTGTTCTGCTTCACCAGTCTGTCTGGCTAGAGCTTGCAGTGCACACAGTCTCAGTCATGGTGATCTGTCGGATGGAAACTGAAGATTTAATTTCAGCAGTCTGAGAGAGAACCTTTTTCTATTACAACTATCAGCCCTATCCCATGAGGCTCAGGTACCATTTGTTTGGATAAGTGGGGAGGCAGCTCTGTTATTCTCATCATTTGATTCAATAGCACATCCACTAGCATGGTGTGGCAAGAGTTTAACCACACAGGAGCACAGTATTGCCCAACTGAGTAGCAGAAAGTTAGGGCTGAACGGCGCAGTGCTTGCACATTAGCTCCTCAACATGAGCCCGCAAGCTTCTTTAAGAGGCCATTTCTGCTGTTAATTTTCTGAGCTCTCTTGCTGGTTTGGTGGTTATGGGTAAGAGTGCAAGCTAGAGTGACTCCTCGATATGCTGGCTTTGGGTCATGAGCCAGTCATTCTCCATTCAAGAACATGTTGAGTTCTTGTGAAGCATTAGCTTGAAGGAGATGAAACCATGACAACACTGTCTTTGACATACTGGGATTAAGTCTCCACTTCTTGCAGTCCTCAGGGTTGTCTGCCATACCTTGGTTCAGGTTGTCCCCAGTCTTTTTGAAGATTTTCTCTTGACATTAGACAGATGTCATCTGCACACTTGAATGGCCTTGAGGTAGTTGCAGGCAGATCGTTTGAAAACATATTGGAAATAAGTAGGGGCAAGAATAGATCTCCGAGGGATCCTGTTCTTCTGGATCCTCTATGCATGGGACTACAGGACCAACAAACACTCCCTGTCCTCTCTAGTATCCTTCCCTCTAACATCAGGCATAATACTGCAGCAAAGAACCTCCTTGACACAATCCAGAGATAACCACCAGGGCCACTTTTCAAAGATACGTACATAGCAGTGCCTCGCCACTAACTTATCATTAGAACGCCTATCTGCACTATGTTAGGGCTTGTCTACACTTACATTTTATAGCGCTCTAACTTGCTGGCTCAGGGGGGTGAAAAATCACCGCCCTGAGCGCAGCAATTCTGAGCGCTTTAAAGCGCTAGTGTGGACAGGCTCAGAGTGCTGGGAGCCGCACTCCCAGCGCCCGGAGCTCATCCCCTCGTGGAGGTGGATTACCAGGAGCGATGAGAGAGCTCTCTACGAGTGCTCGCATGCGGCCACACTCACACTTCAAAGCCCTGCTGCGGGAGTGTTCCCGCGGCAGCGTTTTGAAGTTTCCAGTGTAGACATACCCTTACTCAACTGCTCCACGGTGGACACTGTGACACTGTGGCAAGCAGAATGGGAATGAGCTGCTCCTATCTAAATTACTCTCTCATCACTCAGCCTGATGGGAGACCTCCTGCCTTCAGGCTCCCACGTTATCGGTGGTACAAGCTTAGGGTGACCAGATATTCCGATTTTATAGAGACAGTCCCGATTTTGGGGTCTTTTTCCTATATAGGCTCCTATTACCCCCCACCCCCGTCCCGATTTTTTCACACTTGCTGTCTGGCTACCATGTACAAGCTCAACCATTTCAGATGTGGGGTGGTGAGGTGTGTGGGTAATGATCACACCTGGGGACTCAGAAAAGCCCTCTGTGGATGGGGATGGACGCTGCACACCTACTACTCATCTCATGCTGGTCTCTCAGGAGGCCGTTCCAGACTCCATACTGCTGACCACAAAGCTATTGAATGGCAAAAACACACGTGATGTCTACCTAAGCCCTTTGGCATTTTTTTTTGACGTGCACATTTCAGTTTTTATCTCCCTACTTTCTATTTTTTTGGTTTAAACCCTCTTCCGTCTTTATTGTACAATGCACTTCTGCATTCACTAATAACAATGCAACTGCAGAGACTCTATAGAAAAGGATTGTTGATGCCATCACATCCAGTCCCCTCTGTCACTCAGCCAGAAGTTTCTCTCTTTTCCTGAACTATGTTGTCTTCAATGTAAAAATGGCTGTGCTGACAGATCCAGGGCCCAGAACTGCTCACTGGTAACAATAGGAATAAAACCTGTTCCCCACTACACAAAACCTATGGACACTAGTAAAAAGAGTGAATGATCCTCCAGAGTCATGAGTTGGCTCTATGAACAGAGAAAAGACTTTTGTTAACGTGTGCACACTTAGCACTCGTTGTGAGGTATAAAAAGGCAGTTGCCCAGCTGGAGTGCTATGGCTCGCAGCCTGAATCCAGCTACGATGGAAAAGGTAAGAGAAACCGATCTGGACTAGATTGTTTGGTATGCCAGGCTGAAGCCAGGGACCTGATTCTCCTCCCATTTACATCAGAGTTAGTCTCTTGATGTCAAAGGAGTTACTCCTGGCCTATACCAGTAGAAGAGGAGAATCAAGAATGCAGAGCTAGGGGACCTACGGCCTCTATTAGTCCCTGTATATTAATCTCTCAGAGCCCGTTTCTGCTTTCGCTAACACTTGTGTAAATGAGGATCAATCCCACTGAAGTCACAGGAGTATATCAATTTATCATCACTGTGAGTAAAATGTAAGGCCCAGACACTTCAGGCTTAGTGTGCTGGATGGAGAATTGAAATGCCAGGACGCAGTCACACTGTATAGGATGTTACTGCAAACTTTGCCATTTGTTTCTCGCACTAGATCACCCTTTTCGAGGACAGAAACTTCCAGGGCCGCTCCGTTGAGTGCAGCAGCGACCGGCCGGATTTTCAAAGTCAGCTCAGCCGCTGTAACTCCGTCCGCGTGGAAAGTGGCTGCTTCATGCTCTATGAACGTCCCAACTTCCAGGGACAGCAGTTCTTTCTGAAACGGGGGGATTATCCTGACATGCAGTCTGAGGGTTTCAGCACCTCCATTAAGTCCTGCCGGATGATCCCACCTGTGAGTTTGATTTTTCTTTTAAAAAATGGCAACGTTGCCCAAGCCACCATCATAAGGCACTTGCTTGATCATTTTCAGCTTAGCTACCGAGGACTGAAAACAAGAACTGCTTTCTTCCTCCTAGTGGTCGTCCCTCCAGGATGGCTGGGGGACATTGCAGGGATAGGATAGGAAAGCTTCCACTACTACTGCCTGTTAAGAGTGTGGGTACAGCTGTCCTGTGTTTAAGTCTATGCACGGTAAATTATGACATACTTTGAGTTAAGAAGGGAAAATGTTTCTGTAACTTCTGGGGATTTGGAGATACACTGGGCCCACTCCTCTCACACTGGTGTAAAATAAGGAGTAACTCCCTGAGGCCCACAGTTCCACCAGTGTGAAGGGAGAATTGGGCCCAATATTTTCTGTGACTCTTTAGAACAAAGTCACTTTTCTGTTTCCTTGATTCTGGGGCTGCTGAAGCCTGAAATGCCCCCCACCAGAACTTAGTGTAGCCTATGGCAGCAGTTCTCAACTACGGATCCAAGGCCCCCTAGGGGTTCGCGAGCCGGTTTCAAGGAGCCTTCCAAGCAGGGCCGGCATTAGACTCACTGGGGCCCAGGAGAGAAAGGCAAAGCCCCACCACCCCGAGCCCCACCACCCGTGCCTAGGGTGACCAGATGTCCCGATTTTATAGGGACAGTCCCGATTTTTGGGTCTTTTTCTTATATAGGTTCCAATTACCCCCCACCCCCTGTCCCGATTTTTCACATTTGCTGTCTGGTCACCCTACCCGTGCCTGAAGCTGAAGCCAGAGCAACTTAGCTTCGCAGGGCCCCCTGTGGCACGGGGCCCCGGATAATTGCCCCGCTTTCTACCCTCTAATGCCAACCCTGTTTTTATATGCAGAAAAACAATTGTTGTGGCACAGGGGCTGTGGAGTTTTTACAGCATGTTAGGGGGGGCCTCTCGTGGGGCAAGCGCGCCCTGTCCCCTCTTGGGATGGGGTGAGGGTAATTATGGCCCTGCAGCTGAATCTATACAATCACCCCTTGTTTTGGGATAGCTTGATCTACGGGTAAATGTCAATATTGCTCCCCCCTCTCAGGGCTGTGTGTCCTTGTGGCCCGAGTCAGCAGGGCTGCCCTGTGCAGAGGGGCTGCATGGCCAATACCCAGAGTCAGTATAATGGCCCTCTTCAGTAGGGCTGATTGGCCTGACCCGTACCCTCCCTGCTCCACCAGATCCCAGCTCAGGGCCCTCACAGTGACCACTGAGTCAGTGGGGAATCCAACCAAAACACACAGACACCACTTGGTACAATGCCTAGTCTCCCTGAGCTATTTCCTACCCTGTCCCTGGTGGAGTCATCCTGGCATCTCCAAAGTCCGTAGGCTCCTCAGCCTGTGCGGCTCTCAGCAGTTCTGTTGCTCCTTGGGCACCTGCAGGAGCTTGGGCATTGTCCTGGGTCTCGGCGTCTCCGGCTTCAGCCTTATGGGGCCTCAGCACTTGCCGGGCTGGAGCCTGCAGTGGGCATCCTCTCTCCTTGGCATTCAGCCCTGCTCCCATTTATACCTGGTCTCCAGCCGGAGCATGCCTAGCAGGGCCGAGGATGGATGGCCTCCTCAGCCCAAACAGTAGAGTTCACCCTCGCAGTACCAGCACAGGGCAATCACGCCCCATCACAGGGCCTGAGAAAGAAAAAGATAGAGAACCCCTGGCCTATGGGAGCACTGTGCTGGCTGAGGATTGGCCAGCGTTGTACACTGCAGCCCTGTCTCCTCTTGTGTCTGGGTGGGCTCCCTCTTCCCCACCCCAGACATGCTCCCTGGCATAGCTCTGGCTCAAATGGGTGGATGTGCTGCCTTTGCAGCATTCAAGGATTCCCCTCCTCTGGGGAGCAGAAACAGCTTTAAGCGCCCTTTGCATCACTGGAGCAGTGCACAGGGCTGACTCAGGGCCCAGGATCACAGGCGGCCAGCCTGCTGCGGTCACTCTATTACCCTGTCTCATTTTCTGTCACAGCACAGGGGCACCTACAGGATAAAGATCTATGAGAAGGAGGATCACAGAGGCAACATGGTAGAGTTAACCGAGGACTCTCCGCAAGTCATGGACCAGCTACGCTCCCCTGAGATGCTCTCTTGTTCTGTGCTGGACGGGCACTGGATCCTTTACGAATTGCCGAATTACAGAGGCCACCAATACCTGCTGAGGCAAGGGCAGTACCGGAGATTCAGCGAGTGGGGCTCTATGAGTGGCAGAGTCGGCTCTTTGAGACGCGCCACTGATCTCTACTGAATCAAGACGCCTTTTGTCTGGAAGGGTCTCAATGAATAAAATGCTTTAGCAACCATTGTGCTCTCAGCGTGCTGTTGTAAGTGTACTAAGGGGAATGTAGAGGCTTGTCCTGTGTTCTTGGGCTACAGTATCATCTTCTGAACCAAAAGTTGTCCCTCATTTTTCCCTCCCCTCCCCCAGCATTGCATAGCTACTTCCAGAACAAAGTGCCCAACTCCAAACACAGGGCTCCGGCCTAGGCAGCCACACAAGGGAGTACAGGGGCACCTCCATGGCTGTGCTGCCCTTACCCAGAATGCAGTGCAGGAGACTGAGCAAGAAACCGAAACATACAGGACTCGGGCCATAGAGAGGATGACAATTGCAGAGATGTACTTGAGATAATAATCCTCCAGCCCACCCCTGGCCAGAGATTTGGAGCTAGGACTAGAGTGGCTCTGGGCTGAGCTCCCGCCCTCGCTTCTTCGCCAGATGGCGCTGGGAGCATCACCAGGGAGCAGCAGCTGGAGCCCCCTCAGCCACCAGGCAAGGGGCAGGCAGAGCTGGGCACCCAGGTGATGGCAGGAATCAGCCACATCCCCCTCCCAGCCGAGAGGCAGCGCCAGTCACAGCTCTCCCCCCAGCCAGGGACCGAGCTGAACAGCCCCATGCACCTCAGTGTGAGGTTAACTGCAGGACCCACCTACACCAGCCCAGCAGAGGACTGTGGGAGGCAGGAAGAGAAGAATGCTGCTGGCCCAGTCCACCCACCCAAGCAGATACACCCAGGCTCAAGGGCGAGGCCTGGAAGCGACCCTACTCCTATCCCTTCATCTCAGGGCGGGCGGGACAAAGTCCCCCTGTTCTCCCTGACGGTGAAAAGCACTTGCTCCTACTCTTTGGGGAGGGGAGGGCCCCATGCTGCTGTTCCTGTCTCTTTTGCTGGAGAGTCATACAGAGCGTTCACCGAGCTAATGGAGGGGGAGCCATGCAGCGCTCCCCAGCCTTACCAGCAGCAGATGTTCTTTGAATCCAAAAAGACTGCTACATACAGTAAGATGAGTCCTGATCCCTCACTCTCTGTATGGACAGTGGTGCGAGTTCACAGTTTTAGAAAGACTGTAATCTGGTCTATAAAACTACAAACTAGCAGTCAATAATGCAGCAGACAAAGGCCCGCCCTGGCCATGGGATACCATTTGGAAAACTATCCCTGTAACAGATTTCACTTGACAGTAGCAACAAATCGCAATAAGGCAAAAAGCGTAGCGGCTACAAAGCATTCAAAAACAGGATGTGAAATTAAGACCCCTTTGGGAACAAGCCTCCAGCCAAAACATGAAGGTAGGTCAAAATTTAGTAATAAAGCAAGAACTCCTCTGAGTAAAATAAAAAAACGGTTTAATATGGGTGGCACTACAAAATATGCAAACAGATCTGCTCTAACGGGTGCATGGGCCCACCCCAAATAGGCAGAGGACAAAGACAGTTTGGCAACAATGGGAAAGGGATCTGTAGATGCTTCTTATCTGTGCCAGACACAATCCAGCTACCAAAGAAAGTAAAGAAGTTCTTCTGAGATGGGTCCCCAGAGGTTTATGGCAAGATCAAATCAACTGTACTGGGGAGCTGCCCTTAGCACCAAGGGGTAACAAGTATGTGCTAGTTGTTGTCCATGCTTTCTCAGATTGGGAGGAGATGGACATCCACACTAAATATGTGACTGCCCTAATGAGAGCGAAACAATTGGTGAGCAATGTGTTCTGCAGATGGGGGGAGGGCCTAAGGTTATTGACTCAGACAACAGGAGCGGATTTGTGGGGTCAGTTGTCAAAGAAGTGTGCACCCAGCTGGAAGTAGAACAAAAGGTTCCCCTTTCCAGTCAGCCAGCCAGCCAGCAGGACAGGTTGAGCGAATAAATAGGACCATCAAAAAAAAAAAGAAAAAAAAAGAGGTTCTGCAACAGGCAGCAATTGGGATGAAGCGTTACCGCTGGTACTAATGCGTATCAGAGCTAGGGATGCAACTCCACAGCCTTTTCCCCCAATGAGGCCTGATGGGAAGACCAGTGAGAGTGTGGAAGGATATAATTAACCTGGTTCCAGTTGATCTGGCTACAGAAGCCTGGGTACAGGACTTGCAGATGGAGATTCTCCAGCTACAGAAGAGTGTGGTGGTGGAAGAAAGGACAGGAAAATGTAAAAGACCAAGGCATGGTTTGATGCCAAAGGTGACCTGACTGAGCACCAAGTGGGATCTAAAGTCATCATCCAGGATCAGGCTCCCTGCAAGCCTTTGCCAAAGGCATAGTGGTCCAGTCCATGCTTAGGGTTGGCTCCACTTAACCCCTCCATATAACTTCTTAGTCCTGGGAGGTATTAGTAAAGCAATACCCCTCACTTTAGAATTTAAAGCAACTAGAAACTGAGAGGCCTACCCCATCTCTATTCAGTTTACAAACTTCAAGTTTGTCAGATGTGTCTCTGGGAGCATGGAACCGGCAGCATTCTCTAATATATTTTTGGTTTGAATACAGTTACTGAAACCCTTCATATTTCAGGATACACATTTAGTTCTCAGAGCCATCATTGTTAAAATATGAAGTCGCTTAGTGAATAAATGAGACATTGAAAATTTTCCTGTGCAGTAAACAGCTCTTGAATAACTAAGCAACCAAAGTTATATAATCCAGGGGTAGAGAGTAGCTTCCCAGTACATACTCTACAGGCATGGGAAGGAAATTCCCAGCATGGAGACAGAAAGAGGGATTAAAGAGGCATTGTTAAAATAAGACAGAAAAAGATAGTGGAGACAGAAATATATGTTAGTACCATACCACCAAAAAGAAATATATGTTTATCAAGTGTGTAGTTTTGGACTGTTTTTTAACCAAAGGGGCAGCTAGATCAGGCGAAACTTGGAGATCCTCACAGCTCCTGGGGCTCTG
Source organism: Platysternon megacephalum (assembly GCA_003942145.1). Classification (NCBI taxonomy): domain Eukaryota; kingdom Metazoa; phylum Chordata; order Testudines; family Platysternidae; genus Platysternon; species Platysternon megacephalum. The sequence goes on along the minus strand of QXTE01000015.1, from coordinate 12,494,649 downwards.
AACATTACAATTATAGTGGTCATCTCTTACCAACAGAACCTTCATACATTTTAGTCCATCAGGAAGCACCATCTAATAAAGCAATGATGATAGATAGATTTTACATTGATGCTCCTTCCCCATGATTTAAGGCAATAGGAAGTAAATTGTTAATAATGTTTTAACCTTTCAGCCTCAATGATAGAAAAAAAGGGAAAAGAAACTAACATATCAATATCAGCTAGTGCCCAACTTGTTTACAGCAACCATGTCAGTTTTCAGAGAGCAATACATAAATTCCATACTGTTACCTCAAAGGGGAGCCAAAGTAACTCTATATGTATAGTGGTGTGGGTATCAAGAAATAAAACGAGCCCCTTTTACTCAGAAGAGCAGACCCTCCCTCTGCCGTGTCTATCACCGGTGGACTCAGATAGAGAAGAGGGAGGGAGGCCTATGTGTGGTGCGAGAAATAAAGACTGACTATAGGTAAAGTTAAAATAACAGGTAAGTGTATTAGGGGAATAGGTTACGGTAAGGGAAGGGGTAAACGTGAATGAGTAATTACTATATAACACAACAGTGAAACAACAGCTTTTAAAACAGAAACATGAAGCTCAGGCCCAAAATACAAAATCACCCTGGCAATAACCATAAAAACCCCGACTAAGAAAACCCTAATTATCTCACTATTTCCAAGAGCACTCTTGTGGCGGCGGCGAAGTCCAGGACCTGCACTCGTTGGGTAATTGGAACCCGCAGAGGAGGAGCACTGGAGAGTCCCACGATGTCACTCGGGATGGAGAAGCGGACCGAGAACCTCCTGGTGATGTCGTCCCCAGGAACAGGAGCAGGTAAGATGGTATACGGCTTCTTCTTTCTTCTCTTCACTTCAGGAATGAGGGTCTCCTCCGACTGATGCTGCGAAGGCCTGAACCGCGCACGCACAGTCACTAGGATGGACTGCGCCACTTGTCTGTGGTCACAGTTCTTTTATGCAGTTAGTGGTGGGAAAACATGGTACAGTCCCAGCAAAGGCGGGAAACAGTCTGAGGTAAAATTGTCCTTGATATCACCCAGTGGCGGGAAAAAACAGTTGGAGCTAGCTGTAACTAGGCCAGGATGACAAGGCACTAAGGGGTCACAAGATGGAGTTTACAAAATGGTGATTCAGACTCCATTTTGAATTCCTGCTATATCCTTACAAATTACATATTGGGTTTAACATACACACATTTTAATAAGCTATAACAGTATAACAAATCACACCCAACAATACACACTGATCATTCCATAGATGTCTTGTCTTGCAAGGGGGAGTTTGCAGAATTTGGAGGTATTTTTCTGCCTCCTGAGGGGAACTGAATGACACTATCCCCATTCTTAATATAGAGCTTAACCAGGTATTTAATAACCTTCCTAGCCAATTGTTTCACTTGGTTAAAAGTTGCCCTCATTCCAACTACATCATGGCATAATCTTGAGAGAGCAGTATTTTAATTGCTGGCTCTTCCCATAACCAAACCATGTCTCTCTCTGGATTTTTGCAGTATAAGCTTCTTAGTGGTAAAGTTCAGGAGCTTCACAATCAAACGCTCTAAGCCAACCACCGAGAGCTGGCTGGGACACAAGGGGGACATGCCCATTCTATATGAAAATAAAAAGCTACTGGAAAATCCTACAATTTAGCAATTTAGAGACAAATTCAGAAGGTTGGCCTTTCTCTGTTCCCCCAGGGACACCTACAATCCTCATGTTACATGGTCTAGAGTGGCTTTCTAGACCAATTACTTTGGTCTTGATATCATTACAGTTCTTGATAACCTGTTATTTGTTCTCTTTAAAATCATCTTCCACTT